>OY856187.1:138119496-138208683 GCA_963693315.1 Diogma glabrata | reverse complement strand
ATAACAGGGAAGAAAGCAGTTATCGTTGACGCCAGTGTGTTCAGGATTTGTTACATTTTTGCAGCTGTGAAAATAGCGGGCAGCCTGTTTTCTAGATGTCCTGCTAAAAGAACAACAGCTGAACTTCGTTCATACTTCATGTATGGATGGGGCATAAAAAAATTTGCCATTGTTGCATATGTATCTTCCTGTCAATAATACTCTGCGAGTGAGGATATTTACACTCGAAAATAATATATTTGATATGCATTTTATGTTTCTATAAACTAGAAATGATTCTGATAGTCATTAATTTTGAATTAAATGAAATTGCAACTATGTTTAAATTTTTTGAAATAGTTTTATATTTTACCAATATTACCAATTTTACCAATCTTACCGGTAATTTTACGGTAAAATTACCACAAATATATTTTACCGGTAAATTTACATCTGCAGTCGTGGCTAGAAATCGGTCTTTATCTAAATTTATAAGACCAGTTCCTTAATTTATTTACAATTCAATCACCAGATTGTAAGTATAAAACATCCGGATTTATTATGAATCCAAATCACTACAGGAACAATATTCTTTATCCAGATACTATATGCTCTTTACAGCTTCAAAAAACGCTAAAGGAAATGCGTGTAAAATTCTACGAATATAAAAATTTTACAAATTTTTAATTTTATCGCCATCAAATTTATCGCTTTTTTTAATGTTAAAATTATATGTATTCGGGATTTAGACTTGTTCGTTTACAGTTGTATCATTCAAATTCGTAATTATTATGAGAAACTTTTTGAATGTCTTCATATTCTATGCGTAAGTCGAATTTGAATTTTGAATATGAATTCTGTCAAATAACCAAATATCTTTTAAAATTTCGTAGAATTTTAATAAAAAAAATTGACCTACGTATCAATCTTACATGATTTCATTTCTCTATATGAGCAACCCTCAAAATTTAATTATAAGCATAAAAATAAATTAAATTTTATTAAAAACCAAATCCATAAACTCTTTAATCATAACCTTTGTTCAACCTATATAAAAGGAGCAAAACATCTTATTAATAGAAACGTAATCGAAAAAAAAATCAGCAAATTTTATGAAATAAAAACAATTTGAAGGATTTAATGAAAAAATAAAAGAACCTGAAACACAAACCACAATTTTATCGTTAAGGCAAATATTTGTTTAAGGAAAACATTTCTCTCATATGAAAATCATAACAACAAAAGAATATGCAATATTGTAAGTTTACCTTTTTTTTAAGAAAAACTTTTTTAATATAATCATCGAGAACTTATGTTACAGACCGAAATACTTTTGAATGAAGAAATGGATATTTATATGTTCAGATTTAGGATAATTTTGAAAATGGTTCTTGTTTGATGTTACATAGTGTTGTTGGAATTCAATTTTATTAAAATATGTAATTTATCTCTGATATATGGAGTAAACGGCCCAGCTTGGGCAGAATTTTTTAATGTTTAGGTGGCCTAAAGATAGAATATCTATGCAAGTTCTAAATATTTTCGAGCTTGAGGAAATGTTTTTATAAGCAAAAATTAAATAATGAAACACCCGATGTTGAGGTGTACGTTCACCATATATATATAGTAGTTTAATCAATGAGTGAATAATGAAGTAGTTTATTCTCAAGCAAAAGTTTAAAATTTGAGCGAGGCACGAGCGAGAATTTTAATTTGCGAGAGAATAAAATTCATTATTCACGAATCGATTACAATACTTTATTCTCTGACAAAGATTTTATTATAAAAAAGAATTGTGTATTATAAAAAATAAAAACATTTTCTTCAATTAAAACAATAAATCTTTATTGTTTTAATTGATAAATCAAATTTCTTAATAAAAAAACCCTGATGATAAAAAACGCCCTTCTCATACAATCAACCAAGTTCAACTAAACGAAATAAGAGAATTACTCAAAATTTGATTTTTGAAGAAAACTTATCAAAGCAATTGTGATTATAATTTGAAAATAATTTTAATGAAATCAAAACAATTTGACCAATTGGAATCATACCAATTGAATAAAATGTTTATTAGGCAATAGGTTAAGTTCATTAGGCTATAGGTTAGAAAACAATACAATAATACATACTATTATTATCGAAAAAACATACAAATAAAGCTGATATAATTAAATGGAAGAGAATAAAAACTATTGTTTGTTTGTTTCTAACGAAAATTAAATCAAATAACGTAATGCAAATTTTATCGCATTTAATTACTACTGTTAATATTTTTGAAAGAAAGTTCAAAGTTAGATGTCTAAAATACACGGTCTTCTACGGGAATGTAAACAAATTTTGACTCTTAAGAGTGAGTACACCATAGAGAATAAAAATCAGGTATTCTGACATTCCTTTCAAAGTGATTTGCTTGGACTCTTTTATTGCTTCTATATATTTCTTTTAATATGTGTTGTATAGTAGGCATTAAAATTAAAATTTGAGTTTGGCCATAATTATAAATTCTCAGAAATAAATGTTGTAATAAACGTTGTGAGCATAGTGACAGATGTATTAATATCTCAATGTACAAAAGAAAACACGTGGTATCCACCTTGCAGTTAGATTCACTTTGTCGGCGTAACATCTAACATTTGGTGATCTTCGTCGTCGGTTTTTACCGATAGAAAACACAACACGCTTTGTTTTGGAAAACCTGGAACATGTAGTTCTTTTAAGACCAGAGTCCCAGAACAACATTAAATTTTTTCTGATTTTTTAAAGAATCGATAAAATTCTATTTCATATTAAAAATTGGGTTACCAATAACCCTTTTAGTGTATCCGTAAAAAAACTCTTAAAAACTTGAGAGGAATGTGCTTGGATTGTGTATCTTACAAAATCCCCTTGCACAAAATTTTACATAATACATGTCATGCACATGATGTGCACCATTCCGTGCACATGTCGTAAGACGCCTTAGCACATATGAGCACACAAATGTAAGTCGCATATTTCACGAATAATAAAAAACGAAACGAAACGAAGTTTATTTAATGATAAGAATAATAAATAAAGAATTAAAAACGGGAGAGTAAAAAAGTAGTTTAACATTTTCTAAAACAACTGGCTCCATTTGATTATTTATGAGATAATATGACTTACCTATTGAAACATTTATTACTTTAATTTATGTTTATGTTCATTTAAAATTATGTGCGAAAAAATTTTTATTGTGAAGGTTAATGAGAACATTCACATAAAACAAACGGGCACTTTGAATAATTAATTTTAGTGATTCAAAAAAGTTTTTATATTTATTTAATATTTTTTGTTCGTATTTGTGTGAAATTGGTTTACTAATACATTAATAATTTTTTTTATGATATTAAAAAAATTGGAAATTTTTTTTACGCTATTAATAAAATTTGAAAATGCAATTACACACAAACATTTTAATTTTAATTTTATATTTTGTTATGTTCCAACTAGCTCGAGTCTTATGAGTCCGAAAACAGGAAGATCTATCATTCCAACACAAATTAACTGATAAGCACGCATTTCGGAAATATTCAGACCAAAAAAATTAAAGAACAAACCTTAGAATAGAAGAAGCCACTACAGTAGTCATATCCACCACAATAATAGATTTTATTTACATAATTGAATTACAAAAAAATATACAAAGGTCACTCACCCCATAGATAGTCCAGATGCCACATCTCACGTTCGCCGTGCCTAGCATATTTGTAGTATTATACCAAATTTACGGCGTGTAGTGAAGCGCTGCTTCGTTGATTAACAACGAAGTGGCATAGCAGGTCGCGTACCTAGCGAGATTATTTTTTGCCCAGACTAACAGCAGCCTATGGGGTCGAGCGAAGAATACCTGCTGCTTCAGCACAAATAACTGAATTTGTACGCGTATCATGAGATAAGAACGGATATAAGTAAAAAAAACAAGTGAACTAATTAGACTCTGGCGCCCCCCTTAAGGGAACGAACCGCGATCACCACCCCAACCCCTTACTTCGACACACAATCACACACTCTCACACTTCATACACTCATACACTCATACACTCTCATGCAAATGCACACACACATGATAGCACACACGTACACGCACATACATACATACACACCGTCTTCTATACCCCATACAATCACGCAGGCATATACACACACACACACACACCACTATCATCCTCGAGTTCACGGCGTATATTATACAAAAAAAACAGAATCCACACAAAACTTCTATTTGTCTTATTATGTAACGATCTGATATTGTTCATGATCACACAAATGGTTATCTTGAATGATAACACACATTGAACATTGTATTTTTTTTTATCGTTAACAGAATCTCTAAATTAGACTGGATGGTGGGCAGCACATTTCCTGCTCTAAATTGGACGGTGGAAAGAACCCACCTCAGCGACTGTAACCTAGCCAGGAAATGTGCTGCCCACCATCCAGTCTAATTTAGAGATTCTGTTAACGATAAAAAAAAAATACAATGCACAATGTGTGTTATCATTCAAGATAACCATTTGTGTGATCATGAACAATAGTCAGATCGTTACTTGGGCGCACAAAGCTTATTCGGCGAGCAGCTCACTCTTTGTCACATAATCACCAAAATAGTTAAAACCAGTTTAGCTGTAATCTCAAAACTTTATTATTCTTCTTTGTTTGAAATTGTTTTTGAAGTTCGTAAGGAAATTCAATATTTTTTCTGTTAGTTTAAATTTTTTAAAAGTAATTATCGGTAATTACATTGCTATTTCCATTTTATTATACTAAAATGTTGGGGTGGTATCTCCTCCCTCTTTGAGTTAGTGATGTTCAACTTACCTAGTTAAAGTCATATTTTCTGTAGAGTTTATCATCTTGTATTGTTTTACTTTGACTTATCGCTTTTAGGGTTTCTGAGTTTCGATAGTGAAACTGATACAAGAATGTTAATTCCGATTAGTAATGCCTTTAGATGTATGTTTTCCGCTGTTAAGCGTTGGTGTTTACACACCTTATTTGAGTGCATATTTTATAAAGGCTTCATAAACTGTTTTCCTTTCGTTTCAAAAATGGTTTGTTAACGTACATATCACAACAATTTATTTCAAGTAGTAGGGTCTACTAACCAGTTCTGTTGATGTTCGGTTAATTCAAAATAATGGAAGCTGAGAGTACCTAAATTACTTATGCATTGAATTATAGTCCTTGAATAGAATTCTGATTTTTTTTTATTTTGTATACCGTGTGAAATTACCACGGTGAATAAGTGTAATTTAAATTTTTTTTGATATTCAATATAATAATTGTAATTTTACTCAACGATTATTATTTATTTTTACTGATATTTTTGGCTGTATATTCCTTATAAAATACCAATTTACAATGGACGTTCAATATTTGGATTGTGATGAACTTTCAATTGAATGTCAGTTAAGAAACATAGAAGGTCCGATACCGAAGAAAATGAGTATGCTTAAAATTGAATTAGCAAAGGAAGCAGATGGCAGTTCAGTGTCTCCAAAAGATCCTCACCGTCAAGCAGCTAAGAACCCAAAACGTGAAGTTACGTTCTGCACGGCGAAGTTGAAGAAAGTTCAGAGGCAAATAGAAACATATATGGATGCATGTGATACCACGGACTTGGACAAAATAAATGCTATTTTAACGACGCTTGTGCATGTAAAGAATCGCCTACAGAGAATAAACGTTTCAAAATCTGTGGCAGCCACAACAGAACGGGTTTTAATATCCTGCAACAAGTTTATCGATTGTATAAGTGACCTGAAAAATAGACAAATAACAGTACCAGAAGCTGAAACCTCATTGAGAGAAATTGTGATTCATGACCTAGATGAAGTTGATGATAATCAAGATGTTAGTAATCATGAAGATGAAGAACGCAACACACTTGCCAACAACATTAGTAATCCGATGCAAACTGGAGCTGGTCCTTCAACTGGCAGGAATATGGGGAAGTCCCAACAATACAACCGCAAAAGTATTGTCTACATAAATGATAGCAACTCAGATAGTGGCCAAGATAGGTACAATTATGCCTCAACGAAACATCAGTCTCCATCAAACGTCAACACTAATAGGACAGAGATGCCAATACAAGAGCAGAACAATTATGTATAGTTTACTAATCCTAACGAAAATCAAGATAACGTAAATGAATTAGTAGAGTTGGTTTTGAAAAAACTGGGGTTGGAACGACTTCCTGGAACAAATGGAGCTTTGTTGACGAATGAAATGGTTAATACAGCCAGATACTCACTTAATGGCAATGATAAAGCCACAAGAACAGAAACATCCTTACCCATGTATAACCCATCGGTCCCACCACCACCACAGCAATCTCAGCAGCAATTTTCTAACTATGATGTAATACAAAATCAAGATGACGGACAAGTGCGGTATGGGAATGGTTACAACTATAAAAGAGATCGACTGGATATTCATAAATGGAACATATTTTTTTCTGGTGAATCTGGAGGAGTATCAGTAGAACGTTTTCTATATAGAGTAGAAAGCATGGCCACATCAAACCATCTTAACATAGAATCATTAGTTAATACCGTGAACGTGTTGCTTAGAGATAAAGCCTTGGAATGGTATTGGCTTTACCGAGAAAGAAACCGAAATGTAGAATGGGCTCAGCTTCGTGAAAGTTCGATTCATCGCTTTCAGGACAGGCGTACCGATGAGGATATTAAGCAGACCCTAGAACGTCGTAAACAGAAATTTAAAGAACCATTTCTTGATTACTATCATGAAATTCTATCATTAACACTGCCATTACAATACCCTATGGCAGATCGAGACATTAAAAATTTATTGATCCGCAATATGAGACCTGGCCGGCAAGCTGAATTTGCTGGACAAACATTTTTTTGATATTGCAACTTTAGTAAACCGTGCAGTAGCTGTAGAGGATACATGGTCAAGAATAGGTTGGGTTCCGGAAATGGCACATCAAACGAAACGTCAAATCAGTGAAATTGGAGTAGATCTAAATGAGCGTGAATTAAGTTTAAATCCAGGTATTTTTTCTGAGTTGTCTTCACCTCCTGATTCTGTATGTGCTGTAACTTGGAATAAACACGCGAAACCTATTTCTAATAATAGTTCTGCGAAAACAATCTTGTGTTGGAATTGTAGAAGTACTGGTCATTATTTCAAAAACTGCCCTGTGCCTATAAGCCATCAATTTTGTTATGGATGGGGAGAACAGAACACAATTAAATGGAACTGCAAATCCTACCAACAACCTAGGACGTTGGAAAACTTTCAAAGGGGTTTCAGGAATTTGGGGCCTTTGAAATCCCAATCTTACCAATCACAAATCCCCGTGGTCAAAGCAGCAACGAATACCGATCCGGAATTCAATCGGATAATAAGACGCGAACGAGATCATTGTTAACTGATATATCAGACAACTTAAATTACTCGCAACCCCGCTGCAAACTTTCTTCTCTTAACCGTTCTCTTCGATATTTTAAAACCCGCAGAGAGATTAAAAAAGTTATTGCGGAATCAAGTTTGTCAAAAAATGAAGATTCAAGGCCATATGCTACAATCCTAATATATGGTATTCCTTATAGGGGTCTTTTAGACAGCGGCGCGAGCATTTCAGTGTTAGGGTACGGATCGGAACAATTCCTACAAGACAATAAAATTCAAATGCATAGCTTGCCAACATCCTTATCAACTGCTAGCGGTGAGAAACAAGCAATTTTAGGTCATGTAATAACCAATGTTTCCTATGGTGGTAAAACAAGGAAGATGCGCTTCCACATTGCTCCAAATTTAACCCAAACATTGTATTTAGGTATTGATTTTTGGAACCTCTTTGGGTTAGTACCTTTAATAGTAAACGAACTTGGTCATAAATATTTACAACCAGATATCATGAATGATGATAAAAAACATATCCTTACTAATGAACAACAAACTATCTTAACAGATATTCTTAAACAGTTCCCATCGTGTGAAAGACTAGGTTTAGGAAGAACACAGCTTCTGTCCCACAAAATAGACGTAGGACAAGCTAGTCCAGTAAAACAACGGTATTACCCCGTATCGCCGAAAGTTCAACAAGACATATACCGAGAACTAGACCGAATGTTATCCTTAAATGTCATAGAGGAAAGCACCAGTTCTTGGTCATCACCAGTCACAATAGTAAAAAAATTGAACGGGAAGGTTCGTCTATGTCTTGACGCAAGACAAGTAAACGCAGTGACAGTAAAGGACGCGTATCCTCTACCGATAATTAAAGGGTTGTTGGGTCGTCTTGATAAAACTCGCTATATAAGTTCGATTGACCTTAAAGATGCCTTTTGGCAAATCCCCCTTGATCCCTCATCAAGAGATAAGACAGCGTTTACTGTCCCAGGACGACCTCTCTACCAATTTACCGTTATGCCGTTTGGGTTGTGTAATGCAGCTCAAACGATGTGCCGGCTTATGCATAAGGTTATACCTCACCAGTTACATGATCGGGTCTTAGTCTACCTTGACGACTTACTTGTTGTCGCAGAAACGTTCGCTGAACATGCATCACTTTTATCTGAAGTGGCTAAGTTACTAAGGTCAGCAAATCTAACCATAAATGTGGAAAAAAGTAAGTTTGCTTTGAAAGAGACAAAGTATCTCGGTTATGTGATTGGTGAGGGATGCCTCAGAGTAGATCCCGAGAAAGTTCGCGCTATAGAGGAATACCCTATTCCTAAAACACCCAAACAAATACGGCGGTTTCTGGGAATGACCGGATGGTACCGACGTTTTATTCAAAATTATTCTACCGTTACAGCACCGATTAGTGATCTGTTGAAAAAAGGATCCAAGCAAGTTTGGAACACAGATTCTCAAAACGCGTTTCAAGAACTCAAAAGAGCACTCATAACAGCACCAGTTCTGGAAAACCCAGACTTCACGAAACATTTCTACGTACAGTGTGATGCATCCTCAACAGGTATTGGAAGTGTTCTATTTCAGAAAACAAATGATGGTGAAGAGCATCCTATCGCTTTTATATCTCACAAACTGAATAAAGCACAAAAAAATTACAATATTACAGAATTGGAGTGTCTGGCAGCGGTGATGAGCGTTAAAAAATTTAGACCTTACATTGAAGGATACCCCTTTACAATCATAACTGATCACTCCAGTTTAGGATGGTTGATGGAACAAAAAGAGCTGTCTGGTCGCCTAGCACGATGGTGATAAAACTCCAGGCATTTGACTTCAAAATTGAATACAGGAAAGGCACTTTAAACGTAGTTCCGGATAGTTTATCAAGAGTTAATGTTGATGCACTTGAGCCAGAGGATGACGAAATTTTACATCTTGATTTGAACTCTGCTGCGTTTACTGATCAAGAATATTTAGATAGAATAACTGCCGTACAGCAAAATAATCAAGCTACCAGATCCTCCAAGGTGATTCAGGGACGGATATATGTACATGCAAAACAGAATTCTGAAACTGACATACCAGACTGGAAACTAGTAGTTCCTGAATCCATAACCCATGAACTGATTAAGAGAGCACATAACTCAACATCAGCTGCACATCAAGGAGTTGCAAAAACGACCGAACTTTTGAAGCGTTATTATTTTTGGCCATCTATGATATCTCAAACTAAGGATTATATTGCCAACTGCAAAACCTGTAAATGTAGCAAAGCACTGAATTTTTCTACAAGACCTGAAATGGGTAAACAAATTGAAGTCTACAGGCCATTTCAAAGACTCTTCATCGACTTTCTTGGCCCGTATCCAAGAACTAAAAATGGAAGCACACATTTGTTCATCGTTCTCGACCAATATAGCTGATTTCCACTTCTTTACGCATTTATGTCTGCAACTACGTCAAAGGTGACTGAATGTTTAGAGAATAAAGTTTTTCATCTGTTTGGAGTGCCGGAAGTGATACTCTCTGACAATGGACCACAATTCGTCTCAGGATCGTTTAAAGATTTAATGTCGAAGTACGGTATAAGGCACGAACTAACTCCAAAATACTCACCACAAGCAAATACTTCTGAAAGAGTTAATAGATCAATTCTTTCAGCAGTGAGATGTTACTTAAGAGATGATCATCAGTGTTGGGATCTACATGTGGATGAAATCGCTGGTGCTCTACGTCATACAGTTCATCTATCAACCACCTTTTCTCCGCATTATCTAGTCTTTGGACAACACAAAATACTTCATGGTTCAACATATGCGCTGCTGAAGGGTTTGGAAAGTCTTCAGGACAACCACTTATACATATCCGATAATGCTGACCGCTTAACCGTTGCTCAAAAGGTAGTTTTAGCCCAGTTAAAAAGGGCATGAACAAAATAGCATACATTATAATCTTCGCGCGAGGGCAAGAAATTTAAAGTAGGCGAAAAGGTGTTTATTCGGAATTTCGTCCAAAGTAATGCTGCAAACCATTTTTCTGGCAAATTAGCAATGAAGTTCATACCTGCAACAGTTTTAAGGAAGCTTGGCAACGTTTCTTATGAAATGGTAAACGATTCTGGTAAATCATTGGGAATATACCACGCTAAGGATATTCGGTGAGAGAGTTATAGTTCGTATTTACACCTACACTTAGTAAGCAAGAGATTTTTTTTATTTTTGCACTTAAGCAATATTCATTATTAATGCCCGGCGTTTGAGACTTTTCTCATGGGGTGGGTAGTTCCCACGAGTGTAGCATTTGTATGGCTGCACAAAGTCCCAAAATCTGAATTTGTATTTTTTTTAATTTGCTTTACCAACTTTACATGCACGCACTATATAAAATCCATTTGTTGAACAAAACCATATGATTGTTTTTTTATAAGTTTTCATAGCGGAAGATTCGAGTTTTTCAACTTATTTAAATTGCATTTAAAATAATTTAAATTTTTGGGATAACCATCATCGTCATCTTACATTAATTGAACAATTAGTTTAATTTAAAAGGTGGTCGTGTTAAGACCTTAATTAAAGTAAAAGTGACGATTGGTGTTTTAGTTTATTATTGGCTTCAATTATTTATTTAAAAGCAAAGTGTTTGTTATAAAAATTTTTTTGCCAAGGTATGTACAGTCACTGGTCGATTTAAAACTCAACCTTTTGTTAGTTTGATTTCCTTCCTATAAACTGGTGTTTTCATTTTTCTTTTAAATAGAAGCGCACGTGAAGCACGACACCAAACTTAGACACCAACCTTAACTTAAAAATACGTAAGTTTTAAAATAAGTATTAAGTTAAAATACCATTTCTATTTAAAACGTGGTGCTTCTTGGCTATATATAAGGTTCATTTTAAATACAAGAACTGTAGATCAAATTCAATCGGAAACAAAGTCGGCGTGTAAGCTTTCTGTGTTAATAATTTATTTTATATATATATATAAGAATTTCGTTAGCAAAAACTCTAGAGGTTATATACTCATTGATAAACCGCTACGCTAATGAAAGCTGTATCACAATATATAGCGTACGGTGCATGCTGCATAATTAAAAATCAAATTTAATTTATACGTGATACTGATAAGAAACCCAAAAGGAAAATTAAATCGAATTACAAATAAAGCCGCAGTGTAGAAGTTTAGTTTTAGTAAAATTTGTTCTAGTGTTAAGTTGTATGAAAGTTAGTTTTAAAGAATTCTTGTATTAATAATTGTGAAACCAGTCGTATTGTCTTATACGGTTTCCAATACAAAGTTATTATTATTTCTTCTCATGAAACATGCGTATACATATATATTTTTAAGCCCTTACTTATTTGTTAATTTATTTATTTATTAATTTACTTATTTATTAACTTAATAATCTATTCATTATTGATTTGTTTATTTATATTTATTTATTTTTTAATGAATCACAAAATATTTACAAATTTATTAATTTACGCTAAAGCTTTATTTAAAATTTTTATGTGAGATAAATTAAGGACTTACCTTTACCTTTATATGAAAACAAACGCATTGTTTTAAATAAATATTTTCTATTCCCTATATATATATTTCTTGCGTATGTTTTTGTTCAACTGTTGGATTCTTGTTTTCTATTTATAACTGCAATTTTATTTCAGCATAAATTTTTCATATGTGTACGTCGGGGTCAACGGTAATTATAATTCAGTGAGTGAAATGAATAACAGAATGCACTAAATAGTTTACGTCATTAAGTGATTTAGGCTACTCAAAATTTCATTATAGTTTGGGGTTTTCCTCTATTAGGAAAATCATAATTGGTAATGGGAGGGTATGTTTGGGTGATCATCAAGATCAGATCACTTGATTAACTGAACATCAACCAAAGGTAAGTGGTTAATGAACCCAGGCAAATGTATTTCCTTCTAGTGATATTGTGTAGCATCAGTCATGTGTTGTTTTGAGAGAAATATGTACATTCAATTATAACTTTATCATTTGTCGTCAAATCTGGTTTTAACTTTTATATTCGCAGCACTTTCAAGCTCTAAATTGGACGGTGGAAAGAACCCACCTCAGCGACTGTAACCTAGCCAGGAAATGTGCTGCCCACCATCCAGTCTAATTTAGAGATTCTGTTAACGATAAAAAAAATACAATGCATAATGTGTGTTATCATTCAAGATAACCATTTGTGTGATCATGAACAATAGTCAGATCGTTACAATTATACCGACATAATTTTATTGAAGGTTGAGTACTACTTTCGGAGATATATGAACGAAATAAACCGACTACGACCTCCACTTACAATAATGTTCTTGCCAAAATTATATCCAGTGTAAAAACTTCAAGAAGGCCAAAATAAAACTTAAGGTAAACGTCTATTATAACAATAAATAGGCGAGGTAATTGGTTAAACTGGTTCACTGCCTTTCCTTACACAATGCGTATATGAAAAAAAAATTGAAATAATAATAATTGCAGATAATACAGTAAAAAGTGTCTATACCATGAACGGATCGCAACTGTTTTGGTATAGTTCTACGAATGCCAAGTAATCCATTAGCCTTAGTACGATTAGTGTAAGAGCACTAGTTATAGTTGGTATTGTGCGCCAGCCATATGATTCTCCTAATCCAGGTATGATAGATGATAATATACCCCTTATGCCATTGATAATAGAAAATATGGTTATTATTACTCCGCCTATTCGCAGATCCAAATACCAACAGCATTTATTACCTTCTAAACGCTCTAGAATTTCCATTTTTTTTTCTTGGTTTAGGGTGAAAATAAAATATTTGAAAATGTAATTTGACTATTTATAAATATTATTCACTTCAATTACTGCAATATTTATATGTAAAATAAATATTTATCCAAAATAAACTAAGGAAATACTCTTTAGATTGAACAGTGCTAACCAATAACGACTTCGTTTTTTCCACCATACGAATTCTTAAACAATTAAATTTGTTGTGTCGACGTAACATGAAATTATTTAGCGGGGTATTACCGATAAAGAACATCAACAAAATAAATCGTATATAGGTTCATTACATTTCAATAGTAAGTTATAATCTTAATCAAAACCCTAGGATAACGTTATCACGATATTTGATAAGGCACAATAGCCTTAGCATCGCCAAATAAATTCCTCGCCACACATCCACACATTCACTCACCCGCAGTCTCACACCCACACACATTAAAATATAAGTTTATGCAGGTACTCACCCCATGGTATTGTCCAATCCCGATCCAATCCTTAATCTTTTAGCTGCTCATCATACGTAGATAATTCGTCGAATAACGGCAACAAGCTGAACCGTTAGTCGCACTCACTAAAACAGCTATCGACGTAACACTTCTGGATCCAATAGGTATTTTGATCAATTAACCAGTGGAGCAATTTCCAGTTAGCATTTGTTTGCAATTGAAATGGGAACTTCGTTGCTAGTCCGTTCTTTCAAAAGAACATTCCTGACCGACTTCTTGAAAATCGCCCACCAAACCAAATGCAGTACTAGTTGGGTAAGCTTCCGCTCCTTAGCCAACAATTTATAAATGCCGAGAAATCGCGGGCTCGTGTTTTCTTTTTTGTTTTTTTAAATTAGTACAGTTGATGGATTTATACAATTTTTGTTTATAATCTTGTTTATACTTTTCTTCTCTTTATTTCATCTTAAACAGTAAATCAATTTATTTTATTTTAGACTAATCACCAGTTGTGAGTACATTTACAAGACTGTATATTTCGTTATATTATTGAATATTAACATATAATTAAACTTTTTTATAAACTTTGTGTACAACATACACAAATCGTATTTTTCTGATTTATCGATTACTAACATATAATTAATTTGTTTTTGTTTTTATTTGGTTTATGTCCATCCAATTAAATTTAACTAAGATAAGGCTAATTAATTTTGCCCCTTTTTAAGGTGCTCGAGTTCACAAAAACAACAAAAATGACGGACTGCACAGAGTACACAGATAATATTCTTCTAATTGTTTGTTTACGACTACGCAAAAATGCACGGAACATATACAATATTTTTTTTCCAATATTTCTTTTTCTTTCACTCTACTAATTGAACTAAGATGGATACAGGAAATTATAATTTAAACCACCAAACTGTGTTATTGCTTTTCGCATCTAATAAACAAAACTGTTTTTAAGTTCATCACTGAACTCATGTTATTCCGTAACTCAAAGAAGAAAAAAAATGTCCGCCATAACTCACCAATAATAATTTCCATCACAGCTCCATATTCTACTGGCAGTCCACTGAGAGAGAAATAAATAACACAACTTGTAATCGATAAAATTACTTTTAGTTTCCGATTCAAATAACTTTTTGTTTTCAATTGAATTCTTTTTACTTTTAAATAAAAGCAATCAAAAATTACACTACAATAATTTCCGTAGACGTCATACTGCACAACATCTGTTTTTCATTAGACAAATAGTCAAATTAGAGGCCCTCTCAGTTTGAGAGTTGGTATTTATAGTCGGGGAAACAAACCTAATTCAGTCAGTTTGGCATTCTTCCCTAACCACAAACACCAACCTCACGAACAAAATTTCACCACCGTGGTGGAATCACTTACACTGATGCTTTTATGTATCGCATCATAACAAATTTACAAAAAAACCGAAAACAAACAAAACAAAAACTCCAAAATCTCTCATTTTCTTTTTGTTTTTGAGTTTTTCAAACGGGATAATAATACTAATCGAAAGGTGTGAAAAATTGAAATAATTAAAAAAAAAATTGGAAAAGAAATATATAAAAAACATACCGACTACGAAACGATGGTACGGAATTATATATGGAAATAGCACGATTACGAATTAATGATACTGCACAGCTATTTTCAGCCAACCTTTAAGCGGAAACCATTGTAGACGACGATTACGGATCGAGTACAAGAACTAGGTTAAAAAAAAACGAAGAAAACTATGAAGCTTCTGCCAATGCAAACCCAATGCGTGCGGGAAAGTAGTTCGACTCTCAATCACGAAGTTTGAATTACACTTCATCACAAGCAGCATAGAAAATTAGTAGATGTAATTTAAATCTGAGCTGTAAGCACTTTTTATTTTAAAAGCTTGCAACTAATTTGATATCTAACCTTACTAAAAATCAAATTTTTTTTAGTTTAATACTTCACGCTGTGAACACAATTGCAAATAAAAATCTTTGATTTCTACACCGTCTCCTTTTCCCAAAAATTAATACACTATCTACTAATTTGCTATGTCGCTGTAAATGCGGTATTAATTATATGAATTGGTTGCACCACAAAACCATGACGATTATTGGTTTAATTAAATTCCGTAAAATATGTATAGTGTATTTGGTTTGGTTGCGCCACAAAACAAACTCGATTGTTGGTTGGTTTAAATTCCGTAGAATATTTGTGAAAAGCTATTCATATGTTGTGCCACAAGGCGTTTCTTTTTTTCTTTTAACGCTGTAAACTTCATCAATAAAATATTTAACTAAACTTTGAATCAATCTAGTTTAAATAACTCCATAAAATTACACTAATTGTCTTATTGTAGTGCAAATCTACTTTTAATTATTTAATTTACTTTTAATTATTTAATTCACTTTTAAAATTTTAAAATTAAACGATTCAACAACATTTTACATCTTCAAAAAAATCAGGAAAAACTATATAAAAAACCCGAGAGCTATTCTCAATAATATTTTCCAATTGACTGTCCTGCTGTACCAATTGCCGATTTGATTTAATTTAGATTTGTATAGTTTTTTCCATTTTCTCTCTTTCAAAGTTCATATCGTTATCTAGCTATATGTATCAACCAAAATACATACGGCATAGACAACCCAAAATCAGGACTTATGAATTAAATCTAGTTTTCAAAAAGATGTCAATATTTCAAGACCATCGAGACATTCCTGGAGGGCCCAAAACAACATCGATTTACGCGAAATAGCACCAATTTATAACCTTTATGCAATCATTTACAAAAAAATATTAATGTCAAGTTTCATTCACCTTACTATAACTTTTTAAAGATAAAGGTGGAGCTTATATTGTCCATCCGCACCGTCCACAAACAACAACCGGCTTAACGCCAGAAACAGCAACGTAACACAATTTTCGTTTTTCGCAATGGCGTTACCAAAACTATTAGTCTAGGAAAGTTTCACAACGTATTAGAAGGATAAAAGATATACATCAAATATTTTTGTATTAATGTCTGAAAGTTCTATGCAAATTTTGTAAAAATGTTTAAATGATTTAAAAATGTTAAATTAAAATAAATAGGTATGACGTTAGCACTCAAATACTTTTAAACTTCAACTTAATATAGAATATACCTAGAATTTAAAAAAAAAATTAAAATTAGTAGAACAAAAATGTGCAAGTCGGGACATTCCTTGATCATGTGAAGTGAAGTAGTGCTTTTTTTCTTCAATGACTAAATTCCAAATACATAATTATTTAAGGATCGTTTCTTTGAGCAAACAATAGCGTTCTATCATCAAGGCATATTCCATTACTAAAATTGAGTATACTACTGCTGACCGAATACAGTTTATCCGCAAAAAACCCGAAAACTTCACCTTGGCTAGTGATCTCTTTCTGTTATTTTCAGTGGTATGTGAAACAAGCACAATTTACAATTAAGGATTAAACAAGCAAGAAAACAAGCAGAATTTATAAGTCAGGCATATGAGTTCTTTCAAAGTTATCTTGCAACCCGAAAGCAATATGTTTCTAACGGTAAATGTGATAGTAAGTTAAAACAAATTGAAAAATTAGTACTGCAAGGCTTTGTCTTGACAAAGGCAAAATCTTCCCCTATACTGAAGAAGTAGTTTATGCCTGTTATTCTGCACTAAAACAACACGATATCGATTTGTCTATCACTGATTTGTGAAGTTTCACTCTTGGTCTTGATGTATCTAAAACAGAGTATCGAGTATTTCAAAAAAAGAAATTAAACGAATTTCAAAGTGAAGGTTTGCAGTTAAGTTATTGTATTCAAATTGTTTAAAGAGTATAACTCCCTTATTCTTATGATTAGTTCAAATTTTAAATACCACGATTTTTGAGTGAAGAGTAAGATCGTTCCATACATTTTTGTCTTAAAAAAATTACGAAAGTTGAGCGCAAAATTAAGATTGAAAAACAATTCATCGTTTCCTTGTAGGCTGTAACGCATAGGCTAGTTAAGTTAAGGTTGGCGTCATAAGTATACAGCTAAAACATTGTGGATTTAAGTCTCTTTTAAATTTTGTTTCAAATCTCAAAAATAAAAAAAGGATAGACTAACCCTTGCTTATTTTGCAGAACTTTTGTGAAAAAAAAAGGAAAAAATATTCTAACAGGAAGCTCTAGATATCGAAATTAGTCAAAATATGACGCTTACTACGTAAAACTTGTGAAAATTTACAATCACAAATTTAACACACAAAACGAAAATATGTTGCCATTCCTAAATCCGTTGCTTGATTTAGCTCCAATTTCAGCTCGGTGCATGTTTTGGTGCCACGTTTCATTTTATTTGTCTTTCACTCAATATCAAATTATAATTCATTGTCAACAATCACAGCAGATTGACCCCACTCATGATTCAACAAATGCCAGTACCAGAGACGTGAAGTTTTAATGCAATAGGTTGTAGCTATTTGACTATGTGTGGATAAACTTACCCGAAAGCGGGATAGTTGGATCCTCTATAATCCTGGGGTGAGTGAAATAGACTGAAGCTAGTTGGAATGATCTCCACTATCAGAAATGCACAGTGTTCATTATAGTTTTGGAATCTCGAACCCAAAGTGTAATTAATAACCAACTTTTTTTGGCTTTTTAGACGGTTTAGGTTCAAATAATTCTAGAAAAGCAAAATAAAATGTTCATCTTTTTACCGGCCAGCCATCACAACCGACGAAATTTAGAAAACTGGTGGAGTGATTTCAAAAAATTTTGTTTCTAAAAATAGGTAAATGTAAAGGGTAAGAGCCGAAAGGACGATGAGTTCGATGGGGACGATGAGTTCGTCAAACTTAATTTTTATTGATGTAATATCCAAAAACCATATCTGGTTATAACAAAATCACAATTGCTACTGTTCTCTAGATTTTAAGATATAATTCTTTTCTATTTGATTAAAAAAATATCAAACATTGTACAGTTTTGAATCAAATGAAAAAGTTGCCAACGACTATGGAAAGAAATTGCAGTTTTTCAGAGAGTAAAACAAACAATAATACTATTTGATAGATGTGCATACACGCCGAAAATTGGTCATGGTGATCAAGTCAAATTAATTTTGCTATTTAAATTAAAGATTTTAAATGCAACATACATTGTATCATATAGTTTTTAGATAACTGCTGATTCCAACCAAATTTCGATTACAAAATTTCTCATTACAATAATCGTTTCATTATCATAACCAATCTTTTTTCCTCACTTACCATAAATACCCTTTTACGATTAATGCTCATTTCCAATATCCTTTATCTTCCTATCATGAACTCCTATTACACTTTAATAAATTCTATAAATTAATTCAATGACATTTTCCAAAAAAAAACTGTAGTATAAAAACAAAATTCATGTCACATAATAGGTGAAATAAAAGTAAGGATACCAATAGAATCCTTAAACCTTACAATTCTTAACCAACATTACAATTTTGTTTTTTATTTAAAAAATCTATACTTCTTAGATTCGTGTCTTTCCGAATGAAGGCATCGACAGAATCATCTGAGAAAAATCTTACAAGAAAAATGTTACTGCAATTATGAAATCAAGTTATAAGTTGAAAATTATTCGAGTCACGATTTTACGGTTGTATTGTTGTATAGTTTTATAAATAAAATTGTATGTTTTTTTCAATTTATGTTATACAATTGAAAAAGCCATTTTTCTAATTTTACTTACTGTTCATTTATGAACTGTTAGTTTTGTTATTTATGCTGCACAAGAAATCTTTGTCTTTCATTTATTTTACAACCAAATTTAATTATATTTTCATTATTATAAATTAAATTAAAATAAAATTATTCTCACTGTTAACATATGCTGAAGACTACAAAATATCAATCAATTAAAGTATACAGCACTCATGTCACGTTTCCCATTCATCATTATTTTCCCACTAACTGCTTTAGGCTTGCTGCTGTTTTCAACTAATATTATATTCGGTTTTATAAGAGTTATAACGAAGTTGTACATTTGTATGAAATATTGAAATTGAAAAACATAAAATTAATTGTTTGTTCTGTTTGTGAAGCTGAGTTGTTTGTTTGTTGATGCTTTTATATTTATTCAAACTTTATGGTTTGTTAGTACTTAGTAGGTATATTTTGTAACCTTTTAAATATTTTGGATCGCCTAGGTCACCTAATTAACCTTAATTATAATCTTTTACCTTTACAAAGTTAGATAACCCGAACGCTTCATTTCAGCTGAGAATAACAACATTAATAGCGTATATGATCATCTGTACTGATTTTATTGATAAGATATTGGTGCTACTCAGTATAGTGGCGTTTGACGGCACACATATTTAAAGGGTATAGAAGAGATACAATAAGATAGTCAAAAACCGGAGTCGACTTTGAAAAACTTGGAAATAATGTTCTTTATATACTTGCACACTACATTGACTCGTATAATCGTACTGTCTTTTTGCATTGTGATACCAGTTTACCAGGGATTTCCATTCACACTAGAGCAGTCCATAGAGTTATAATCTTGATCACAAAATTTTATAGCAAAATTAACATCAATCATATATTCAGATAGTTCAACATTGTAATTCGGATAAATCGATAACAACTGACACTAATCAATAAGTAGAACATGTGCATTAATGGCAAATAATACATTAAATCCATTAATGCAACTGGATAGATCAAAACTTCTAACTGTTTTAATATTCGTTTTTTTTTAATATCATTCCAAATTTTCTTGAGCAATTCGATCGATAATTTTTCCATATATGGGTCATTCTTTTACAAATCGAACAGATTTGGACAAAAGTTTGACAAACACATTTTTGATTTGGCTCAATTTTTTTTAACGAGTTTTATATTCAAAAAAAGATATACGTGTTTAATTAGACCATATCTATATTTCGGCAATGACTAAAAATCTATTTTAACATTTTATTTGTTTTTAACAAGAGAATTTTTTAATAACTTTTATGGAGTAAAGCTTTTTTATTTAAAGGCTGTTTTTTAACTTGCAAATAAAACAAAAAAAAGTGTCTATCTTTCCCATAACTGAAGTTATGAATTTTTGAAAATAATTCTATAAGCCAAATATCACGATATCCCGCCAAAAAATGTGATATTTAACAGGTAGCATTTATAAGAAAACCTACAATCAACTCCAGAGCAAACTTAAGTTCTGTATAGGTGAGTTGAAAGGAAAATAGTTCTTTTTAGTTTAAACCTAACAGCAAAGACTATATTCCTGATCAACCACCACTTTTTTCCATTGTCTATAATACGACTACATTGCATTTTCAATAACATTTCTATTAATAATCATCGGTACACCTGATATTTTTCTTTGACCCACTCAAAGCAACAAGGTTATAATAGTTTTTGATTATACATTTGCATTCTATTAACGTTTCGAATTTTGTTTATTTTCCTTGTTTTTATAAAAATGAAACAAAAAGAATGGCTAACGTTTAAATTTCTCTCTTTAATATTATAATAAAACACAGAAAGAAATGAAAGGTTGCAATAAATGAACTTCTCTAGTTCATTTTGCTTGTATTCTTAATTGATAAACGGGTGGTTCTTACTTTTGTTTAAATCGATAGAAAAACAAGGAAAACGTTTTGGAAAAAAATGAAACAATCTGTTATTAACTGGTTTCGTTGTATTGTATGCAATCATATGCACGACGAGTTAAAAATATGTGCAATCAAAAATATATAAAGAAGAAATATTCTTCAAATTTTGGATTTGTAATTGAGATTTAAAATAAAAATATTGTTTCAAGTCGTTTGTAGATGTTTGAATATTTTAAATGTAATTTGGTAAAGTCAAACAAAAAATTTTTATATATGTTTTCAAAATAAAAGAAAATAAAAATTTATTCTTAAAATCATTGCTTATATAAAATTAACTTCTGCTAGTTTACAACGTCGTTAAAAAGTCAAATTTGAATTAAAACTGTATGTTGATATGGATGTGCAGAGTTATTGAACGAATTTGTAGAAAGTTAACATTCTACTGAAATAAGTATGTTGAAAAACTTTTTTTGGACAAATGCTGAGGTTTGCCAGGAATGTTAACGTCATATGAAATTTGAATTGGGGGAAGCTCAGACGACATACCAGGACGAAAGTCGTCATCAGCAGCCAACATTCAACAATCAACTCTACAATTAAGTTAAGTTTACTTTTATATTTTTTTTTTCAAATTCGATTTTATTTTGAGTTGTTTTAGACCATGGTCTCGTAAAAGTAAATTAAATTTCATTTTGGATTTTTGAGATCAATTAAACTCAAGTAAGTAAAGAAGTAATTGGAATATTTTCAATTCAAAGGCATGGTTTGAAGCCTCTCAGAAAAAAACTACAATTCACATTTTACGTGTTTCGGATCGGATTCGAACCTACCCTCGTCAGTGCCCGGCTCGAATCTTTGGGCAGACACGCTATCGATTACGCCGTTGAGGCGATGACAATTTCAAAGTTGAAACTTCTTCATCACTTATTTATTTTACTTAAGTTGAATTTTTCCACTGTCATTAGACTCCATATTATGGAAAATGCTTTTATATTATATGGGATATTTTGCATTAAATTTCTAGACAATACTTTGTGTGAATTCATAGAATGGGGAACATTTCTATTCTAATTAACATCCTAAGTCACGATTGTATAGTCATTATTGATTGTTTCCAATCAATGTGAAATCAATGGCTGACACTTGGTCAATTTGTAGTTCTACATGTATTAACATTAGACTACATTAAGGGAATTTAAATTTCATTTTGGATTTTTGAGATCAATTAAACTCAAGTAAGTAAAGAAGTAATTGGAATATTTTCAATTCAAAAGGCATGGTTTGAAGCCTCTCAGAAAAAAACTACAATTCACATTTTACGTGTTTCGGATCGGATTCGAACCTACCCTCGTCAGTGCCCGGCTCGAATCTTTGGGCAGACACGCTATCGATTACGCCGTTGAGGCGATGACAATTTCAAAGTTGAAACTTCTTCATCACTTATTTATTTTACTTAAGTTGAATTTTTCCACTGTCATTAGACTCCATATTATGGAAAATGCTTTTACATTATATGGGATATTTTGCATTAAATTCATAGAATGGGGAACATTTCTATTCTAATTAACATCCTAAGTCACGATTGTATAGTCATTATTGATTGTTTCCAATCAATGTGAAATCAATGGCTGACACTTGGTCAATTTGTAGTTCTACATGTATTAACATTAGACTACATTAAGGGAATTTAAATTTCATTTTGGATTTTTGAGATCAATTAAACTCAAAATTAAATAAATTAAATTATTCTAGTGTCATGTTAGAGATTTTCCTTGTTAGAATCCGCGTTTTAGTCCGTACATTCCTGTATCATTTTAAAAAATTAAATTCCCTGGGATAAATAGAAATAGTATCTATTGATTTCTATAATAAAGCCCAGTGGCTTTACATTATAAAAACCATATTGTCTAACTTTCAACAAAATTGAATGTCTGGAATGAGTGTTTTTGAAGTTTCAAATTAACAGTTGCTCAGGCGATACACTCACTATCACCCGGCCCCTTTGTCAAATTTTGAAAATAACTCAGATTTTGTATATTCAAGTAAGCCTGGATGTGTTTTCAGCTGATTTACATACAAACATTTCATCATGATACGTTTGCATAAAGAAAATATCCTGCAGTTTGTTGAAATTTTTTTAAAAAAACTCTTAAAATAACATAACAATTGTTTATATAAATTTCATCATAAATGACTTACATTATGTCAAACAAAATGGTACTTCAATGACCTTGATAGAAATTTTGAAAGACACTGAAATACAAATGAGTAGATTTTGATAGAAAAAGCCTGGGCTCTAAGTTACGTCAAGATCCATCGATTGTGACCATTTTCGATGAAATCAAGCCATCCGTTGTTGAGAAATCGTTGGAGAAATTTTTATACCCATACTACGGTAAACACGCACATACATAATGCTATTCAAACAGCTTCAGAAGGTCTTGCAACGTAAAGATATCATAAAAATTTAAAAAATCGACCCAAAAACACTATCTTCCCATATCGGGAAGTAAAAAAAACATTCAAAGACGCATATTTTTAGGGTTCCGTTTTTTATACGGAACACTATTGGTAAGAGTAAAACGAGTTTTTCACATTATATCGATTATATCGTAAACTATAAATGCTATGGACTTGAAATTTGAGGTGCGTATAAAACTAATCTGCTCACATAAAATGACGGATACAATTAAAACTAAAGTGGTTTTCGTTTGGTTTACAGGGGTACGATGTGAGACCTTTGAGAAAATATATTTTTTTATAGATTCAAGTAGGGTATCATATGAAAGGGCTTCATTTCAGTATTCCATAAAAATTTATTTTGGAATTTACACCTCACCATTTTTTGTAAAATTTGGAATAGTGACGAAAACATAGCAATTTTTTTTAGAATTTTGCGATGCACAGTTTTTGAGTTGTGGTCAAAAAAGTGCAACATTCAGACCGCCCCCCCTCCTTACGTTTCGACACTGATTGACAGAAAAATTTGGAAAAATTCACAGAGTTAGGAAATTTGGTAAATTTTGTATGAAAATTATAGCGAGGTCTCAAATAATTATATTTCTGTGTGTTTAGGGGACCGGTGTTAAGAGGGTAAGAAACCCAAGCGAGTGGGGTGTCATTTGAAAGAGCACTTAATTTAAAATTTCTTGCAATTTTTTTTAGAATTTTGCGGTGCACAGTTTTTGAGTTATGGACAAAAAACTGCAAAATTCAGACCGTTCCTCACCCCTACGTTTCGACACTGATTGACAGAAAAATTTGAAAAAATTAACAGAGCTAGGAAATTTAGTAAATTTTGTATGAAAATTATAGAGAGGTCTCAAATAATTATATTTCTGTGTTTTTAGGGGACCGGTGTAAAGAGGGTAAAAAAAAAACTTTTTTGACCCAAGCGAGTGGGATGTCGTTTGAAAGAGCATCTAATTTAAAATTTGTTGCAATTTTTTTTAGAATTTTGCGGTGCACAGTTTTTGAGCTATGGACAAAAAAGTGCAAAATCCAGACCGTTCCCCCCCTTACGTTTTGACACTGATTGACAGAAAAATTTGAAAAAATTCACAGAGCTAGGAAATTTAGTAAATTTTGTATGAAAATTATAGAGAGGTCTCAAATAATTATATTTCTGTGTTTAGGGGACCGGTGTAAAGAGGGTAAAAAAAAATTTTTTTTGACCCAAGTGGGATGTTGTTTGAAAGAACATCTAATTTAAAATTTGTTGCAATTTTTTTTAGAATTTTGCGGTGCACAGTTTTTGAGTTATGGACAAAAAAGTGCAAAATTCAGATCGTTTCGCTCCCTACGTTTCGACGATGATTGACAGAAAAATTTGAAAAAAATTCGCATATCGGCTAACAGTTTTATAAAAAATCTTAATCCGTTTCTCGATTCTTCTGGTATTTTACGAGTTGGTGGCCGGTTGCACAATTCCGCTCTTTCCTATGGACAAATTCATCAAATGCTTTTACCATCAACACATTATTTTACACAACTTTTGGTAAGGAACGAACGCTATCGAAATTTACATGCAGGACCTCAAGCTTTGTTAAGTTTTATTAGACAAAAGTTTTGAATTATTGGTGGTCGTGGTATATGTAGAAAAACCGTGCGTGAATGCATAATATGTTTTAAAGCAAAACCTCCATCAATTGATCAGCAAATGGGTCAATTACCCGTCGAAAGGGTACAATCTTTTCGAGCTTTCCAGCATATTGGCATAGATTACTGTGGATCCTTCCAAGTAAATTATAAAATTAGATCGAAAATTATTTCTAAGGTATACATTGCATTATTTATATGCTTTTCAACGAAAACAACCCATTTGGAGGTAGTTCATGATTTGAAGATTTCTCTCAACAAATGCCTTTATTGCTGCGTTTAGGCGATTTATTACACGTCGTGGTCGATGTTCTAGTGTATGTACTGATAACGCAACAAATTTTGTAGGTGCAAGGGAGAATAGCGTGAACTTCAACAGCTTTTTAATTCAGAACTTCACAAAGTTGAAGTTTTTAAATTCTATACTGAAGAAGGAATCAATTGGAGAATAATACCACCACGGTCCCCACACTTCGGTGGCTTGTGGGAGGCCGCTGTAAAAAGCACAAAATATCACCTTAAACGTTGCCGCGGTAATTATATTTGTACGACTGAAGAATTGACAACGTTAGTGGTTCAAATTGAATGTTGTCTGAACTCAAGACCATTAACGCCCTTGTCAAGTGATCCTTCAGATTACTCAGCACTTACTCCTGGCCATTTTTTGATAGGATGTCCTATCAATTCCGTTCCGGAACCATCATTACTTCATCTTGATTTTTATCGTCTATCAAGATACCAAAGATTACAACATATTTTGCAGCAATTCTGGCAACGATGGTCCGATGAATATTTATCCGAGTTACAACAAAGACAAAAATGGGTCAATGTTAAATTGAACGTCAAACCCGGAATTCTAGTTTTGTTGAAGGAGGATAATGTTCCTCCGATGAAGTGGGTCATGGGACGTATATGTGAAACACATCCGGGGGCTGACAAACTAGTTAGAGTTGTAACCGTCAAAACTCAATATGGAATATTTAGAAGAGCTATTGCAAAAATTTGCGTACCGCCTATTGAACAATCATTCATTGCACACGATTGAGATTTGAATTCACTATGTTCTTTATTGTAATGTAAAATTATTGTGTCTACTTTTTTAAACTATATTAGTATAATTGATATGTTTTCTATCAATTTTCTTGGATATTTAAACTCATTGCAATAATAACTAAATTGAAGTGTTATTGTATACTAGAATAAGCAATAAAAAATTTTGATTCTCTAGAATAATTATAATAATAAACTAGTTTTGTCGTATCTAATTTGTTTTGAAATTTATACATATCAAGGTAGCCGGTATGTTCAGTACTAAAAGTTTACTGTGCTAAATTCGGTTGATTAATGTTAATCAGGTCACCCTAAACAACTGCAAAAACTGAAATAAAAAAAACAAAAAAAAATATATAATACGTAGTATATTCTAGAATTTTGTCTAGGATAAGTGTGTAAAAGTTTAATTGTTTTCTATGAATTAAAATAAATATAAAATAAAATAAAACACAAAAAGATATTTTTCTAATAGTGATCTCAAAATACATAAAAATAAAATTACAGTCCATTTCAAAGGAAACAATAATGATGGTGAGAATCTTTTATTTTTTATTTAATTTTACATACTGACCGATCACACAATTTGATCCTATTTAATTCTAGAATTTTCTATCTGTGGTTTCCTATCTTTTTAAATTCAACATATTTGTTTAGTACTTGTTTCATACGCACGTTAATATAAATTTTAAAAACAAAAGATTTAATTTTATTTCTATAGTCACTCAATATATTTCGTCTTTTTATGACATCCTCAGGAGTAATGTCGTTTAGTTTGATAGAAAGGTTTTTATATACAAGAAAAATTTACTAATACTAACAATCTCAAAATTTTTATACATGTGACTCCATACATAACAAATTTCTAAAATAATTACATTTAACTTAAAAGACAAAGAGGGAACATACCATAAAACTTAACAATAATAAAAATGTATACAATTACAAAAAAACTAAAGTTAAACCCAAATTAAAATATTAAAATTTATGTAGGATAAAGTAAATTGGAGTAATCGGAAATCTTCTACATCGGAAGAATCTGAAAATAAAATCAAAGGAAAAGAGAAGTATCCGAAAAAACAATAAAGTAATTAATTGGAGTAAAGGGCTAAATAATATACCTAACTAGTTTTAAACGTTGCTAATGAAAGAAGGAACCTAGTAAAAAAGAGCCGGATCGGTCACAGGAGAATATTTGATTTCTCTTATTGAAAAAAAAGGACTTACTTGTCTCATAAGATTCTAGAATATCTAACTTTCGTGAATGTCTAACTTTCTAGAATATCTAACGTGCGTATAAAACAAGTACTAAACCAATATGTTATTCAACGAATTACGCCAAGAGCCTACCGCAAAAAGTGTAAACTATAATAAACAGGCAGATTTAGCCATCTTAGCCGTCATCTACCTTCGTTTGATTGTCAGAATTGGTGCGACTAATAACCATCTTTGGTTTAACAGCAGATGTAAAAAACTAAACTTATTACTAAACTACACAAGGATTTGTATAACAAACATCTCAAATAGCTCCTTATGTGCCAGAAAGAAAGCAAGATAATTTTGGCGAGATTAAGAACTTAGATAATGGTACGCAATAAGATGTAACCTTTCTACTCATCTTAAAATTGTACATACAGAATTGTCATCAAGGTTACATTGCATGGAATTTAATATTTATGACCAACAAGTATAAGAGCAGAAGCTGCAGAATTCACACATATTCAGTACCTGAAAAAATCTGCTAAACTGAACAAATTAATGAAGCAATTGCGTAAACAAAAATGGACGCTTGAATTACAAATACAATCACACGCATACATTTTCATTTAACAAAACTACCACCACAATATTCATTTGTCGTTATGAAGCTACCAATAATACTAGTTTAGAAAAAGTTCATAACATATTAGAACACCCTAGTCCTAAAAGTCATATATCAAATATGTTTTGATATTGTTCAGGCTTTGACTTCGGCGCAACGAGTTTTATTGTATTAATTTGCAATTAGTGTTCAACAATCGCCAGTACCATTGGCGCACGGATTTTTGTTATACATATTATATTATTTTTAGTGCTCTTCCTTCACTATTAGTGCAACATTTTTTATTATATTGATTTAGTATTCAAATTTAGCATTCGCCTGTGACTTTTGCGCAACGATTTTTATTATATTGATTACTATTCAAATTCAACAATCGCTTGTACCATTGGCACAACGATTTTTTGCTTTATTATAATGTTTTTTATAAGATATCCACTATGTTTAGTATGGAAGAAGCATGAAGAGTTTGATCAAGTACAAATTATGGGGTGAGGGAATTATAACTATATTTGATGTGGCATGTGTTATGGTCTTAGTTTTTGCGACTTTTGGGCTCGTTGTCCTTGTTCTTTGCTCATTTGAGATTTTCTTCTTGTGAAAATTTTGCGTGCAATTCAGAATATGTTCTGAGCTGAGGAATGGCCTAATCGAACTCACAGACTGCAGCCAGTCGGAAATTTCAAATCTCCAGGCACGCAATTCCTCTAATGTCGCTGATATGCAGGAATGAACACTGGTAATTACAGACCGAAGTCTGCTTATAAACAAATAAATCCAACTTTTTTAAAAAACTGTCACAACTATGTTTGACGAAATTTCGAAAGTCATTGAAATTTGACAACAAAACCTGATGATGTACAAGTTGTTAATAAAACTTTGACAGAATTTGATTTTGCTATAAACAAACTCGTAAATCACAGTGAGTTAAGGAAATAAAAAATTAAAACAATCGTTTTCCTTATACGATATTAAAACTTTTTTTATAAAAGTTTATATCTTATTCATCGAAAAGCGTAAACAAAAAAAAAAACTTAAATTTATTTCGATTTTGATGTTGATTTTGTTTGTTTCGTTTATTTGTTGTTTAAGTGCAAATGAAAAAGTTTATCGCTTTTCTTAAAGTAGTTTATAGTTTCTATAAAAATCACAATCATAAAAAATGAATTTTCCTCTAAATAAAATAAAACTGTTTATGCACTTACTTCATTTAAAAGTTTTATACTTTACCATTTTATTTTATATAAACTTTGAAATAAACTAAGTCATAGACTTGTTGAAGTTTTTCGATTAAAACTAGAATAATCATTTTAGTTTTAATTTCAATGAAAATTATTTCATTTTGAATTAATGGTTTCAACAGACATATACATTCATAATAATTATGCTTTGTAATAAAAACAATTTCAAATATTAACCAAGACAATTTTATTTTATTTATATTTATTTTTGACGTCGCTGATGACAATGTTCAAATTGGAAAAAACGTTAAACTTTTAATTTGCTGGGATGAAAATAAGAAAGAAGAAACAAGTTTTTTTGAACTTTAGAAAAATTTTGATGAAATTTTTTTTTTGAAATTTTTATTCTGATATTATACTCATAACAAAAAATTCTGTTGCTATAAATAATAAATATTTAAAGAAGGATTAAATACTTAAATAGATTACAGTTAAGAAACAAAAACTATCTGCTTTCTGGTAACAAATTTTATTAATGTGAACTTAAATTTTTCTCTGAAAAGCTTATTTAGATTGAAATGTTTAATTAAACAATTGTAGGTAATTGTTAGTAAACTTCGGTAATCATTTGTATAGAAAAAAATATTAGTGTATGTTTTTGATTTATTTCTTAGTTTTATCACAGGGTGGCTCGAAATTTGTTAAGAATTTTAGATAGAAGGAAAGTTTAAAGCTAAATTATTTTGTTTGAACGACCTTAAGACTTTTTAAAACTATTACACTAATTTAAAAACGTGTATTATGTTTGATTTTTTTTAATTTTAATTTTTCAAAGATGGCGATTTCCAAAAGTGCCATTTTTTGTTTTTTTTTTATTTTAAAAATTTATTATTCACCCAAGTCATCTGTCATACTTATTTACCAAAAATAACAGATAAGCGTTACTTATTGTTTTTGAAAAAGGGCATTTGAATATATTATTAGTTGGAAAGTTTTTGTAAGTTGTGCCATTTTCTAAAAGTAAGTTTATCGATTCTTTTGAAGTTTTTTTTTTGTTTAAAAAAGGCTTATAAATAAGGCTTTAAAAAAATTTTTTTTGCATAATTTACACGAAGTTTTTCAGTTTTAATTTTGCAAAAATTTAATTTTCAAAGATGGCGATACTCAAAATTTGGTTTTGTAAAGATTTAGACTTTGACCCAATATATACTAAAATTTAGACAAGCATTTTATTTTGTTGATAAGATAAAAACGTTCGAATATTTACCAACAAAAATATACCTGATTTGTATTTTTCCAATACAGCTCGCATATTATACCGGTGTTTCGATTTTTCAAAGGCAGGTTTCATATTTTCTGAACACCAGATCTGATCATAGCTAGAATGATCCGGCCCTTCATAAACAGGTTCATCAAAAATGTGAAGGAATTTTGAAATTTGATACGTATTCCCGTTGTTCAAACAGAACGTAATGCGGAGAGTACTGTATGTCACTATGCCCAGCAGCGCGCAAGACATAGACTATCACTCCCAGACGATAATTTTATGTAGTATGTTAACCCTTCATACAAGCAGACTTTAGTTCTAATATGTTGAATATTTAAATCAGAAAATAGACTCTGAAATGATTTATTAAAACACTGTTTCCCATTATCGCCATGTAGAAATTCTGGTACTCAATACGTTAAAATAACATTATTCTTCACACTTCACTTCAAAAACTTTCACCTAAGCGACGTGACGTTTCGAAGAGGTTTTAGTAATATAAGTTTAGAGAAATAATCAAGAACAATCAATATTATCGTGTTATCAAATTAAGAACAGGGATACGGTCCTAAAAAGTCTGTATTGACATTGACGTTCAGATACGGATTAAAGACGCACAATCTGATTCGAAGTCGGTACACCTCCAACTTTTTCTTCACACCTCCATGAGCAGCCATACGATCATCATGATGTTTCCTGATCATTTCCGTAGTTAATGGTTTTTGTAGCCAGAGCTTTCACACCGATAAATTATTCACTACATCAAGTTTTGGTTCTACACGGAAATATAGATTACCACCCAAAATTTTCGCCAAAGAAAAATCCTTTGGGGACATCGGCTATCATATCGGTGTAGTCTTCATGTCTATAGTCTTCATCTACGTGATGAGTTAATGCTTCGGTAAATTTTTCTTGTGTGTCGTCATAAAGACGAGATAAAACCTCATGGGCTTTTGTTTGGGATTTTTGTGAGTAATTAAACTCAAGTTACTAAGGAAGTAATTTGATTTTTTTCAATTCAAAGGTATGGTTTGAAGTATTTCAGAGAAAAACTCTATTTTGCTATTTTTATGTGTTTTGGTTTGGGGATTTGCACTCGTAACCTTATCAATGTAAAATTACTCACAAAAAACCCAAACAATTACAAGTGCCCCAAAATGTTTACTAAACATTGAAGCGGATATATGACAATAATTGACCAAGTGCCACTCATATATTTCGCAATCAATAATAACTATACACTCGTGACTTAGAGTGTATAGTTATTATTGATGTTGACTATAATAGAAATATTACACATCCTATGAATTTACACAATAGTACTGTCTAGAAATTTAATGGAAAATCACCAAAAGTAGGAACAATATATTGGGTTTCTTTTTGATGGACTTCACTAAAGTGAAGTCCATATGTTGTAATTTTAGGCTCTATCTAACCAGTAGGATACTCAAGTCATTTTGAGACATCACCCATTTCAGACTCAAGTATTCAGTCACAATTGTAAATTTTGTGACCCAAAACATAGGCCCTAAATTTCTTCAAAATGAGAATGGCCGCAAGACACTCAAGCTCCGAAATCGACATTTTTTCGCTTAGTTTTATTTAGCTTTTTCGGCATGAAGGCTATCGTATACTCATGTCCCTCATTGTCTGGGATGAATTGAACAGTCTAAAAGGCATAACCTTGAACTGATACAATGGGGTTACAGGCACTCTGAAGGTTGCTTTATCTCTGTATGCTTTTATAGGAATTGGCTAGGTAACTTCCTCGAGATAGATACTAGAGATGTACTTAGTGCTATTTAGATGACCTAAAAGGCCACCGATCAAGCAAGAATCCTTCTTGGGCAGATAACTAACATGACAGGAGTCTGAACATAATCCATTTTTACCAGAAATCTTCTGTATTAACATCACTGGCGAACCCTACGAACTGTTTGGCTCCTCAATTACGCACTATTGAAGCATTCGGTCAAGTTCAGCATAGATCTTTAGTTGCAGCTGGCGATGTGGGGTAATTTCTCTGTTAAACAGGGCCCTTTTGAACAACATTCATGACATGTTCAAGCAAAGAAGTCTTCCTTACATCAGAATCCTTGACTTTCGTGAGAAACAAGATACCTAAAGGCTGGCGTATTTAATACTTATTATAATTTATAGTGTATGATAATTAGTTTTTTGTATTTTGGATTGTAATTTAAGAGATAACTCACCATCTGTTTGCCAAATTTCCGGAAAATCCAAACCTGGCATATTTTTTGTTAGTAAATATTCAAATGGGGTGTTATCGTTAACAAAACCAAATGCCTGTCTGTGATTTGAGAATGTATTGGGTAAGAGATTAAATCTTTAGAAAATCAAGAAAAACCTAACCTAAACCTAAAAGTACCAGGTTTCACCATATTTGAAATTAGATTTTTCAAAAATCAATGTATGTTATAAAAAAATGTACTTTTTGAAATCGCCATGTTTGTAAAACGAAATTTAAAAAAGATTTGACATTAAATTTTTTTTATCAGTGTTACAGTTTTATAAAGAATTACTTTGTACCTTTCAAATAAAAAAAATCTTTGAATCGGTTAATCCGATCGAGCACAATTTAAATTTAAACTTTGAATGTCTCGAAATTTCTGAACATATTTCAAACCACCATGTGTCAAAATTAGTGAAAAAATAAAAAACACGTATAGTAAAAATTTTTTATCAGCGAACACGAAATTTGGTCGTTCTGCGCATAATCATATGCGTAAGTGCGAATATTCAGTGTCTCAGATTAAAATATTAAAAAAAACTGTTGGGGTCCCATTGAAATGGACAAACAAATGGTACGAACTAAGAGTAGAAATTTAACGTAATGTAATTGTTTTCAAAACAAATTTATCCCAAATAAATAATGCATCTCTGTTTTACTTTTTGTCTCATCTTTTATCGCTTACTGCGTCCTATCTGTCAAAAATTCATTGGTAAAAAATTCTACGATACTGTAAAAGAGAACTAGTTCCATTGGTAATACAATGGAATGGTTATGGCAGGTTGCGTACCTAGTTCGATTTTGAAGCCTTAGCTAGTTCTAGACTGCGGGAGCGAGAGATTATACCTGCCGTCTAGTACAAGTTACAGAATTGTACGTGTGTATTGCTTATTTAGATCGGAGATCAAAAGAAAAAGTGACGAAAAGAAGACCCTGGCGGCCCTGCAGGTTAAAGAAGCCACGACCGCCACGTTCACCCCCATAATTACTTCATCACACGCTCACACACCTCGTACACTCACGCAAACATACACACGCCCACGCTTACACACATACAAACACATACATCTGCATATGTTATATCCTTTTTGGCTAGGATATAAATATCTCACAACTGTTATGACCCTTTTGTCTAGGATTAATAATTGCAACACCAACACTGTTATTTTTAAAACCTTTAATTAACTTGTGTTCCTTCTTTTCTTACAGTAATAATAACTTTTGATATTAATAACAATTTTATATTGTTAAATTCTTATCCTTGTGATAACTGTGTGTGTTAGGTTTATTTAATCTAAAACACTTTAATTTATAAATTCAAGTTCACCCCTTGAAATCTTTTAATAATTTTTCTTTGTTACACTACTCTTCTTTTCAATTTAAACTTTGCTAAAACATTTACGCTACTTTAATTTTCTGACTAATTAATTTAAACATTAACTAACTCACTGATTAACTGTCTTCTTTAGTTCACTGCCAAAATACTACTCTTTTAACTTTTAAATTTCTTCAATAATTACTAATTGTAGGGGAAATGTTGTAAACCGTTATTTTCCGTTATCAAAAGAAAAACAACCAATTAAAAAAAAGTCAGACAAGTGCGAATAAAATTCGCTCGTCAAGGGTTCCGTGAATGTAAAGAAAACAATATCAAAATAATTTACATAAAGTTGTGTTGTAAAGGGTTTATATTGCCAGACCATAGACACATAAAAACTAAATGGTTCATCGTAAATATCAATAGTTAATGTCAATCTCATCTATATTGATCGAAATGATATAAAAAATATTACTTTAGGTTAAATTATATCCATAGCTATTTATGGTAGCTAAGGAACGACTCAATTCTGTTAAACAACGACGAAATTTAGGGGTGGAGTGGTGTTAACGCTAAAAATAGGACTTTTTTGACAATAATTCAAAAACTGTGCATCGCAAGATTCTAAAATAATTGTAATGTTTCTTAATTTTGGTGTTCTTTCAAATGACACTCATGCGAGCCAAAAAACCTTTTTTTCACGATTCCCCACTCCTATCCCCTAAACACGTAGAATTAAAACTACTTGAGGCTTCGCTATATTTTTCGTTAAGGGTTTATTAAATTTCCTATCTCTATGAATTTTTTCAAATTTTTCTGTCAATCAACGAAGAAACGTATAGGGAGGGGGGACCAACCTTTTGTTGCACTTTTTTGAGAATAATTCAAAAACGGTGCATCGCAAAATTCTAAAAAAACTGTATTGTTTTTTAATTTTGGTGCTCTATCAAATGACATCATGCGGGTCATGCGGGTCAAAAAAACAATTTTTCACCCTTCCCCACTCCCATCTCCTAAACACATAGAAATAAAATCACTTGAAGCTTCGCTATATTTTTCGTGTTCCATAGAATTATAGGCTCATCGCTTTACTAAAATTTTCAGTTCTTTCTATAGCAACAATTTTTTTGTGTTAGATTACATAAGTTCGACATTTGAGTCGGTGCTTGAAAAACAACGTATAATTTTAACAATATTTAAAATTAACAAAAGATCAATGTTTGACTTAAACAATAGCATATTAAACAAATATTAACCCTAAAATAATTGCAGGTTATCGAACTTACCATTCAATTAAAACTCAACATTTTCTAAAGTTATACAAGAAATTTATTAAACCAGTAATTATGAATGGATTACAAACGTGGATCTTAACACAAACTAACAAATCACATCAATCTGATTTGAACCTTGAGAATTTACGCCACCTTTTGGGCCCACTTATGGCATACAATACAATACAATATACAATAGATAGTAAAGGACCGTGATAATTTTAAAAATAAAGTTCTTTCTTTTGGATAACTGGTTATATTCACTCTAAAAAAGTTGCAAAATTAATAATTGCTCTAAGAATCAGTACAAAGGATGACATGACTAAAAATGTACACGCCAGTCCCACTCAATATTGCTTTTCGGGTTAAAAAGCTTTATTTCACCTTACCATTCCTACCCTTTCAAAACGATTAATAAATATTTGATACACGGGGAGACGGTCTGAATTTTGAACATTTTTGATCATAACTCAAAAACTGTGCACCGCAAAATTATAAAAAAAATTGCAATGATTTTTAAAATAGGTGCTCTTTCAAATGACACTCCATTCGCTTGGGTCAAAAAAAGTTTTTTTTTACCCTCTCTACCCCGGTGCCCTAAACACACAGAAATATAATTATTTGAGACTTCGGTATAATTTTCATACAAAATTTACCAAATTTCCTAGCTCTGTGAATTTTTTCAAATTTTTCTGTCAATCAGTGTCGGAACGTAGGGGAGGGAACGGTTTGAATTTTGCAGTTTTTTGTCCATAACTCAAAAACTGTGCACCGCAAAATTAAAAAAAAAAATTGCAACGAATTCTAAATTAGGTGCTCTTTCAAATGACACCCCACTCGCTTGGGTCAAAAAAGTTTTTTTTTTACCCTCTTTACCCCGGTCCCCTAAATACTCAGAAATATAATTATTTGAGACTTCGGTATAATTTTCATACAAAATTTACCAAATTTCCTAGCTCTGTGAATTTTTACAAATTTTTCTGTCAATCAGTGTCGAAACGTAGGGGGGGGGGAACGGTTTGAATTTTGCACTTTTTTGTCCATAACTCAAAAACTGTGCCCCGCAAAATTATAAAAAAAACTGCAACGAATTTTAAATTAGGTGTTCTTTCAAATGACACCCCACTCGCTTGGGTCAAAAAAGTTTTTTTTTTACCCTCTTTACCCCGGTCCCCTAAACACACAGAAATATAATTATTTGAGACTTCGCTATAATTTTCATACAAAATTTACCAAATTTCCTAGCTCTGTGAATTTTTCCAAATTTTTCTGTCAATCAGTGTCGAAACGAAGGGGGGGGGAACGGTTTGAATTTTGCACTTTTTTGTCCATAACTCAAAAACTGTGCACCGCAAAATTATAAAAAAAACTGCAACGAATTCTAAATTAGGTGCTCTTTCAAATGACACCCCACTCGCTTGGGTCAAAAAAGTTTTTTTTTTACCCTCTTTACCCCGGTCCCCTAAACACACAGAAATATAATTATTTGAGACTTCGCTATAATTTTCATACAAAATTTACCAAATTGCCTAACTTTGTGAATTTTTCCAAATTTTTCTGTCAATCAGTGTCGAAACGAAGGGGGGGGGAACGGTATGTTTTTGACAATAACTCAAAAACTGTGCACCGCAAAATTCTAAAAAAAATTGCTATGATTTCTAAATTAGGTGCTCTTTCAAATGACACCCCACTTGACCACATTTTAAATAGTGTTTTTACCCCTCCTCATTTCTACCCCCTTAATAAATCTAATTATGAGAATATGACACTTTTATATATTTTTTATTAAAACTGTACTAATTTTTCTATCATTCCAAATACATTTGAAAATTTTCGATCAGTTAGATTCGGAGCTAATCGAGTTAAGAAAACACGAAGAAAACGTCATTATTCAGAATTATACAAAAAATGGTGAGTTGTAAAATTCCAAAATAAATTTTTAAGAAATACTGAAATGAAGCCCTTTCATATGATACCCTACTTGAATCTATAAAAAAATCTATTTTCTCAAAGGTCTCACATCGAACCCCTGTAAACCAAACGAAAACCACTTTAGTTTTATTTGTATTCGTCATTTCATGTGGACAGATTAGTTTTATACACATGCCAAATTTCAAGTCCATAGCATTTATAGTTTACGAGATAATCGATATAATGTGAAAAACTCGTTTTACTCTCACCAATAGTGTTCCGCATAAAAAACGGAACCCTAATTAATAAAAACAATTAAACATAATTTGACCTAATTTAGAGGATTTCCCAATATAAAAATTCACAAGTCAAGAAACTAAGTTTGTTCACACTTTTTATTATATTTATTTTTTAAATATAATAAAAATTGAAACTATGCAATTTTGACTTGTATTAAATTTTTACATTGTGAAATCACAATTTTTAAACCAAATTAAATTTTGAAATATCACTAAGTTATACTAATAAGTTCAATAAATTTAGATTAGTTTTAAAAGGTTTACAACACATACACCCATGCATACCACAGGGCTGGGCTTCAGGCTACTGTGGGGGTCATTAATCTGTCAACAATATAGAACCCCTGTTGGCAATGGGAACTGGGTTTAAGACAGGACGAGCAAAACTGATATCTGGACCTGCAATGCTCTCCCTTTTGAACGCAGATCTAGTCGTCAGCATAAGAGTTTTGTCAATGCCAAAATCAAAGGTGTCCACTTCTACAGCTGCTACATTCCTTCTAGCATCCCACTGGACGAATTCGAAGAGACACTTGACCGACTAATAACAGACATCAAAGGTAAATCACCCATCGTAATTGCGGGTGATTTTAACGCTTAGGCCGTTGAATGGGGAAGTAAACGTACTAACCCTAGAGATAGGGCATTACTTGAGGCATTTGCCAGACTTGATCTGGTTCTGCTCAACCATGGTACCACGGAGACATATAATAAAGGAGAAGCAAGCTCAATTATCGATATCACTTTTGCAAGTGGGACACTCTCGAGAGGAGCACAATGGAGGGTGTCTGACTTGTATGCGCATAGTGATCATCGCGCTATTATATTTGAAACCCAACTACTACAGCGGTTTGAAAGGCGCGTCAAGCGGAAGGCGCAGCAAAATGGGTAGAAAATCAAAAAGTTGGAAACGGAGATGCTGGGCTACATGGTCTAATGCATGCCAATACCGGAGAGTGTCAAGTGTGTCAAAAAATGATTTAATTTTTTTAGCCAATTTTTTGGAAAAAAAATGTAGCTGTTTTTATGACGTAAATGTAATTGAAAATGAATTTGGACATGGAAATTTTTGAATTTGTTATAGTTTTTGAAATATTTTTGGATTATTGAAAAAAGTTTGTATTTTTGATTTTCTAATAATTTTTGCAATATTTTTAGAATTTTGGAAAAAGTTTTAATTATTGATTTTGTAAGAATTTTTTGAATATTTTTAGAACTTTGAAAAATTTAAAATTTTTGTTTTTATTATAATTTTGGAAAAAGTTTGAATTTTTGAATTTTTAAGAATTTTTGGAATATTATTAGAATTTAGAAAAAGTTTAAATTTTTGATTTTATTCTAATTTTTGGAATATTTTTAGAATTTTGAAAAAAAAATTTGAATTTTATATACAAATTTTGAAAAAAGTTCAATTCGTACGAAAAAAGGCATGTTTTTGTGAAATTTTTGTGACGACACAGCTAAAATCTCTTTATTAAAACCAATACTACATTAAAGTACGACGTTTGAAGAATATTGTATAAAATTTTCAGGAAGAAATATTAAAAAATCACGACTATGGCAGCAATTCTGATCATTATTTAATCTCATCAGTTATCAAAACTGATTTACTTAAAACTACAGCTCCCAAACCCCGTAAAATATTTCACTACTCAAAAATGGATAAGAGAGGTCTTCAAAATTTTTTCCACGGTTTCCCTTTCGACAGTCATTGTTTTTACACTGACAATGTAAATGTTTCTGCTCAAAACTTTACAGAAACCATCCAATTTGCTATCAATAAATTTGTCCCTTTCTCCATAGTAAAACCCAAACAAAAATACTTGTATTCGAAAGCTGCCAAAACGGCACTTAGAAACAAACGTAGATCATTTAATATTTGGATTCATAACAAAACTCCCACTAATCGATCCCAATATCTAAAGGCCAACAAAATATCTAATCAGATTATCTCAAACGAAAAGTCCGAAATTGACAGAGCGAAAGCCTCAAAACTTACGTCTATGTCTGTTTCTGACAAGAGTTTCTACAGTGCCATTAATTCTTTAAATTCTGGTACAAAATTTTCTATTCCCCCTATTATTGATGGTGATTTAATCGTCAATGATCCCGCAAGAAAAGCTAACTTGTTCGCTGAACGCTTTGCTCTGAACGCCACTGTTTTGGAAACTCCTAAAGAAATACCCCAAATCCAGTCTTCAGGAGTTAATATGAATGAACTTCACTTCAAACCCAAAATAGTCGCTAAACTTTTAAAGGGGTTAAACATCAACAAAGCATCAGGAATGGACAACATTCCACCCATTATTTTAAAAACCTTTTCCAAAGAATTTGCACCAACTTTAACTAAAATATTCTACCAATCCTACAAATCTGGTATATTTCCCTCGTGCTGGAAGTTGGCAAATGTCCAGCCCGTCCCCAAAAAGGGACCAAAATCCGATATCTCAAATTATAGGCCAATAGCTTTACTATCGGTCCTATCCAAAGTCTATGAGCATTATATTAATACCCATATTTCAAAATTTCTGGATGAAAATCATTTAATATCCGACAGCCAATACGGTTTTCGAAACAAAAGATCAACTACCGATCTATTAAACTATGTAGCGCATTGTTGGAACAGCATACTTGATAAAGGTGGTGAAACATACGTTATCGCTTTAGACATCTCCAAGGCATTCAATCGAGTCTGGCATGCCAGCTTAATCAACAAGCTCGTTGCGTACGGTTTTCATCCCAATGTTGTGAGGCTGATTCAAAATTTTCTATCCAACCGATACATTTCGGTCTCCTTAGACGGATTTTCTTCTGAGTCTAAACTAATTAACGCTGGTGTACCCCAAGGCTCAGTATTGTCCCCAACCCTATTTTTGATTTATATCAACGAATTGTTGAAAATCACCAGTAACCCAATAAATAGTTTTGCAGATGATAGTACTCTGCACAAGTCGTTCGAGCCCCTTCCTTCAAAAGGTAAAATGCACGAACGAATTAATCCTGCCCCGAGAGACGCTGCCATAAACGTGAACAAAGACCTATATAAAGTCGCCGACTGGGGTGACCAAAATCTTGTCAATTTCAACTGTACCAAAACACAGCTGTTGATTGTTTCCAGATTAAAGACCGAGATCCCCAAAGATATTTTATTTAGTATGTGTAATAAACCAATAGGTGAATGTAAAAACATTCGTTTATTGGGTGTCACAGTTTCAAATAACCTACTCTGGAATGATCATGTAATGGCGATGGCAAAAAGCGCGTCTAAAAAACTCGGCCTCCTAAATAGATGCAAAAAATTTTTCACTCCATACCAATTGCTCCATGTTTATAAGTCCTATATTCGTCCCTGTATGGAGTACTGCTGTCAAGTTTGGGGTGCTGCCTCTGTTTCCATCTTGGCCCTCTTGGACTCTGTTCAAAAGCGAGCTATACGAATTATGGGTGATCGAACTTTGACATCAAAACTTGATGACAACATCTTCATCGTCATCGTCATCGACAACATCGTCGCACTGTTGCCGACCTCGTTGTTTTTTACAAATATCGTCATCAGCAGTGCTCAGATGAAATCAGCGGCATCATGCCTCAAACTTATTCTTACCCCCGTTCCACTCGGCAATCGGCTGCCGCAACCGGTGAAACGGTAAAGATCCCGCGCTGTCATACTGGCAGATCGCAGAGAGACTTCTTTGTCCGAACTGCGTACAAATGGAATAGTTTGCCGAAACACTTAGTCTCAGGTGGCTTCAACCCACAGATGTTTAAAAAAAGCGTTAATCTACACCTTAGAACGCCAGTTGTTGTGGGACCCAGGTCTAGGCCTAGGTCTTAAAAGGTATTTATGTGTTGTTGTGACACATATTCTAAACCCTATTACACAACACATTTTATTAAAAAAAAAAAAATTATTCGGACGTGTCTCGGAAAGAATTAGAATTGCGGTTCCAATCATAACTTGGTGCTGAATCATCCGAAATCAAAAAATCAAATTTCATTCGTTAGATAATAGCTTTCCCCGGGTAACTCTAAGAGGGTTTTTCGAAATTGTAAATTTTCACTTTTTTGGAACACTTTGAAAGAAAAAACGCGATTTTTTGCGAAAAAATCGGCAAATTTGTTATTGTAAAATAAAAATTATTAACAAAATTTGCAAAAACTCTCCAGCGTTAGCTCGTAAATTATGTACAGAAAAAGCATTTAAAATTTCATAAGCATCGGTGCTGTAGTTTAAAAGTTATGAGGGGCACCGACTTTGGAAACGTGAGTTGTGGGGAAAACGCTTTAAAGTTTTGAACACTAAAAAATATGGTATAAAACGTTCATAAGCAAATTTAAAAATACTCGTAACTTCATCAATTTTGCTCCAATCGACTTGAAATTTTGACACAATATTCTTAAAATATTATGCATTCAATTAAAAAAATTAAAACATATGCCAAAAAAATGTTAACACCTTGCCCCGACCAAAGGTCGATTGCAATGATCAAAAGGAAACGATCAGTTTTTTTATGTTTCCATCCCCCCATTAAAAAGTTGGTTTGTTTAATTTTTTATTTATGTTCGTTTGAACTAATTTCACCATAACAATACTTATTTTTTTTATAATACTGATGATTACTGAATTTTCAAGATAGACGAAAATGGTCGGGCTTACATTTATTATTTTATCGCCGTGTGAATTCGATCTATTACCTTATGCTATTATACATGTAAAAACGTAAAAATGTTCTATCAATGTAAAAATGTTCTATCGACCATCTTTTCAATTATGGAAGGTGACGGTGATAATGTGAAATTGTGATAATGAGTCAGTGTTAACGCCGTGATTTCAGCGTTCCCATTCTCAAAAAAGTTTCATGAAAAGGACAAGAAAATTACAATAATTAGTATCGACAATCAAAATAAATGGTAATTTTGGCATTATTGAACTTACGTGTACACAAAAATAATAATGATCAGAGTCAGCAGATGAAGCGCACCTTACCTCTAGAGGAAACACAGTTGGTTACAAATTAATTAGTGCTATTTACCATCAATCATATGGATCTGCCACGTATGTTAAGTCAGAATTCCTGAACTGCACGCACGTACTTACACAGACGGACAACGATATACATCTTATTGTTGTTGATATATCGGACACGAAAATTGTAAACGTATACAAGCCTCCAAATACAGGATGGCCAGCTGCTCCTCTACCATTATTTCATCACCCAGCAATATATGCTGGTGACTTCAATAGCCATCACACTCAGTGGTCCTACTCAAATAATAATACCAATGGCGTGCAACTGACCGACTGGGCGGATGATAACAACATGTTCCTGGTATATGATGCTAAAGACTTGAAAACCTTTAGATCTGCAAGATGGCGAAGCGATTACAACCCCGACCTTTGTTTTTCCACAAAAAACGAACAACGTAACCCTATTCCAATATCTAGGGCTGTCTTACAAGGTTTTCCACGCTCTCAACATCGTCCAGTAATTTTTGAGGTAGGAATCCAAATTCCACTCGTTAACTCTACTCCTCAACCTAGATGGAATTTTAACAAAGCTGACTGGGCTAAATATAGGTTGAAGTTGAATGCAGTGATTCGCTGGATCCAACCCATTCCTAAAAATTACGATAGATTTGTTGGAGCCATCATCTCAACTGCAAAGAAATGCATCCCAAGAGGCTTTCATGAAGAATATATTCCTGGCTGGAGTAAAGAGAGCGATATATTATATGAGGAATACCTTAGTAGTGGTGAGGCATACGTGGCTGATGACTTAATATACTCACTGGACGCCGCGAGGAAAAAGAAGTGGATTAACGCTGTTGAAAACATTGATTTTTCCCATTCAAGCAGGGAATATTGGAGTCTCCTTCGGAAACTGGGTGGCTCAAACTCAATTACTCGTGCTAACAATGAAATAAATCCAGAGGACATCGCAAATCACATAGTAAATATGTCTCGATCTTCTATTAATCGCCTTCATAAGAGAACAATTAAACGCAAATTAAGAGAAATGAAGCGCAATTCTCGTCTCCATCGAAGTATGCGAACTCTTTTAGTAGCGAAGAACTAGAATCAGCTCTGTCCCAAACAAGAGCAGCTGGCTACGATGGCATTTTTCCAGAATTTCTTAAACATTCCTTGAAAAAATGTAAAACAGTGGCTAACTAAATTTTTCTCGAATGTCCTAGAAACCGGCAATCTACCAAAACATTTTAAGACTACGAAAGTGATACCCCCATGTGTTAAGCAATATCGCTCCACCTGCACTCAGACGCTTGCATGCTCTCATGCGTGAACATAAAAAGGTAACCAACAACATCACGTTACCCTTGCACGAATATTACGGTGACCACACTCGTTGTCGATTGAAGTCAAGAAAGCCTCCATATAAAACTGCCAGCAACCTGCTGGCAACTAATTTTAATATCTTGGATGCCTGGGTCACCTCCTGGCAACATTACAACACAACTGGCCTTTCTATTACTAACCTGACTTCTACCCAGCCTGGTTTCGATTTGCCACGTCATACCTGGACCACATTAAACCGAATAAGAATGCTGATTCTTTCTACAAGTGGGGCATTTCAGAGTCCCTTGAGTGTGACTGCGGCGCTCCACAACAAACTATAAAACACATTACAACTGTGTGTCCAATTCAACGTTACAATGGCAATATCTCAGACATCCATTTGGCAATTCCCGATGTAGTAGCATGGATAGACTCGCTCGATGTAAATATCTAATGTTCAAATGTACTGCTCAATGTTCAAATATTTTACTTTTTAATTTTTACTTAAAAGACGCGCAATCAAATCGATTGTAAGTTCATTTAATGTGTATCCATGTTTTGTTTTAGGTAGATTTCATAGAAGAGTCTACCTATTTTTTAAGTTTAATTTTTAATGTTAATGTTAAAAAAACCATACGCTAAATAAAAATTGGTCACAACTCTCTACAAAAATAAAATTTTGGTATATAAGATATATATTTTATATCAATATCTACCTTATTTTGGTTTGTTGACATTTTGTAAAAACTAATATTCCATTTTGACATGTCAACTTAAGTGTATTATCAGGGCTTCAACATTAAATTAAAAACCAGTATTATTTTGAGCAAAACATTATATATGTTTCACGGATTCGACATCTGCGTCTCTGCTGACGGAAAAAAGAGATTTGTGACTTCTTATATATTACACATTAACATTATATATGCTCTCAGTTATTATTATTATTTTCATAACAAACTAAAGTGTTAAAGATGGTAAGCTGCCATCTTTTGTTTGTCGTGTTTCAATGTTAATCGTTTGATGTTATAAAATTAAATTAAAATTAGTAAAAATTTGAAGGTTTATATAAAATAATAAAATTGTTTTTAAAGTGAATGTTTTTTTTTCTTTGGAGTGTTTTTTTTATATAAAAATAACAATTTTTGTTGGTGCAATTGTTGTTATTAAGTGTGTTCCATTTACCACTTTTTCCTTTACTTTTGTACTAAATTTTGTTTTCAAGTTAACCATATCGAAAGGTGGTAAAGCTACATACCAAACTTACGCCTCTATTCAACACCAGAGTTTTATCAGTTAAGAGAAAAAATTGTAAAATGTTCACCCAAATGTTTATTAAAATTTCAGATTTCAGCCCAAATGTCAAATTTATTTCTTTTTATTATTTTCTTTTGCATGAATCATATCCAATTTTTAGAAATCTTTCAATGTTTAATTAATTTTAAATTAAAAAAAATAAAAAGTTTAATTTTCTCTAACATATAATTTTCTGTGTTATTTTTTTTTTCACATTTTTAGCAATATTAATTTTATAATTTTTTAAAAATATAAATGTATTGTCAAAAACAACGTCGGGAAGTTGTACTAAGACAAAATTTGGGTTGTAGTCTTAGAAAAATAGTCTAAGACACCTCACATTTTTGCCGTTCCATTTAAAATTTGGTTCGGGTAGCAAGTTTACCTAAAAGGAACGCAGGTATGATTCACGAAGTAACAAGAACAATGACGTAACATGGCTGATGATTTGATGAACTCGCTGTTGCAGACATTCAAAATGGTAATGCTGTACTTTTTTTTATTCTAATTGTTTTTCGTCGTCATCCTTATAATATTGTGATGTGGATAATGGATATATTTATGGCAATGCTGATAGTCGATGCTTAATTTCATAATTGTTGCCATGCAGCGCTTAGTTGGGCAGACGTGACGTAACTTTCGCAACGTGTGTTGGTTTTTCTGCAGGCGCCATTGATTATACTCACACTGTCAAACATTAATTCTTTTCTGTTCTTTTATTTTACAAGCATCCAGTCACTGTTGGTATTTAATTGCCGTGTTAGGCTGATGCTGTTTTGCACGTCAAAATATATGTCAAGAACATGCCAATTATAATCATCCAACCACTGATAATATTTACTTGGAGTACTACGCTGATGTTCAGTGCACGTCAAGATTTACGCTGATAATTTGAGCACGTCACGGTTGTATGTCACGGATCACGTTCAACCAACTATATACTAATTTTCAATTATCGTGCCATTGTTAATATGCTATGCTGTGCTAGGCTGATCGTTTTCTTGTTGTTTCTTCCAAGATACTGTTAATCTGAATGCCATGCTAAGCTGATGGTTTGTTGCATCTCATGTACATGTCAAAAGTCATATTCAGCCATTTATGTACCAATTATTATATGTTAAGAATCTTATTGTACATGTCAAAGTCATATTCAACTATTTTATATGCCAACTAGTATACGTCAAAAATTTCTGGTACATCTCAAAAGTCATATTCAGCCATTTAAGTACCAATTAATTATTATATGTCAAGAATCTTATTGTACATGTCAAAAATCATATTCAACTATGATATGCCAATTGTTATACGTCAAAAATTTTATTTAGTCTATTATATGCCAATTGTTATACGTCAAAAATTTTATTCAGTCAATTATATGCTAATTTCGTAACTATACAACTGTCGTTAATCAGTCATGCCGTGCTAGAATATAATCATTCATTTTCTTCAAGTCAAGATTACATTAACAATGAATTTTTTATTTAATACCACACTGATGCCGCAGCTAACAATGTCATCATCGTTCATCAATTATTAAAATCAAAAATAAAGTCCACTGCCATCCATTGAAGGCTGCGACAGTCAGAATTCAACATATTAAAATTAACGAACAATTAAAATATCGATAACAAATTAAGTTAATTTTCTTAACATAAGCTAAAACAGATGTGGTTTGATGTGGTGTGTTTATCACATAAACATACCTTCATATCTCTTAATTTAATAACATAAAAATTTCATGAATATTCTATTACATACAATAACATAACATAAACCAACAACCAACCAGTCATTTATTTCCATTAAGAACTTCAAGTTGGAAAAACCAAAGTAATTTGTTTACAAGATACAAACTACATTTTGTTTTTTTTATCCTTTATTTCAATTAAAAAATAATTGGTTGAATGATGAAAACATTAAAGATTACAGTTTCGTTTAATCCTTTAAGAACTATATTTAGAAACACATAAACTAACTAACAGCATTGAGAAAAAAAAAACAAAAAGCTTTTGAAGAAGAAGAAAACTTTAAAATATCGTAAAAGTTTTTAAGAAATATTTTTAGTTTTATAAGAAGTAAAATGTTTCTTGTGTTTTGCTCCAGTTACATGAACAATGCAAAAATGAAAAATTAGTTTGAATCAATTATAATTTGGGTTAAAAGAAAATTTGTGGAATTAGGTTATTTTATGGAATGTAAGGCTAGGTTGAAGTAAGTATATGTTGTTGGGTAAAATTGAAGGTTGTATGTGGGATTCAAATGTAATTTCATGATTGAAGGGGTTTGAATGTATCGGACTAATAATATAGAACTAATATCAATATCCAATATCGATCATCAAGTACTTGTAGTTAACCTCCGGACTGCATACATTTTCAATTATCTTACTCGTGACACGAACCAACTGATTAATTAGGTGGGTGGGTGGTTGGTTGACAAAAAACGCGTAGATCTTGATGAAACTTTTGTATATAATCCAAGTTAACTCGAAAACGGAACTTATTTAAACTTCGTATATAAGGCTTGGTACTGTTTTCGGTTTTTTGCATTCCATTTTCCAGTTTGTCACTTTTCAAATTTTTTTTTTGCTTCTTCTATTCGTACGTACAACAGAATTTATGTCTGATGGGGTACTACAGGTTTCCTTAATGTGTTTATAATTAGAACTAAGCGAAATCTATAACATCGGCTAGCTCTAGATAGAAGTATTTGATGGATATGGATGGATAAGCTCATTATATATCCAGAATAATATGTTACCAGAGCTGTGGGGAAGATAGCCCATGTATCACCGTCACAATTTTTCTTAATGTTTTTAAATAATTTTATTTTTACTCGTTCTTTTTTATTTTTTAAAGCTCATAATGAAATATTAGAATACAACATACTTCATTACATGTGTTATAGAAACCGTTTTGGTTCCTATACCGATATACAACAAGAAAAAGGAAAATTCAACATGTATCCTAGAAGAACGCCCCATTATTATATAGTATTTTTCTAAGACATTAGGTAAGCTTGTATAAAACTCTATAAAATCCAAACATATACAAGAACATATATATCGTTATACAATGCAAGAAAATTACTCACCTCATAATGGTATCAGGCCTATTCTTCATTCCCCGCGCAATTAGCTGGTCATCTAAACCAGGTTAATCCAATCGTTGCCATATAGAGCTAGTAGCTTTAGAGCTACGGAATAGCGGTGAGTTGATTTCTAGCTAATAAATCCTTTCAATAGACACTGTATTTCTAATGCTTTCAAATAAGGCAAATGATATCTTCGTTCTAATCCTTTTAACGAATAGTGTTTTCTTCTGCTAATTACTGGCCCCTTGAAATTCCCAAATGGACTGTATATTTTCAAATAAATAAAATTTTGATTTCAACAATTTTTATATGTATATATTTAGTTGACAATTCTTTTTGTACAAAAAATGACATCAATATTTTATAGAATCCATACACGTTGTGTTTTACTTTACATTTTACCTTTTAATTTTGATTTATATTTAGGGTTGACCAAAAAACAAAAATTTACAGTTATAGAAATTACATTGCAATATAATTATAGCAAAACAAATGTTCGAGTTTGAATATAATTTAACGATCTAAAATATTTGAATGTAAATTCTAACAAATAGCACCCTTCTTCGTCCCGTTGATGATGAATTTGCTGTTGTACAACTTTCCCTTGGTACATTATCCTTCCCTTCGATGAATGATTTGTTAATATTATAAGCAGCTTCTTCTGAACTTCGAATACAGGCAGCTACAATTCTTGCAAAACAAAAAGCACCGTTACACCATACACTAACTTTAACGTTTTTATTAATTACCATTTTAAGTTGATAAAACTAAATTTGCCGTTTTTATTAACTATCATAATAAGTTTATATTACTAGCTTTATCGTATTTACGAACATAATAAGTTTATAAAACAACAAAACTTTAGAGCGTTTATTATTTATTCGACGACAACCGGTGTTATTTTTTAATAAATTAAACATTGAAAACCATAAATAAATAGTTAAAAAACATTAAAATTCAATTATATTCTATTATGTTTTTTAAATTTATTTTCACGAAACGAAAACGCACCTCATTGAAATTATAATTGACAGCTCGACAATTTTATATTTACAACTCCACGAAATCACCAATTGGATTTTCGTATTTATAATTATTACAAACATCGAAATTGATGCGTTCGCAATCTATGTTTTTAATAATTAAGAATAATATGGTTAGGAAAAAATGTAAAAAAAAAAACATAGTCGCAACTGATAAAACATCCTCATAACAGTAGGCAAAAATATTTGCCCCAGAACAGAACCGCACACAAATTGTAAAACGTCAAACTTTCACTCCTTATAATGGTAGCGATGAAAGTTTCTTCGTGATCTCTGTCTCTCATCTATGCCAAGTATTACTTATTATTTTTATTTAATTTCAACGAATTTTTAGAAATCATCATTAACCCAATAAGTATTTTTGCAGATGATAGTACACTGCACAAGTCATTATGTGCTTCTATTGTAGCTGCAATAACTGTAAACGAGGACATATAAAAATTGCAGATTAGAGTGACAAATGTGGATCAGTTTAAGTTCCATTAAAACACAGTATAAGTTGTTTCCCGATCAAAGAGCGAGTTACCCAATGATATTTTAATTAGCATGTGTTTTTTTTTTTTTTTTTTATTCAATGTTAGGCATGTTTAGTGTTAACCAATATAGATCAACGTCTCTGAATATCCGAAGATACCATGCTAACTAGGGAACTAGGGTTCGAAAGTATTATTTAATTTTCTTTCAGGAATTTATTAACGTTGATCTTAAAGTTTTGAGGATTAAAATTATCAGGAAAGACCCACGCCGGTAAGGCATTCCAGAGATGAGAAACTCTGTTAAAAAAATCGCGTTGAAAAGCGACAGTTCTACACCTTGTCACTTGAACCGTAAAAGGATGGGCTGCTATTGATGCTCTGGTGAAACGCGCAAAGTTTGCTGGTTCAGGCAAAATCGATTTGATCTCCGTAGACGCCCGTTCGTCCATAATATACTTGTAAAATATCGTCAAATCAGCGACGTCTCTTCTATGTTGCAAGGAATCAAGCTCGTTAGTAAGAGTCGAGTTGCCGATCAATTTAACAGCTCTCCGTTGTATAGAATCAAGACATTTTAAGCTACTTATGTAGGCTCCACCCCATATGTGAGAGCAATACTCCATGCAGGGACGAATAAATGATTTATATATTAAAAGAAGCTGTTCGCTATTAAAAACCTTACGACAACGACCCAAGAATCCTAATTTTTGAACAGCGTTCTTAGCTAGGTTAAAAATATGAGAATTCCATTTCATATTATTTTCAATCTCAACTCCTAGAAGTTTAATAGATTCTTTCTCTTGAAGATCATTTGAATCAAACTTTAATAAAAACGGATTAGGTGTTGATAACCTAGAAAAATGACAAACTTGAGTTTTACTTGTGTTGAATTCAACACTGTTAGCAACTCCCCAATCTAAGATGGTTTTTAAATCAATATTTAATGACTCTATCAAGTTTGATCTAGCGACATTAAGATTTGATGGTGCATACAAATTTGGCATTTCATGTGACGCATGAAGTGTGCTATCATCAGCAAAACTATGGATGGGATTAACTGTTGCATCTAGCAAGTCATTAATATAGAGAAGAAAAAGAGTAGGTGATAAAGCGGAACCTTGAGGAACACCAGCATTAGTTGAAAAGATATTCGATGAAACACCATCAACATTGACCCGAAATTTGCGCTCGGAAATAAAGCTTTGTAACCAAGAAATAAGTTGTTCATCTAAGCCGTAGCATCTCAATTTGCAAATAAGATTATTGTGCCATACTTTATCAAATGCTTTGGTAATATCAAGAGCAACGCCAAAAGTCTCACCATGGTTTTCAAGCGACTTGTTCCAGATATGCGTGACATAAGAAAGTAAATCTCCCGTCGCTCTTCCTTTACGGAATCCGTATTGTCTTTCTTTAAGTAATTTTGACGACTCTAAGAAGCTCATAATATTAAAATTAACATATTTCTCAAATACTTTAGAAACAACCGACAAAATTGATATAGGTCTATAGTTTCTTGGATCCGTTTTAGCACCTTTCTTTGGAACTGGTTGTACACTAGCCATTTTCCATATATCAGGAAAAATTCCTTTCTTATATGACAGATAGAAAATTTTAGTTAGGATTGGTGCTAACTCCTTAGCAAAAGTTTTAAGGATAATTGGAGGAATACTATCAGGTCCAGATGCCTTATTAGTATTGATTTGTAAGAGCATTTTCCGAATGACATTTTTACGAAAAATTATCCGCCCCATTTTGTTAGAAATTCTAGGAATTGGTCTAGGTAGGAAATTAGGTTCTACTAATGTAGAATTTAACGAGAAACAGTTACCCAATAAATTAGCTTTTTCTTTAGGGTCAATAACAGGCATATCGTTATCAATAAGAGGAGGTATAGAAGACTTACAAAAATTTCCTTGAACAGCCTTGACGGCTTTATAAAAATTTCGTGAACCAGTAGGGTGCTCAGCAAATTTATTAGCTTTTTTCCTAATAAATAGATGTTTCTCTGCATCTATTAATTTTCTACATAAATTTCTTTCTATTCGGTATAATCTGAGGTTTTCATCAGATTTGTTTTGAATAAACTTTTGAAAAGCCTTTTTTTTAATTTTAATTGCTTTTTTACATTTACTTGAAAACCATCGATCAACCTTCGGAACAATCAAACTATTTGGAATAAACCTGCGCATACCCATGTGTATTATTTCTGAAAAATTGGAAGCAACGATGTTTGGATCTTGGCTGAAAAGACAGTTGCGTTTCCAGGGAAACCATTTAAAAAAATCTCTAAGTCCCTGCCAATTTGCAGCTTTATAATCCCAAACAAGACGAGGATTAGCTTTAAACTGTTTAGGTACTTGTATATTTAAATGTGTGGAGATCAAATTATGATCTGATCCACCCAAAGGCTCTGATACTTTAAATTGAACCAACGAAGGTTCATTTATCAAAAACAAATCGAGCAAGTTACCACTTTGCCCAGGAATATCAGGAACCCTGGTAGGCTGATCTATTATCTGAGTGAAATTATGATAAAGAGCAAAAAGTTCAGCTTCTTTACCTAATTCATCAGTTTTAGAGCTGTGTGTAAGCCATTCTTTATTATGAACATTGAAATTACCAAGAATTATAATTTTAGCGTTAGGATATATAGTCAACCTATCTATCTTTTCAGATAGGTCATGAAATAAATTTATGTTCTCCGGTGAGTTGGGTGAGCGATACAATCCAAAGACAAACAGAGTTTGATTAGAGCAGGTAATCTTAAGAGAAACCATATTGTGAAATTTTGAATTTAATTCAAAATTATTTATTCTCACATATGGTACAGAATTTCTAATGAACGCACAAACACCATGCTTAAAGTAGAATGAAGATTCAAGCTCATAGTTAGGACAAATATATTTAGTTTTGTCCAACGATACAGCTCTCGCGCTGATAATCGTTTCCGTTAAAAAAAGAATATCAGGCTTAAGATTCTCAAGATAAAGGTGCACCGCATTAAGATTGACGTTCAATCCTCTTATATTAGCAAAACTGATAGATAGTTTCGCCATTTAAAATTACTATTAAATCTAAAAATAAATCTGAAAAACAATCCTCAAAAAAAAAAAAAAATTCCAACAAACAACCAAATAAAAGATCAAAGTTGATATCTGAATTGACAACTTTAACAGCTGGACAACTTGATACTTAGTCTAAGTTTAACTGTCAAAATCGTCAATCCAAACAAAGGATAAATAATTAATGGTAAGACATAAAAGTTTGAAGCAAAAAGATTAAACCAAGCCAAACAACAAAATTTGATGAAAAGAAGACCGTGAAAGAACAGAAACTAAAATAAAATTAACAACGACATAAAGATTTACAAAAAAATAAATATTAAAATTGTAAGAAAAACTTATCTGATTTCAAATTTTTTTTCGTACAATACTATTAATTCTTATCCTTTTGTGTACTATTAATTCTTATCCAATTCTTATCAATCTATGCCAATAAAATTTTCGCCAGTCTTGTTCTTTAGAAAACTCTTACCTACAAAAGAAAAAGAAAAAGAATAATTATTAATATGCAGAATATGGATCCTAAAATTAAGAAATTGTATTAAAATAATAATTTAAAATAACAATTTGATATAAAATAATTTAATTTGAATAAAATTGTAAATAAAAAATTGACAGCAACAAAAAATAACGTCTTCTTGCAACCGCTACTTTGATTGAATGAACAAATAGATGTGTAACGAACAAATAGATGAATTTCGTGTGAACCAATAGATGAATTTGTTTATTAGGCTTTATTGAACTTCATAATTTCAAATGACTTACACTGGAACGATAATCATATAATAGATCAAGTTTGAGGCGCTCCATCTGTTTCCATCCTAGTTGTTTTGAACTTTGTTCAAAAGTGCACTGTACGAATTACTGATCCAAATATAACATCAACAAATAAATTTGTCGGAATTTTTTCTGAGAAATTAAACTCAAGTAAGTAAGGAAATAATTTGAATTTTTTAATTCCAAGGTATGGTTTAATATATCTCTGATAGAAACTGCATTTCTCATTTATGTGTTTCGGGTGGATTCGAACCTTCCTCATCAGTGCCATATTCAAATCCCTTAGCAGAACGCTATCAATTACGAATAAAATTTTATATGGTAGCTCATACGCTACGTCACACCCAAAGACCGAAAATTAGTCACAAAATAAACCACGCTCGCTTCCCTCAGAAAAAAAAACTTTTCATTCAAAATCATTTTTATAAATAAAAAAACCTAAACTGAAATCCATTTTCCATATACAATATGCATACAGTATATAGTTTTCATAGTATGTCATCTTTAAGAAGTAGAAAAAATTTCTTAAAAAGCAGCAACAACAAGAACTGAGAAAAACATTTCCTCCAACGATGTATCACAAAAACTCTTGAGTCATGTCATACTGATAAAGTAAGACCATCACCAACAACCCCTCTTTAAAAAAATGTTAGAATTCATAAAATTCCAATCATTAAACTTAATCGTTCGTTGCTGGTTCATATCTATAAAATAGAATTTCTTTTGTTCCTGAAGTTTTCTCAAATAGCTTAACTTAAAAAACAAAATTCGTCTTAAATATTATTTTTATTATTTTATGATTCTGATGGGACATGGAACTTTCAACAACAATAAGAAATAATATAAAATCAAATAATAATAAAACTTGGATATGCTTTTGTTCTAGCGATTTACAAATAAATGGTCTCATGTGAAATCTATCAAATATCAATGAGTTGTTAGATGCTGATAGTAAAGTAGAAGTTTATTGAATGAATGTGATGGTGTTTGGGAATTCAGATTGTGTGATCAGAATAAATATGTAATATATTTTTGTAGCTGCTTGCTAGCATGTGTTTGCATATGGAAATGAAGGGACTCAACTCAACATGTAAATAAAATGTCGACTTTAAGATATGAATTTTAATTTCGATTTCGGCTTTAAATATTTATTTATGATAGATTTCAATATTTTCAACATTTTCAATATTTTGTATCCCTTATACATATGATATACTTTCACAATAATATTTTTGTTTCTGAAATACTGTTGGATGTAGACCCAATTTTTTGGTTAGAATTACTGGTGTCTGATATATGATCATCAACACCATCTAGTGACAAAAACGGAAGATACTTTTAAATAACGTAAGTATCTTAAAGTCTTTAAAATACTTTAATTGTTTATCTGAATCGGGAGATGTTACCACTGTGATGAAGGAGACCCCAAACAGACCCTTTTCGTGCTCATTTCATCACTTTGTCTTTCCTCCGTCACAAGGTGCCCGATTCCAGATTTAATCCGAAAATTTTTTTATGTCTTATGTTTCAAGTTTCAGTTTCGATAATAATTTAAAAAGTCATTAATTTAAATTACTTCCATTCCCATGTTTCAGTTTTGCAATCTTGCAAAACATTCTTATTAAATTAGTTTAAATTTAAACGGTCTAAAAATTCTCCAATTTCGTTGTTTTTCACATTAAAACTAAAACTCAGTTTTGATGTTTGTTTCTCTTGTTAAATTCTATATTTATCTGAAACTTGGTAAAATTCTTTTTTCTATGCGAAAAGAAACTCACTGGTGTAAAAAAATAACAAATTATATAGTTGCTATTTTCATATAATTTTACAAAGTATTTTAAACAACGTAACCATGGAAAAATAGAATTTGAATTTTGAATGTTTTGTTGTCGATTTATAACTTTATATACTATAAATTATATCGATTATATATTACTATCATAGAAAAAATTGCATTTCCTACGCGAGATAAAAACGTTTTTCGCTCGTAAACATGTCTCACTCGACGCTAGCGCGTCTCGTGAACGAATGTTTACTCACGAAAAAAACAATATATTTATCTCTTGTAGGAAAATATACTATATGTTAATTGTGGAAAAATCTTAACAATTCGCACAGTTTTTATTTCTGAAATCACTTTTATTTTTGTTGTTTTTTTTATCGTTACTATCAGGATTCGGATGACACCGAGGTGTTGACTTTAGCCGTTTTTGGTTGGGATTCGAAAAGTGGCATTCGACTTGGACGGTCGTAGTCGTGTTATGGCTTGTGTTCTTTTAGTTTTTGTTTTTTTTCGGTTCGTTTCTTTTAGATTTTTTTTGTTGAGTAACTAGTGCCGTAAATTTATTGATCATTTACTTAATAATATAAAAATCAAATTGAATTTTGAATTATTGTTTATTTAAAGAAAATATTAAAATTTGATGACATTGAAAAATATAATTGAAAACTATATTGTTTTGGGAATATAATTATTTGTTTGACCTTCCTCAACGAAACTGTTAATTAGGAGTGGAATCTCCATCTTGGAATCCTGTTACACTGAATTTCTATTTGGGAAAGTAAGTTTCAGAAAAATTGGTAAGTAAATTGTATGTTAATTTGATTTTTTTTAAATTAAACTAGACTCAGACATGGCAAATAGTGGCTTATTTTTGTGTTAAACGATGCACGATATCAATGTTTTCGGTTCGGTCGACTACGCTACCTAATATTTATGGGTTAATGCCATGATGGTGAAATTGTGGGCACGATGTAGATAAGTCGATAAGTTTTTGGAGAGAAAACATGGTGTAGAGGAATTTAAGGTAAGTAAGGTTGGACTGTTCCTTGGTTATAAATTTTTTTTTGTTATGAACCGCTTATTACTAGGACTATTTAGTTCCCAGAAAACCCACGACCAAACATACACGCCTGAGCAAAGTCACAGAAGTGGGTCTGGATTTCTAGCTAGATAGTCAAATTTCTATAACATTATAGTACGTGCAATCTCTGATCCTTTCTGGGGTCTAAGTTGCACTGCTAATCATTACACCACCCCTATTTAGATATCTTTACCTTAGCAGCGTTTTTTCTTTGCGCTACATTTTGGCATAATTATATTAGTTTAAAGTACGGTTAAGTTTCTGACTGACAATACGAATAAAGCATCTGCATAAAATTATTACTGGAACAGTGAGATCTCCAGATTGATTCTGGATAAATTTAGTGAAATTTTCAGAACACCGATTAATTGCAAAAATAAAACTTACTGGTATAACAATAAATTTAAGCTTATCAAATGTTCACTGTTCGTTGAACACTTCCTTAAAATTTCCACAATTAATTTCCGATTGCAACAAAAAAAGTCAGACAAGTGCGAATAAAATTCGCTCGTCAAGGGTTCCGTGAATGTAAAGAAAACAATATCAAAATAATTTACATAAAGTTGTGTTGTAAAGGGTTTATATTGCCAGACCATAGACACATAAAAACTAAATGGTTCATCGTAAATATCAATAGTTAATGTCAATCTCATCTAAATTGATCGAAATGATATAAAAAATATTACTTTAGGTTAAATTATATCCATAGCTATTTATGGTAGCTAAGGAACGACTCAATTCTGTTAAACAACGACGAAATTTAGGGGTGGAGTGGTGTTAACGCTAAAAATAGGACTTTTTTGACAATAATTCAAAAACTGTGCATCGCAAGATTCTAAAATAATTGTAATGTTTCTTAATTTTGGTGTTCTTTCAAATGACACTCATGCGAGCCAAAAAACCTTTTTTTCACGATTCCCCACTCCTATCCCCTAAACACGTAGAATTAAAACTACTTGAGGCTACGCTATATTTTTCGTTAAGGGTTTATTAAATTTCCTATCTCTATGCATTTTTTCAAATTTTTCTGTCAATCAACGAAGAAACGTATAGGGAGGGGGGACCAACCTTTTGTTGCACTTTTTTGAGAATAATTCAAAAACGGTGCATCGCAAAATTCTAAAAAAACTGTATTGTTTTTTAATTTTGGTGCTCTATCAAATGACATCCCACTCATGCGGGTCAAAAAAACAATTTTTCACCCTTCCCCACTCCCATCCCCTAAACACATAGAAATAAAATCACTTGAAGCTTCGCTATATTTTTCGTGTTCCATAGAATTATAGGCTCATCGCTTTACTAAAATTTTCAGTTCTTTCTATAGCAACAATTTTTTTGTGTTAGATTACATAAGTTCGACATTTGAGTCGGTGCTTGAAAAACAACGTATAATTTTAACAATATTTAAAATTAACAAAAGATCAATGTTTGACTTAAACAATAGCATATTAAACAAATATTAACCCTAAAATAATTGCAGGTTATCGAACTTACCATTCAATTAAAACTCAACATTTTCTAAAGTTATACAAGAAATTTATTAAACCAGTAATTATGAATGGATTACAAACGTGGATCTTAACACAAACTAACAAATCACATCAATCTGATTTGAACCTTGAGAATTTACGCCACCTTTTGGGCCCACTTATGGCATACAATACAATACAATATACAATAGATAGTAAAGGACCGTGATAATTTTAAAAATAAAGTTCTTTCTTTTGGATAACTGGTTATATTCACTCTAAAAGAGTTGCAAAATTAAGAATTGCTCTAAGAATCAGTACAAAGGATGATATGACTAAAAATGTACACGCCAGTCCCACTCAATATTGCTATTCGGGTTAAAAAGCTTTATTTCACCTTACCATTCCTACCCTTTCAAAACGATTAATAAATATTTGATACACGGGGAGACGGTCTGAATTTTGAACATTTTTGATCACAACTCAAAAACTGTGCACCGCAAAATTATAAAAAAAATTGCAATGATTTTTAAATTAGGTGCTCTTTCAAATAACACTCCATTCGCTTGGGTCAAAAAAAGTTTTTTTTTACCCTCTCTACCCCGGTGCCCTAAACACACAGAAATATAATTATTTGAGACTTCGGTATAATTTTCATACAAAATTTACCAAATTTCCTAGCTCTGTGAATTTTTTCAAATTTTTCTGTCAATCAGTGTCGAAACGTAGGGGAGGGAACGGTTTGAATTTTGCAGTTTTTTGTCCATAACTCAAAAACTGTGCACCGCAAAATTATAAAAAAAACTGCAACGAATTTTAAATTAGGTGCTCTTTCAAATGACGAGTAGGGCGCTTGGGTCAAAAAAGTTTTTTTTTTACCCCCTTTACCCCGGTCCCCTAAACACTCAGAAATATAATTATTTGAGACTTCGGTATAATTTTCATACAAAATTTACCAAATTGCCTAGCTCTGTGAATTTTTACAAATTTTTCTGTCAATCAGTGTCGAAACGTAGGGGGGGGAACGGTTTGATTTTTGCACTTTTTTGTCCATAACTCAAAAACTGTGCACCGAAAATTTCTAAAAAAAATTGCAACAAATTCTAAATTAGGTGCTCTTTCAAATGACACCCCACTCGCTTGGGTCAAAAAAGTTTTTTTTTTACCCTCTTTACCCCGGTCCCCTAAACACACAGAAATATAATTATTTGAGACTTCGCTATAATTTTCATACAAAATTTACCAAATCGCCTAACTCTGTGAATTTTTCCAAATTTTTATGTCAATCAGTGTCGAAACGAAGGGGGGGGGGAACGGTTTGAATTTTGCACTTTTTTGTCCATAACTCAAAAACTGTGCACCGCAAAATTATAAAAAAAACTGCAACGAATTCTAAATTAGGTGCTCTTTCAAATGACACCCCACTCGCTTGGGTCAAAAAAGTTTTTTTTTTACCCTCTTTACCCCGCTCCCCTAAACACACAGAAATATAATTATTTGAGACTTCGCTATAATTTTCATACAAAATTTACCAAATTGCCTAAATCTGTGAATTTTTCCAAATTTTTATGTCAATCAGTGTCGAAACGAAGGGGGGGGGGAACGGTTTGAATTTTGGACTTTTTTGTCCATAACTCAAAAACTGTGCACCGCAAAATTATAAAAAAAACTGCAACGAATTCTAAATTAGGTGCTCTTTCAAATGACACCCCACTCGCTTGGGTCAAAAAAGTTTTTTTTTTACCCTCTTTACCCCGGTCCCCTAAACACACAGAAATATAATTATTTGAGACTTCGGTATAATTTTCATACAAAATTTACCAAATTTCCTAACTTTGTGAATTTTTCCAAATTTTTCTGTCAATCAGTGTCGAAACGAAGGGGGGGGGAACGGTATGTTTTTGACAATAACTCAAAAACTGTGCACCGCAAAATTCTAAAAAAAATTGCTATGATTTCTAAATTAGGTGCTCTTTCAAATGACACCCCACTTGACCACATTTTAAATAGTGTTTTTACCCCTCCTCATTTCCACCCCCTTAATAAATCTAATTATGAGAATATGACACTTTTATATATTTTTTATTAAAACTGTACTAATTTTTCTATCATTCCAAATACATTTGAAAATTTTCGATCAGTTAGGTTCGGAGCTAATCGAGTTAAGAAAACACGAAAAAAACGTCATTATTCAGAATTATACAAAAAATGGTGAGTTGTAAAATTCCAAAATAAATTTTTAAGAAATACTGAAATGAAGCCCTTTCATATGATACCCTACTTGAATCAATAAAAAAATCTATTTTCTCAAAGGTCTCACATCGAACCCCTGTAAACCAAACGAAAACCACTTTAGTTTTATTTGTATTCGTCATTTCATGTGGACAGATTAGTTTTATACACATGCCAAATTTCAAGTCCATAGCATTTATAGTTTACGAGATAATCGATATAATGTGAAAAACTCGTTTTACTCTCACCAATAGTGTTCCGTATAAAAAACGGAACCCTAAAAAACTAATTACTATGAAAACGGATAACTGTTTTATTTTTAACATAATAATTAATTATTTTACAAGACTTTCTAGCAAATTTAAAAAATTAATTGCATAAGAAAAAAGAAAAACTATAATTGAAAATTTTCAATTAAATTTCTCTTCGTAAGCATTGAAAGGAAATTATTTTCTCACAATTGCATGAACGCTTTTCGTATTTCTATTTAAACATAACTCTAGGAAATTAGAAAGTGGAACAAATATTTTTTTTATGCAATAATGTTTTTTATTGAAACTAAAACTATATTATATCTATCGTATATATATAAAAAAATATGGATTCAGAAACAAAAGGACAGTAATCGATATACTTTCTTGAAACAGTTGGTTATTTGTTTGATTTAAAATCTACAATTATATTTTGTGATTGCTTTAAATGTCTAAAAATTTTGAGAATTGAATTACATTTGTCTTGCTTACGAATATTTTTTACCATAAGGAATACATGACTAGTTCCTTGACACAACATTGGTTCCAAAATGATGACAACTTTTTTAAGTTTAAATCACTGAAACAGTTATATGTACAATACATATTTAGGTCAACTTCTAAAAACATATCTAACATATTTTTTAGCATTTGACGATAATTTAATAGAAGCATATTAAGTTTTCCGAAGATCACAGTCGCTGAGAAAATACAAAAATAGCTTTTGCACTGCCACTCAAGAGCTATTTGAAAAATGCTTTAAAAGCTATCAAAACAAAACCAGACAACAAACCATGAAAAACTTTTTGAATTTTTCTATCACTTAAACGACAATCAACTTTTAATAAAAAGTTTTCATGACATATTTTTTTCACGACATTTTAATTTTTTTTTCATTAAAAGCTTTTAATATTTTTTGATTGATTCAAAAAAATGTTATAACGGGATATTTATGTTAATTACACAATAAAAATAATTACTTCATTACTCCATGATTACGAAGTGAATTTGTTTTGTTGAAAAGGAAAATAGAAGATCAGTTTTATTAGTCCCAAATGATGAATGGTTTATGGCTCATTTATTTGTTATTCAGATTTTGAGGCAAAATGGGGCAAAAAGAGTGAGGCGATAGATTAAAAAATCGTTTTTGAATTTACTTTGACTGGAATGAGTGTTGCAAAATGGTTTTTTCTATCAGCTTCTTTATGGTTGTGTTTTTCAAAAATACTCGACTAGCGTTTTGTCCAACCAACTCTACCCCAGCGATAGTTATAACGGTTCTACTTGAACTCCAATAATCCAATTGTCCTACAATAATCCAATCATGATTTTATTGTGATCTGACTGCCTTCTTAGACCTGTATTGTGTCAGGCGTAGCATGTCTGTTCAGAACTTAATCAAATGGCAAGAAAACCTAAACCAAAACCTGATTTGAGCACTTACACAATGTAAGTTTTTTGACTAATATACCAGCAATACAATTTAAAATTGAATTTGCTTTCACGTCAAATAATTCGTTTATAACGGGAAGTTCTTAGCCTGGACACTGAGTTTTAAGACTACAATGGTATCTAGATTGTAATAGGATATTTAAATCTATATTAAAATAGAATTGATATTCTGTTTTAACCGCAATTCAATTTCCCACCCTCTCTACATATGGTAATATACTGTCACGACGGACTATTTCAATTTTTACTTTAAAATAATAGTATGCGTGTTCAAAGAAACTCGCTAATCATTTATTAATTTATTCTCTTCAATTTTAATAAGCGTAGGGACATTTGTTTGTACTAGTGAACTTTTTTGATGTTGAAAGCTTAGTTACAAAGAAGCCACAATACTTAATACAAGTAGAAAGTTTAAAATAAAAATACGCACTCGTACAAAGAGAAAAAAAATCTGTTAATAAACGCAAAGGCACAAAGGCACTTTAAAAATACAAAAATCACGCAAAAAGCAATAGTCAAAAACAAAAAAGAAGAAGTATTTTATTAAGCGTAAGGCTCTTGCTGTTACACTTTAAAAATAAAAATAAAACTTAAAAAGAGGTATTTATTTTCTTATGAAATCTACATAAGACAAAACATGAATACACATTAAAAGAGCTTACAATCGATTTGATTGCGCGTAATTAGTTAAAAATTAAAAAGTAAAATATTAGAATTATAAAAAGATATCATGTAGAGAGCACTTGTCGAGTTATCAGTTATCATTGATTCGAATATAGTAATTTTTTTAACTTATATTTACTGTGATGGAAATCGAAGTTTTGAGCATTTTATTCGCGTTCTGTAGCATTTTTGTGATAGGCTCATTTCTACCATAATCTGGGCGATGGAAATCAATTCTGAATAAAGAAACATACTTAGTTGCGCGATAATTAATATTAATGTTTATGAATTCTAAAATTGAGGAATTAACTGCGCCAGTCAAAATTTGATGGACAAAAATAACGTCAGCTATTTCACGACGTTTCTGTAGACCAGGCGCGCACACAAGGGGGGGTTTTCGGGTCTGGACCCCCCCCTCTAACCGATAATCTTTCAGTATTGTTTTTTAAATTTAGACATTATTTAGTGTTAACCATAAGAAATTATAGATTAACATCTCTGAATATCGTAAGATACGATACTAACCAGGGATCTAAGGTTACTAACTATTGATCAATTCTCTTTGAGGATTTTACGAGATTTTATGAGGAACGCTATTTTTAAAGTTTCGTGGATTACAATTATCAAGGAAGACCAACGTCAGTAAGGCATTCCAGAGATGTTAAATTCTGTTAAAAACATTTCTTTGAAAAGCTACATCTTGTCACTCGAACCTTAAAAAGATGGGCTGCTATTGATACTCTGTTCAGGTAAAATTGATTTGATCTAGGCAGACACGCGCGTTTATCCATAGTGTATTTGTGTACCTTCAAATCAGCAACATACAACGAATCAAGCTCATTAGTAAGATTAGAATTGCTGAGCAGCAATGAAAGTCTCACCAAGGTTTTCAACCGACTGTTCCAGATATGTGTGACAAAGAAAGTAAATTTTCCGTCGCTCTTCCTTTACAAAAACCGCATTGTCTTTCATTAAGTAACGACTTAAGAAGCTCATAATATTAAATTAATGAACATTTGTTGAATTCATGTTAGCAACTTGTTTGAAATTGGCTGTATACTGGCCATTTTTTTTAAGATCATTTATTTTAAATTTTATTGCTTCTTCACATTTACCCGAATCCTAAAGATCAGCCTTCAGAACCATATATCGGAATAAACCTGCTCATACCCACGTGTATTATTTCTGAAAAATTAGAAGCAGAAATGTTTGAAATAAACATATATCTATAAGCCCCTGCCAATCTGCAACCCAAATAAGACTAGGACTAGATTGAAACTGTTTGGGAACTTGTAAATTTAAATGAGTGGAAATCAAATTATGGTCTGAACCACCTAAAGGTTCTGATACTTTAAATTGTACAGACGAAAGATCATTTATCAAAAACAAATAAAGCAATTTACTAATTTGACCATGACTGTCAGGAGCTCTGGTAGGTTGTTTGGCCGTTATATCCGAGTGAAAATAAATATATAAATAAAAAAATAATATAGCAATAATATAGTATAAATTTTGTTTGACTAAAATGTTTTAGTATCAATAAATTTGTTTCTTTCTTGATAATGAAATCCCAACAAAAATATTTGTTTTCCAGCCAAATTGGCCCTTAGAAACCAACAAATATTATTTAATATTTTGTTCCATAACAAAAATCCCTTAACGATTTAAGTCTTAATATCTATACAGCCCAATATTATATTAATCCAGATAATCGAAAACGAAAAAAACAGAAATTGACAGAGCGAAAGCGCGAGAAAAATCACATTGTTTGCGGAACGCTTTGCTGTGATCTCGACTATTTTAGAAACTCCTAAAGAAAAACCAAAAATCCAGTCTTCAGGCGTTAGTATGAAAGATTTCTATTTCAAACCCAAAATTGTCAAAAAAATCTTAAGGGGGTTAACTACCAGCAAAGTCTCCGGTCTGAACATCATTCCTCCTATTCTAACAACATTTTCAAAGGAACTTGCACCTTCTCTTACTAAAAATTTTCTACAAATCCTATAGATCTGATATTTTTCTGTCGTGCTAGAAGTTAGTCAATTCATTCCCAAAACGAAACAAAATGTGATATTTCAAATTAAAGACCGCAATACCCTTGCTCTCAGTTCCATCTAAAATATATGAGCATTATATTAATATACACCAGTAATGCCAGATCGGGTGATTTTTTTCCGTTTATGGGATATTTCATTTAAAACACGAAAGCGGACAAAAACTTGGCGAAAATTTCAGCCTTCTGATGTTGATGTTCTGATATTTCTTACGAAAATAGAAACAAAAGTTTCGAAAATCCCACAAGCGATAACATATTTCTGAGTTTCAGGAATATTTTCACACTACGAGACGAAAAATAAAATCACCTACAATAAGGAACTACAAGATCCTTTCTATGCATCGATGCATTTTGAACATATTAAAAAATATTGTAATAGTGGTGGATTTTGAAATTTTTTCCATATAAACAATTGGTGGATTTATATATATGTATATTTTTTTTAATTGTAAGCTTGACGGGAAGTTTTTCCTTAAAGAAACGGAAATATTTTTTTTAAAGTCTAGCATCACTGATGCACACATATAAACATTTTTGGAAGACAAATCTGACAGCCAATACGTTTTTTGAAACAAAAGATCAACAACCGATCGAAACCCACCGATTTACATCGTACAAATGAAATGCTTAGTCCGAATCAATAGTCCCGGGGGTGTACAATCCACAAAGGTTTAAAAATCGTTCATCAACACCTCAACAGGTATGTTGTTGTGCGACCTACGTCTTAAAAGGTATCTATGTGTGTTGTTGTAATTCCTACACAGCGCTTTTTATTAAAAAAAAATTTGTTGGACCCCCCCTAAAACTTTTTCTGTGTGCGCCCCTGCTGTAAATTTTTGGTGCACCACGTTAAGAAATTATTTAAATCACTCTGTAGAATATTTGAGTCCAAGGTAGACGAAATATTACGGAAAATATTCATATCATCAGCATATACTAAAATTTTAGAGTTTTTAATAACAAATGAAACATCATTAATAGCTAAAATGAAAATCAGTCGTCCTAAATGACTACCTGATCTAAACAAGGACAAGATAATGACGGTCTTTTAGATATGAACTAAACCAATTTACAATGTGAGTTGGGAAACCTAAAGCGCGAAGCTTAAATAATATTAATTCATGTGACAATTTGTCAAAAGCTTTACTAAAGTCAGTAGCAATAGTATCTACTTCAAAACCTAATTCCAAGGACTTTATGGTACTAGAGACAAATTTGGTGAAGTTAGTGGTTGTAGATTACCCCCTAAGAAATCCGTGCTGATGCGATGAAAAAATCGGTTTACAACAAGAATAAAGATAATCAAAAATTACACTTTCAAATAATTTTGGGATAGACGATAGTTTGGAAATGGGCCTATAGTTTACAATGTCAGCTTTGCTACACTTTTTATGAACGGGTACAATAAAAGAACTCTTCCACAAAGAAGGAAAAATGCCAGAAGAAATGGATTTTTGAAAAAGCAAGGTTAAAGGCTGACCCAAACCATCAATGCATTTTTTTAAACTATTGCAGGTAGTCCATCGGGACCTGAAGAAAAGTCGTCCCTTAAATTATTGATTTTATCTCGAACTGATTCGCAGTCAATATTAATTGCTATTAAAGAAGTTTGAGGAGAGTTGCTTAAATAACTGAAACAGTTTTCATCAAGTTCAGAGGTATTTTCTGAAAATGCTAAACTGAAAAAATTAAATTGGAAATGATTTTGGGATCATTAGAGGAATTATTTAGATATGTTAACGTAGGGGATATCCATCTGTTTTTTTACTACTAACAAATTTCTAAAACCGTTTAGGATCACGTATTAAGTCGAATTGCATTTGATGAATATAATCAGAATATAGACTCTCACAGAGTTTAGACAATTCATTGTAGGTATTTTGATATTGATAATAATCAGACTGGGATCTAGAAATCAAATACTTGTTCCACAGCTTATTTCTTCGATTGCGCAGAACTCGAAGATTCCTATTATACCAAGGAGGAGATGAAGAAAAGTTTTTATGTGCCGTAAACGGGACACATTGCAAAAGGCATTCGAAAATGTTGTTGTAAAAATTAGAGCAAATTTCGTTTACGTGTATATCAGCTTCTGATATAAAATTAAAATTAATGTTGCTAATCAAATGATTAAGTTTATTGAAATGTGCTTTTCGAAAATTAAATTTATATGAGTTTTCTGACTCTACGTTATTATTACCATTCTCAAAAGAAAAAACAAGTAAAAGTGGAGGATGGTAATTATCAATAATGAACAGGGTGTGAGTACTTTCTGAAACAAGACAATTATTTACGTTACTAGTGAAAATTAAATCTAGCTGTCTATTTAAATTGTTTTTAACATCACTGATCTGTAGGAGACTACAAATCAAAAGGGTGTCAACAAATAATGTTTCCTTTGCGGACGAAGCATTACATGCAACAAAATCTGTTTCACCCTCCGACGGAATCCACCGCAAACCAGGGAAGCTAAAGTCACCACTGATAAGCAAATCATCTGTGGTATGCAGTAAATTATTTACGAATTCCACCGCGTTTAAAAACTCTTAGTATTTCTCGATAGGACTTCACGGACGGATATAGCAATTAACAATATATGTGTTCCCCCGTTCCGCATTTATTTTGACACATAATAATTCCAAAGGTTTAGTGCCAGGAATACGAAACAAAAAACTGTCATACACTCAACAAACCGCCAAAAGAACACCGCGACCTAACGATTCTGAGCCATCGCGTCTAAAAACATTAAATTCAGATGAGAAAAGTTCGTTGTTATTAAAAGTATTATTTAAATTAGTCTTGGTTAATGCAAAAACATCAAACGGTAGCATTTGAGACTTCAAACAAATACTTGAAACCTTAGACCTAAGTCCCCTTACGTTCTGATAGTAAAGGGACAGGCACTTTAGTTTTTTGGCGCCTCGTTAGATGGAAATGCTACTGTATTTGTTCTGTGCTTTCTAACAAATTCCTGAACGAAAGCATTACTAGGCCAGGTTATTGGAGACAATAGACAATCGAACATGGCTTCAAGAACACCGATTTTAAAGGACGCAATACTACTACCAGAACTTGTTATATTTTTACATTTAATCAATTTAAAATCCGTATCGTTGAAGTTATTATCTCTTAGCTTAGATTTGATATAATCAACGAATTGATCGTTTGTAGACGAAAGGTGAAGCGGGGAAACAAATATTTGCCTAAGAGGAGGGAACAACATTAAGAGTTGGAGAGGAAGAAATGTTAATGGGGTCGGAATTGGTAGGACCAGGATTGAGAACAAAATTATTAATTAAAGGGTCATTAATAGGGTTCGAAACACATTTAGATTTTTTGCGAAGAGATATATTTTTGAAAGGGTCAACAACGGGCTCAATATTAGTAAGCAAGATGGCAGAAAGGGTACAAGCTTTTGTCGTTGATTGGATGGAAATTTCTGTAGGTTCAGCCGAAATAGTATCAGAGTCAACTAGTTACGTCACTCGTATTAATAATATCTGTTTTGCATAAGAATTGTTGTTTGTATTAAAGAAAATTGCTTGTTACAATAATGGAGAGGGAAACAGGAAACCTATAATATGTGTATATAAGCGATCGAATTATTTGGATCGAAGATTAGCACAAACATTTAAATCGATTAGTAATTAATTTAAATTAAAACAAAAATATCATTATGCAAATTTAATGATAGAAAAAAATGTAAAATTTTATTAAAAAAAATTAAATTATTTGTTTAAATTGTGATATGAATTTTTTTTATTTATTGAGATTTACTTTCGATCTGGATATCGGGTCCTGTTTGATTCCTTAACCCCGAGTCGTTCTTTTCTAATTTAAATTAAAATTAATACAAATTTTACTTTATTGCTTGTATTTAATTCAGATGATGTAACGACGCACAATCAATATCCACATTCCATAAACAATCTAAAGTATCGCCCTTTTTTAATAATGATAACGTAAAACTCGTAAAAACGCGAGCAAGAAGAAAATTGTATCGGGAAGGAATTGTATCGAAAAGGAATTGTTTGTAAAGGGGGATATCATCTCACTAAGGAATTTGCTGTAAGTTCATTTATACATTTTGTGTTTCATTATTAGATGATGCTATATCGTTTTTTATTTAAATTTTTTTGATTTTCATGTAAGCACTTTAAGCCCACTTTAAGAGATTTCTTCACAATTCAGATACTCCTAATGGCAAATTGGCCCGTTTATTAATTTCGTGTTTTTTTTTGTGTTGTTGGTTGAAAAAAGTTTAAATAAAAGCCCCGGTTTATAACTTCTCAATCCACTTTTTTGCAAAAACACAATTAATTAAAACATTTTGAAGTACATATGCCGCTACCGGGATGCCCATATTATACTCGTTTAATTTTCCATTAATTTTTGGAATTTCTTTTTTTTTAAACGAGAGGTGGAATTGAGTTGATTGGGTTGTTGGATTTTGCTCGTGGAATTGAGGAGTTGGAATTTTTTTAAAGAGGGCCCAAGGCGGTAATCAAGGAAGCGCCAGATTAATTTCAAAATTCATATAATTGGTTTTTTTTAAGGTTAAAAAAAATATTAAAACTTATTAGCTAAAAAAAAAAAGAACTCAGGCTTGAGGACTGCCGACAGAAATGAAAATTAAACCTGTGAAATAGCTGTCTTTCAATTATTGTAGCATTGCAAATTAAAATTTTAGAATTTTTAAATTAAAATCATCAAAATTATTCTGGGTTTCACATCTATCAGGATCACAAGCAACTTTTATATACATTTTTATATTCAATAATCAAAACATATCATGGACTGAACCAGCCAAGTAGAAAGTATGCATATAGCCTAGTAGACACAATAATTAATATAATTTATTATTATTATTATTATTATTATTTATTCATTATTTATTTTATTTCAAGTTGGCAAAATAAAGTGGAAAATAAAAACCTGTAAATGCAAATAAAACATAAACTAATTATCAAATTAATTAAATAGGAATTGCATTTTCTTTGACAAAAAGTATAAAGAAAAACACACAAATCATATATGACAAAAGCAATTTTTTTATTTTGCTTTAAAATACAACAAAATCCTTACTTGCTTTACCACACTTACACACTGTTATTAGCTGAGAAAAACATCAAATTTATATACTGAAAAAAAAAAAATTCCATAAGAAGAACAAAACAATTATAAATCAAGAATATGAGAATAAGAAACAAGAAAATAACAAATGATTGCAATTTATCTCACTTTCTTTTAATATTTATTTTATATTTAATATTTATTTAGCATGACAATCATGCGGATACATAAAATTTGAACCCCTTCAAAATCGCCCAACGTGCATAAAGAACTTTTCACTTCAAAAAAACAATTAGAAAATGTACCACTCCAGGAATTAACTCTCGACCTATAGAACCTCAGTCGACCGCAATATTCATATCGTAATTTGAAACGCTACGACCGAATAAGGGAATTTTATATTTAATAAATTTAGTTAGCGGGATTATTTGAATAAATAAAGTTTTCCCCATAAAAAATTGCATAACGCGCCAAAAGAAGTTTTTCACTTCAAAAACATAAGTTGCTATATGTATCGACTAGTAAGTTTGTTATTTTTTGAGTAAATAAAAGTGTCAGGCATGACAACAATCAATAATGAGTCTACACTAGTCACTTAGGATGTTGATAAGAATGTCTACTTAAGATGTTGACAAATTATTCTCTCATCCTATGAATTCATACATAGAAATGTCTAGAAATTTTATACAAAAAATCCCAAATAAATGCAATTTCCAATATGTAATCATAAATGAAAGATTCAACTTTAGTATATATGAAAAATGATGAAATTTCAATTAAGAAATTATTTGAACAAGAAAATTAAAAATATGGTTCGCCATCGCCGCTGTGGCTAAGTGTGTCTAAAAGAAAATGAAAAATGTACTTAAGCCTATTAAATCAATCTTGACTTCAAGTTCTGCCAAAAATAAATCTGAACAAAGTTCTAGACGAGGTATATTCTGCTCACAAAAAACTCCTCCAATAATTCTTTTGATCATAATAATCTTTTTTAAATTAAGTATATAGCAAACTTTTTTAATCAATTAGTATTAAAATTTTGTCGTAGTCAAATTAAATTTTAAAAATGAAAAGTAATTAGTTAATTGATAGTAAAAAAAACAAAGTTAAATGAATAGTACAATTTTGGTTTAATCGTGCAATTGATCAGATGGAGATAATTTAGTCGATCAGGATTTCGATTAATAATTGATAACTAAATAAAAAAAGAAACGTTTATTTTAAAACCAAATCAGAGTACAAATTTGGTGTTTATTAAATTCTTAACACTAATCAAAAAAATTTTTCTACTAAACTTGTTTGTGCAAATATAAACGGCAAACAAATTTTTTAATTGCGACATTTATTGTTGTGTCAGAATTTTCATTTAATAACATTAAAATATATAAAATTTTAATGTATTTTAGACTAACATTAATACATAGTGAAATCTAATTAATTCCAATGATCTGAATGAAATATGTCGTTGTCATCATCGTTGGAAGGTGACATACTGTAATGCCGATGCATCACGCATTGCTCCTAAAGAAATGATTTTGATAAGACTAAGATCAAGATTCATATGATTAAGATATAAGATATTAAGACATTAAGATATTAAGATAATAAGAGAAAGATCCATGATTCTCAAAATTCTCAAACTTAAAAACCTAAAAATGAGTTGTATATATGTTATGTATTTGGTTCATATTTGTAAATCAACTAAATTGACGATTTAATAATAATTCAAGTTAAATATTAAAAAATGACAATTTAGCATTTCCAAATAATTTTACTTTTGTTGTGAAAGTAAAAGAAAAATATATTTTGTTTGGATAATGAATTTTAACGTAACAATATATTTTTGTTTTTGTTTTAACGTAAAAATATATTTAACGTAATAATTTTTGATTTGTTTTGATAACAAAATTTAAAGTAATTTGTTGATTGTAAATTCTATGTTGTTATATAATAACACATTACATAACCGGGAAACAATTTTGTATTATTTAATTTAACAAAATTTATGTCATCAAGAAATAAAATTTGCTTTTTTTGTCTTGCTGAGGAAATGTTGTCATCAAGAAAAGAAGAACTATTTTTGTTTTTCTGATGAAGATTATTTTTGGAATGATAGAAGAATTATGAGAAAACACGGATGTAAAAGTGATAAGTATATAATAGCTAAATTTGCTACTAATTAAGGTAGTTCAAAAGTAGTTCTAAAGTAGATCTAGCTTGGATACATTATAGTTCCAATATGGACATCATAATCTAAAAAGTTATGTAAAAAAATAGATTTTGTGAAGACATTTGAAAAGATCAAAATATGAAAATATATTAAAGAAATGGAAATAGGTGTCTTGTGACCCACCCTGTCATCCATTCTATTTTACTGTCCCCATCTCTGGAGAAGAAAGCTATGAGCAGTTTAATACTGCATCATTGTCAACTTAGATAGTTGAGTTTACAGCAAAATGTATAAACAAAGTTTTTTCATTTACCAATCACCCACATTTTTGGTGCAACGAACTTTGTTATGCCAATTTTCATCAACCACCTATTTATATTGGTGCAACAAGTTAACAAGCTTAGTATAACAATTGTCTGTTTTAGGTAGATTTCATATAAAAATTTACCTATTGCAATGGGCTTCATCTCGGAATTTCGGAAAAATTTTTGTGCCATACGACTATATATGATAAGCGGAGACGAAAAAACAAAAAAAAAAAAGTTTATATATATATATATATATATATATATATATATATATATATATATATATATATATATATATAAATATATATATATATATATATATATATATATATATATATATATATATATATATATATATATATATATATATATATATATATATATATATATATATATATATATATATATATATATATATATATATATATATATATATATAGTAGCTAAATATAGTAGCTAGTGTAAAGTAGCTAAATACAGTAGCTAAATTTGCTACTAATTAAGGTAGTTCAAAAGTAGTTCTAAAGTAGATCTAGCTTGGATACATTATAGTTCCAATATGGACATCATAATCTAAAAAGTTATGTAAAAAATAGATTTTGTGAAGACATTAGAAAAGATCAAAATATGAAAATATATTAAAGAAATGGAAATAGGTTTATTGTGACCCACCCTGTCATCCATTCTATTCTACTGTCCCCATCTCTGGAGAAGAAAGCTATGAGCAGTTTAATACTGCATCATTGTCAACTTAGATAGTTGAGTTTACAGCAAAATGTATAAACAAAGTTTTTTCATTTACCAATCACCCACATTTTTGGTGCAACGAACTTTGTTATGCCAATTTTCATCAACCACCTATTTATATTGGTGCAACAAGTTAACAAGCTTAGTATAACAATTGTCTGTTTTAGGTAGATTTCATATAAAAATCTACCTATTGCAATGGGCTTCATTTCGGAATTTCGGAAAAATTTTTGTGCCATACGACTATATATGGTAAGCGGAGACGAAAAAACAAAAAAAAAAAGTTATATATATATATATATATATATATATATATATATATACATATATGTATATATATATATATATATATATATATATATATATATATATATATATATATATATATTATATTTATATATATATATATATATATATATATATATATATATATATATATATATATATATATATATATATATATATATATATATATATATATATATAATATATATATATATATATATATATATATATATATATATATATATATATATATATATATATATATATATACATATATATATATATATATATATATATATATATATATATATATATATATATATATATATATATATATATATATATATATATATATATATATATATATATATATATATATATATATAAACGATATGAGATATAACGAAAACGACCGGCACTTTCACGGTCGCATTTGTTGAGGTAGATCAAAAAATTTTCGGTACTTGTGTGTTCTATTAATATCTTGGACAGGTTCGTGAATCAGCAAAATCCGACACGTGGTTAAGAAACTAGAGGCTTTTTTCTGAAAAAAATTGATTTTTTAAAACCGTTATAACGGCCGTTTGGATACTAATATTTCAAAAAATTTAACAAATTTAAAATTTTTGGAATCTTTTTTATCAATTTGTTTTAAAAATAAACCTCTGCACTTAGAGGTTCCTGAGTGAGTGGCTCCAACAAAAAAGTTTGCAAAAAAATTTTTTTTTTTTTTAACAACCGGCACTCTCACGGTCGCATTTGTAAAGCCAGATCAAAAAACCTTTTCAAAAAATGTGCGTTTTATTAATATCTTGGACAAGTTCGTAACTCAGCCCAATCCAACACATGGTTAAGAAACTAGAAGCTTTATACTAGAAAAAACTCTGCTTTTTAGATCCGTTATAACGGCCGTTTGGATTCTAATATTTTTAAAACCTTCATAAATTTAGAATCTTTGAAACCTTTTTAATCAGTTTCTTTCAAAAAAAGACCTCTGCAGTTGGAGGTTTCTGAGTGAGCGGCTCCAACAAAAAAGCTTGTAAAACACAAAATGCGTTAGAATCAACCGGCGCTCTCACGGTTGCATTTGTGGAACCAGATCAAAAAACCTTTCTTAAAAATGTGTGTTTTAATAATATCTTGGACAAGTTCGTAAATCAGAAAAAGCTGACATATGGTTAAGGAACTATAGGCTTTATTGCAGAAAAAAAAATAGTTTTTTTAATCCGTTATAACGGCCGTTTGGATACTAATATTTTTAAAATCTTCATAAATTTAGAATCTGTGGAAACATTTTAATCCGTTTCTTATAAATATAAACCTCTGCAGTTAGAGGTTTTTGACTTGTTGGCTTCAACAAAAAAATTTGCAACAATCCCCAACTACAATTTCCAATAACCTTATAACAGTCAATGCCAACCTTATAACAGTCAAAAAAATAAAAGATTTGAATAGAAGAAATTAATTTTTTTTCTTAGAAATAAACTATTGTGATATTTTGCAGTAATTGCACGACATATTATATAGAATAGGTTTGTATCATAAATTGTCACACACATGTTCTGTGGTAGATTTGATATTTGTTTGTTGCAAAATTGGATAGATATAATTTTGCTTGTAGGTAGCCAATTTTCTTTTTAAAATTTGTTCGATATCTGTTTTAAATTAGTTTGTTATGTTTAAACTAATCTGATACATCAGATTCTACCTATTCTAATCATTTACAACAGCATCCACAACAGCATCCACAAGTAGTGAAACACTCCGTGCAACATTCAGTTATAATAATTTAGTCATTAGCATAGTTAAATTTATTTAAGATCGCAGATCTGACCCGGAATAAATCATGGGGTGAGGTAAATTTCTTTTATTAATATTTGATAGTCATAATTGATTTAAGTGGTGATAGCCTTTGTCCTTCAATAATTTTTGGGTTGTCAGAGTCTACTTTACTTTTAACCTTTGTTTTACTTCAAAAACTTTCGCGTGCATCTCGCGTTTGTAAAGACCCGAAGATATAATTATCGAATCCACGTACTGAGGCTAGTAAGAACAAACTCAAAGGGCACGTTTCCTCAAGTCGTCAGGATTGCTGATGGTAGCCCTGACCTCTTTTCAGCCGTTCGTTGATGAAAGTCAACTATCATGCATTCACTGTTATCATATATCTAGAGGTCAATGATGACGAAGTCTTGATAAAGCTCGTAGTAAAATTTGGTCAAGTAGGTTAGTGATAATTTGGTATTTACAACGATTACCGATTACGAGACACTACCTCTCTCTAATTCTAGTTCTTCCACTATTCCAGTTGAAACTCGGTAGATTTTGGTGGCTTTAAGTTTCCCAATCCACAATTTCGCCTAGTTTTATTATTAGTCCGAGAGCTGAGCGACATAAAATTGCAAGCATTTTATAAAGACTGATTTTTTAATATTATGTCACATATGTTGAGTAGAGAAATAGTCCTCAGTGAGTCAGCTGGATTCGTTAGCGTTTGGAGTGGGTGGGGCTCCAAAGTTTGTAAAAAAGCATGTACCTTGCAACTACTTTCTAAAACCTGAAAATTGGTTTGAGAGCAGTGTATTAATTAAAAATAAGTTTTATGATCGTCAGACACACAAATTCTGTAACCGAACGCGTCAGTCACGCGTTGGAGTTGTAACAACGGTACATCGTGCAAGTACTTTCTAAAATCCGAAATTTAGTATACAGGTGAAGAATATTATAATAATCACAAAAAATCCCAGCGGCAGGTATATCCGCTAGAAATAGGTAGATTTCGGGGTCAGACGGTTTTGTGTCCAAATAAAATTAGATAAGTCAGATTAGTTTAAATAAAAAATATAAGTAGAAACAGAATAATTCAAAAAAACTATCGAACCAAATTATATTTCGGAACAGTTTTATTTAAGTTGGTTTAAACTACTTTTAATAACAAATTAAATCCACCAAAGATCAAATGAACTACGTCACAACTACAATTATACCATCACACATAATTTATAATCAAACATTATCAAACAATTTGATTTCAAAATCATCTTTTGTTGTTGTGTTTTTTTGTTCTTATTTAATCTTTTTTCAAACGGTTACTTAGTAAAAAAAAATAAAAACAAAAGAGATTTTGATAATTTTTATATGGTATTAAATGGGTTGATATTTTTTTTGTAAGGGTTGCATTATAATGCTTATAAAAATGGAACCTTTTGGGTTAGAAAACTGAAATTTTTTGAGGCTATAGTTGAAAAGTATGTTTAAAAGCTAAGATAAATTTAAATAACATAAACTGAAACATGATGAAAGCATTGCCTTTTGCGTTTGTTTTCATTTCAACAGTCCTAGGGTCTCAACCGTTAGACTTAAACTATTATTTTTGAAAATTTTGAAAGATTTATATTTTAAGTACGTGAAAAAAAGTTTTCAAATATGAGCTTGGCCATTTCAGCTAGATCAAGGGCAGCAAAGTTTAGTAAATTTTTAAAACAGCTGATTTTTGAGCAACCTGAAACGCCAAAGTTGTCATCTGGATAAAAATGATAAAAAAAGGTTCAAATATTCAATATTTTTAAATTTTATTAAAGTATTATTATTCAAACGGAAGTTATAGCGCCCTAGATTATTCGACTTTTTTGGCTCTAGCCGCTTAACTGGTACCCGGATATGGCCAGTTCACGAACTTGTCCAAGACATTATTTGCCGAAACATACACAGAAAATTATTTTGGTGTAGGTCGAAAAATGCGACCGTGAGAGTGCCGCTAAATTCCGTTATACCTCATATCGTTATATATATATATATATATATATATATATATATATATATATATATATATATATATATATATATATATATATATATATATATATATATATATATATATATATATATAATTTTTTTTTTTTTTTTTTTTCCATCTCCGCTTATCACATATAGTCGTTTGGCATCAAAATTTTTCCGAAATTCCGAGATGAAGCCCATTGCAATAGGTAGATTTTTATATGAAATCTACCTAAAAATGTAGTCAGTTAGTTTATATCTGTAACAGATGCCGTCAGTCGCCAATAAAATCATGCCATTCAATATGTGTTAATATTTATTGAGCATGCCGTATTACACAACGGCATAATTTTATTGGCGACTGACGGCATCTGTTACAGAAATAAACTAACTGACTACATTTTTTGTGATTATAATAATATTCTTCACCTGCATACTAAATTTCAGATTTTAGAAAGTACTTACACGATGTACCGTTTTTACAACTTCAACGCGTGACTGACGCGTTCGTTTACAGGATTTGTGTGTCTGACGATCATAGAACTTATTTTTAATTAATGTACTGCTCTCAAACCAATTTTCAGGTTTTAATATTAAATAATATTAAATATTAAATAATATTAAAAAATCAGCCTTTATAAAATGCTTGCAATTTTATGTCGCTCGCCTCCCCTACTATATGATCTATTTTATCCAGTTGAAAAGATAAATATGTTCATAGCTAATTCGATGAGTGTAGTCCTATTTATAATGGTATAGTGATTATTGTTTATACAAATATATATTTAGTTTCTAACAATTTTGGATTGTTGAGTGATCAAGAATTTTCTGTTGCTTTGCTTGGTATTCTTGAATGATTGTAGAAAAAAGACGAACAAGGTACTGTTAGAAACCGGGTTTCGGTTTCTACCTTTGTTTTATATTAATTTTGTTATACCCGCCATATTACGTGATATTTAACATATGTGATACTGATATTATTATTCTCCGTGATATTTAACAATTACGTGATATTTAACTCCAGAACAAACTTAAGTTCTGCAAAGTTGGGTTGACAGGAAATTAGATCTTTGTTGTTAACAGCTAATAAACTGCACTAATAAACTGCACTAACTGCACAGTAAAGGCTAATTTCTTACTCAACCACCACACGTTTCCATTTTTCATTTATGATATGACTTCATAGCATTTTTCATAAACATTTTTGGTTAAAAATCAATCGGTATACCTAAACTTCGGACACACTGTAAAATATCAAGGTTGCAATAGTTTTTGTTATGTACTTGCACTCTATCTACAAATGTTTCGAATTTTGTTTATTTTCCTTCATTAAATAAAGGAAATAAAAGGGATGACAATATATGAAATCTCTCATCGAATAACCTTGTGTATTGAAACATACAAAAAAGAAAACTCCAAGTATGTATGCACATTTTGGATTTCTTTTCTGAAATTCTTCGTTGTGTAAGTTGATTTTTTTGCCGATTGATGTGTGCAATAAACCAAATGATGATTATTTGTGATAAACGGGTGGTTCTTACTTTTGTTTCCGTTTTTCAAATTAATAGAGAAACAAGAAAAACGCTTTGGAAAAAATGAAACAATCTGTTATTAACTGGTCAAGTTATAAATTATAATTGTATTGTATACAACCATATGTACGACGAGCTAAGAATATATGCAATCAACTCTTCTTCTCCCTTATTTAATTAATTTTAAAACTATATAAAGAACAAACATTTTCCAATTTAATCGAGTTGTGATTCAGAACTTAAAAATAAAAGTTTATGATGCGGTCGGGTTTTTGTTATAACATAAAATTAAAACTAAAATAAAAGAAATCAAATATATTTTAATCGTAGCAAAAAAATTGTTTAACTTAAATTTAAACTGTCTTTTCCAAAATTGTAAATGTTTTTAAGTTACGATATTTTATTGGTTTAAATTATTGTTACGATATTTTGTTGTACTAAAATAAAAATAATATAACTGAAACAAAAAAAATTAAATGTTTTAAACGATATGGCGGTGGTTCGAGAGAGGCAAGATGACAAAATTTTAAAAGAGCCCAACCTATGTGAATATGACTAGTGGATCATTTATTTGCACAAGGTATTCCGAAATTTTACCGTTGTAGTATTTTAAAGCGGAGGCGTGCACCGGATGGTCAAACGACGATGATTTGGGGGTGAGTTCATTCCATTATGTGTTACATTTTTTATTGATATATGGAGTTGAAAATTGTTGCGTGCGTTAGCGCGTTGCCTGAAATGCATATTCGTGTGGAGATCAGTACGTGGTATCATAATTAAACCACTAGAGGAATATTTGCTTATTGAGAAAGTGGTACATTTTTGTTGCCTTGTATTTGCTGAAGATCTTCACGTCCACTACGATTTCGTTTTGTTAAACAGCGTTTGTGGCATAAATATAATTGTTGGCTGAAGAAAACAAAAAAAAACGTGTCGTATAATACATATTGATTGGAAGTTGATACCAAGGAAGACTACAATCAATTGTATTGCCTTTTATCACTTCTCTCAATGTTAATTCTAGTTTGCATGTTAGATTAATAAATTGTTTTTGTTTGTTCTAAAAGTCATAATGAAAACACATAAATAAATTATCTTTGTTCTTTAGAGATTTTTTTTTAATCTAATGATTACGTTAATACAAAAAAAAACTGTTAAAAGAAAAAAAAAAGAGACTAATAATAATAGGTAAAATTAATTATCATAAGATCTGTTGAATGTAGATGCACCAGAACATCCAGTGTAGTTGTCCATTATTTCTTCATTCCTTCTTGAATAAGGCTTCACAAATATGAATGACTTCAGTTATATCTCGTCTCTTATTTTACAACTACATTTTACAACTATCTAGTTACAGAATATCACCACTAGTCATCACTAGTCCTTTTTGCTATGATGGGTGTCACTTTTTTCATATTTTTAATATTAATACAACTTCAAAACATACCCCACCTCTAAAACAGACACCATGAGTGCATTAAACATATTTTTGATCCTATTCTTTTTCCAACAATTGTCACATTTATTATCGACAGCTCAACGTTTTTTTTTAAATCGCTGTAATAGCTAAAAGTAATGTGCACCATATCAAAAATGTGCTTTTCCAATTCAGTCGTTTATCGGTTTTCTCATCTCATTTTTAAAAATATCAACCCACACCAAAAATTTTGCCATAAACAAACAAAAGAACGATAAAGACAGAGAAAGATTAGTCAAAAAGAAGTAATTTGACTATCAAATTAAAAAAAAGGATTATCTAAAATCAATAAAATCGAGAAAGTACTTTATTTCAATTATCACAAAATAATCCACCCTATAATTCTAATATTAACACACCTACGACAGGTTTTATTTTTATTCTGTTTTGTTTTGAAATTTATGTTTGTTTCACATAGGTACAAAAATAAATCAAAAAATATTTTCCTGAAAAAAGAAAGATGACGCAAAACAATTAAACTAGGAACTCATACAGTGGAACGCCGTATAGAGACGGATATTATTTATGAAATGAATCTTGAATTGTTTAATAATAAGAAGTGAACGTATGACTTGTAGTATAATTATTATGAGGACCGCCTGTTTTAGGTTTCAAAAGAAAATGTCTTCAGGTACAATTAATAATAGATTTTGAGCAATTTTAACACAAAAGCTGTTTACCGGATTGTGGCAGATATTTAAAACCTGATAATAAAAGGTCTGATCTACGATTTTTTGTTTTTTAGGCTGGATAAAAACTCGTTGCCCGATTCAGTAGGATGATTCTCCAATTTTGTGACTAAAAATTTGTGAATGGTACTGCACAGCAAAAAAGTTTACATTTGGGCGACTAATGGCTTCGTCAGCAACATCGTATAGGTTTTAGAGAAAAACAATATCCTTGTAAAGCTTAACTTCTGCATTAAAAGTGATCATAAACTCTATATTGAGCAAGTTGAGTGCCTTACGAACGTATTTGCTGATGAATAAAATTATTTACTTATTTTACATGAAATATTTCAGTCTGATTTTTCAAAAATTTAAATTCCTAAGATGCCGTAACCCAAAAGTACCTTGTTTTCTTTTTTGGGGAGTTTTTTTTTAAAGGATTAGCGTTTTACCTAACACATGTTCCAGACAGTGTATATTGTGTGTTTGACGAGAAACCCTCATTTAAATATTTACTAAAAACAAAAATTGTCAGCAGTGAAAACTATAGAGCTAAAATTCGACAGCTGCACAATCGCTCGTAACAACACACTACACTCAATTTAAATTTTGTTTAGATAATGTTATGTAAACTTATTTAAATCAAAAAATTTATCATTTCAAGAAAACACGAGAAATTGTCAAAATTTGGGCATTTCCGTATTGTTAAAAATTTCATTCATTTCAACTATCCAGATTCGAGATGAAAAATCCCATCTTCAAATTTCCGTAACCTAGTTCAAAGGGGTGGGGTGGAGAATATTTAATTAATTTGAAATGTAACACTAACGAAGAGCAATTGAATTGATCGGAAATTCTAATCTTACTAATGAACTCTAATTCTTACATCATAATGATAATTAATAATTTTTAATCTCCAAAATTTTAATTTCGATTAAAAAATTCATCAGGGAAAGCAATTCAGACTCCCAACCACAGTTGGCATGGAATTGTCAGGTATTCAGAGAAATTAATTCATAATTTATTATGATTAACACTAAACATGCCTTACTTTAAATAATCAGAAATATCTGCCAAAAACTATAAACTTAACTTTACCTCAAGCCAATGTCATGAACCTTGAACCATTCTAGTATCCAATACAATTGTCACACTATAACTATTAGTCCCTGAGATTTTATATTCCCATGTGTAATGACTACTTCTTCTTCGAACCCAGAACCTAATGTCTCAAGTAAATTATTTAAATTTTTTTATTTGAATTTAATAACTTTTCCAAAATCTTGTTTGAAATTAACCGCACGTAAAACGTCTTATGAAAAATATGAATCATAACAAACGAAAATCTTAATTAATTTATCATGTTTTTCTCCTGGAGGAAATTCTATTATTGCAGATGTACAATTTCCGACAGAAAATTGTGACAAACATACAATTTATGTCTTTTCGTAAAGGAAAATATTTGAAAAAATTCCTCGTTTGAAAATATAAGAAGGTGTGTATACAGCACAGCGTAAATCGAATAATTTAATTACGAATGAACATATAAACTGGAAATCGGTAAACCTTTTCTTTGTTAGATTTTTGAATTAGAAGAAACATATTTTTTATTCGCCTACATACTAAAAAAATATTTGTATTTGTTTAAATTCTATAAAAAACAGAAATTTTTATCAAAGCAACCTTTAAATTCAAAATTTCACTATCCAATTAAAATTATTGTTATTATTTGTTGTCACAACTATTCGGAAAAAAAATAAAAATATTTTGTCAAAGGTTACTTGTTCAACATATTTTCATTTCAAAATTATAACTTTGATTTAGAATAAAACATTTTTTTAAAACATTTTGCTAGCGGCGAATAAAATATAGTATATGACGCACGGACGTAAGCTATTTTGGACTTAATGTGGGTGCAACTCTCGGCTAGCGGCTCGATTCGCAAACTCCACATACGTCCTAAATCTTTAGCTTTACGTCCTTGCATCATAATGTACTATTAATAAAAAAAAATTTAATTTTATGCCTGAATAAAAAGGATTAATATTTATCTGGATGAGGTTAAAATTAAAAATATATTACAACCCTAACTGAATTTTAATTAAAATTTCTCAATTCTAAATATTCAGCGGATTTTTTTCACGCATCGGTTTTCATAAATTAAAAGGATATTTAAACAAGACTATTTACTTTTTAAATAAAATGCTGAGCATATATATTTATGTTAATTTATATAATTGTTGATTGCTGTTAACAAATAAATCCCAAAACAAGCATAATTTTAAACGGTTACTTCATATAAATCTTCTTCAAATATAATAAGAAATGGAAAAAGGTTTATTTACTTAATATACCTATTAGTAATAAGATAAGTGGGTGATGTATCCCAAACCAACAAAACACAACCAAAACGATTTATACGACCGTAAAACGATTTTGATTGACATCAGTTAAACATTGACAGTAATTAGATTTATATCCACTTGTTACTTCTAAAGATTACGGTTAAATAAATTACACAAATCAATCAAGGTTCAGGAAAAACAAACGAATCAATTATATCCTGCGGTGTTCGATATGTAACAGACAATTCGATTGTTATTTAAAAGTAATTAGTCTATATTTTGTTAGGAGGAGGTATATCTGTTAGGTATATATTGATACAATTCATTTGATATTTGAGAATGACAAGTATGTTTGATAGAGTATAAAAGCTAATATTTTGAATGTTGAATGATGATATTTTATGATTTTTTATAGTTGATTGTGACTGGTTTTTCTAATTGAAAACTGTCTTGCAGACATAGGTGTCATCAAGAAGAGGGCTTTTAATTGTTATATTATTGCGTCGTTGAATAGTGATGGCTTTCGGTTTATTTCTGCATTAATTATTCCATTTGCTAATTTATACAATTTTATAGGGTTTCGAAGCAGCACTTATAGCATCGCAGCGGTCAAGAAAATATTTTACAGCGAGCATCTTTTATATATGTAGTTTAGATATTTTGTTCTTATTTTCTTCACACTATTAATATTCTACTGTCAGTAGTTTTTAATCAATGAAAAATTCACTCAATAGAGCAATTCCACGTTACCACTACATTGATGTTCTCGACCCGCTCTGATTTCGATGAAATTTTATACACAGATAGCCAATGAAAAAAAACTGATACTTTCAAAAATTGAAATTTCGCTCTGGAGATGACACAAGGTGGTGGCAAAATTTGACGGGTTGTCGAAACATTAGTATCTTTGGCAACCGATTACTAACGATTGACTTGACCGATTTAAGTGATTTATTCATTCGTCATTCAGTCATTACTTCATTAGAAAGGTAATTGATAGACCTCATAAAAAAAATTATTTGAAATTTTGTAGTAATTTTTTAAAACTGTCTTAAACTTAAATAATATTTTCAAAAATGGCGCTTTTGAGGGTATTCTCACTTTTACCACATTTTTTTCCAGAAAAAAAATGTTTAATTAGTTTTTAATCTAAATCGGAAGTTTACCAATGGAATAAATTCTCGTTTTGAAAATAAAATTCTTACAAATTTTTAATATCTGTTTTTCAATTTTTTTTTAAACAATGCAGTCTATTTCACTAAAACCACCTGAATTCTTGTTTTATAGAAATTTAATTATTTCAACTATTTGAGGGTGTGGATGCTTTTTTACATAATTTACCTTTTCTCCCATTTCTACCTGACGGAAATTAATTATACATGAATGTACCTGATATATATTAAAACTGATGCTGAGAAGTAAATAGTGAGAAAAATTATGTGAAATAAAATGCATGTTGTATAGAATTCATATAATAAATAATTTTTATTTTTATTCTAAGTTAAAAGCAATATAAATTTATTAATAAAAAAAAATAATAAAAAAGATATTAAAAATATCAAATAAATTTACATTGTGTATTAACGGTTTACCTTAAAAACAGTAGTTTTAGCTGAATTAGAATATAATTTTGTGAGCAATGTCTTTTCATCTTTGCGTATAAACGCATGAGATGATTGTGTACCTTTTACAGTTACAGCCTCTCTACGTCTTGCTTCTAGCCGTAACTTCATTGCTGTGTAATAATTTTTACTGGTATATGCAAAATTCATTGTTGATTGCTATTTTGTTGCCCATTCATAAAGATCCATAGGGGTTTGAATAATATCCCTATTAGACAAACTATATCGATGAGCACCTCGTTTCAATGTACCTCCAATTCTATTACACGGTTCTTTTCACCACTAGTACCGTAGAAGTGCCACTCTGCGTCTATATTTAAATCTGATTTGTGGTAGCATAGATTTATAGAATTATGTTTATTTTTATACTGAGATCCTCATCAACAGTCATATAGACTATTTTTTCAATAGAATGTTCTATTTCTCTTGTATAAAATCAATCATTTTTGATATTAATAGATACACTGCCACACTATCATGTTCAGTTATATCAAAGAAAATGACAAAACCAAGTGATCGATACCTTGACTAATAGGTGAATTATAATATATTAAAAACGGACGTATCGTAGCTTGTGAATTATTCCAATGATAACATTGCACAGAATGTTAAATGAAAAAGAGTAATTTTCCAAAAAATCGCCAAGCACTCAGCACTCTCCCACTTTCAAGTTTTAGTCTGTGTTTTCCAAATACATGAACTGTTGTTGTGCAATAAAATGCTGAGGTATTAATAATTTTAGCCTGCGTGTTAATTTATGTATAAATTTATGTATTTTAATTGCGTGTTTATTTTATCAGAAGAATCAAGAATCTCACCAATTAAAATATTTTGTATGTTTCTACCCAGTTGCTCCGATTTATCCTTTCCATACTCAAAACTGCGACTCGAATGGCACAATATGTTCATTTATGCGATTTATTAGCTCATCCACGTTCCATATTAACTATCGTTGGGGAAAAAATAATATCTCGTAAAACTTTTGGTCCGCTGATAGGCTGTTACTGCACCTCCAATATTTCATCACTAGAACTTGATTCTGTATCACCTGCATTTTCAGCTTCAATACCTCCAGTGGAACTGATTATTAGGAGACGATTTCTACAAGACAAAGAAATTCGCATTCCCATATGAATATCAACCACATAATTTATCGAATGTAATATATTCTGAATTTCGGAAATGGGAGAAAAGGTAAATTATGTAAAAAGCACCCACACCCTCAAATACTTAACTTGTATTATTAAAATTATTAAATGGTCAGTAAATTTCTATAAAACAAGAATTCAGGTGGTTTTAATGAAATATACTGCATTGTTAAAAAAAAAATTGAAAAACGGAAATTAAAATTTTGTAAGAATTTTATTTTCAAAACGAAAAATCATGCCATTAGTAAACCTTCGATTTAGATTAAGAATTAATTAAACATTTTTTTCTGGGAAAAAAATGTTGAAAAATTGAGAGTACCTTCAACAACACCATCTTTGAAAGTATTATTTAAGTTTAAGACAGTTTTAAAAAATTACTACAAAATTTTAAATAATTTTTTTATAAGCTATAAATGACTTAAATCGGTCTAGTCAATCCTTAGCAATCGCTTGCCAAAGAAACCAATGTTTCGCCAACCGGTAAAACTTTACCGCCACTCTGTGTCATCCCCAGAGCGAAATTTAATTTTTTTAAAGAAATTGTATTTTTATTTTGTCATTGGCTATCTGTGTATGAAATTTTATCGAAATCAAAAGGGGTCAGTCCGGATGCTAGAACAAATGCTGTTGTGGTGATATGGAATTACTCAATACTTACCAGTTTACATAATATTTAAAAAATTACAAAAACATTGTCTATGGATGGTATGCTTAAACGAGCAGAATTTGTTCCATCAATCAGACAAAAACTACTTATTTCACCTGCATACCCCGTGACGGCATCTAGAAGTAGTAGATTATGTATGTTATGTATTCATAGAGGGATGATTTCGAATAATGAATAGTACTTTATAAATAGGGCTCCAATAGAAATTGTTAAATTATGTGACCAAACATTGTTGTTAAATTGTTAGATAAAATCGTTTAAAATTGTTAAGGACTTAAATGGACTTAAATTATTCCAAGCAAGCTGGAAGCTTAGAAACTCAAATTCTTAAGCAAGGATTTAAGTATCACAGAATTTCTATCTTTCTTTATCTTAATTGAAGTAAATGACAATGTTGAAATGAAACAAATAAAATATGTTTTCATTGTATGTTAAAAATATATTTTCGTTTGTTTGTTGCTGTTTCAAAATTTTATGAAGAGAAAAAGTGAAAAACACGTGCAATCAGCAAGGTCTGGAAATGCGGTTTTAATTTTGTATGTTTAGGTATTGGAATTCGTTGACATCAATAAAAAAAAATTTCTGCGTTTTTAGTTTTTGAAGTTATACTTCTTTGCGCTCGTTGTAAATATTTTGATGGGGGGTTAATCGAGAAACCGCGTCACGCTTGTTTAAGTTATATTTTAACCTTTATGCTGTATGGTAATAAAGACGAAATTAGTAAATCAACCTTATGCTGTATGGTAATAAAGACGAAATTACTAAATCAATCATATTTTATAATAATAAAACATTATTCGCTTAGTTATCTTTGATCAATTTTTTTTTCACTTTTCGGAATTATTATTAAAAGGAATAGTTAATGTATAATGTGACAAACAAATATGTACATTTATATGAAAATTATGTTAAATTATTTTTTAGCAAATACATATTTCTAATTTACAACAAATATGTTCTTATGGTTTGCAATTATATAAAATATGTACATATTTCTATGCATTAGCACCAATACGATACATATAAGCATTGCTTATATATGATTAGACAAACCTGCTTGCATTAGCAGAACTGCCCTCACATGTTCCAAAAATTGGAAATTGACGTTTCTTTTCCTCTTCTTAGAAACATTGATTAACCAAGAGTTTGCATTGGAACCTTAGTACCGAAGAAAAAGATTATGAACAATATCAAAGCTACAGGTTTAAAGTGTTTTACTTATTGAGTGAAATATGCTTCTCCATTACTTTCAAAACTATTATTGTTATTGCAAGGGATTAATAAAACCCATTAAACGAAAATATTCACTAAAAATGGTGGTATTTTTTAATCGGCCGGCGTATGCATCAATGTAGTAGAGTATTGCAGACAATCGATAAAATATATTTGCAAATTGCAATACGACCCTCTTCAGAACAGCAAAATTTCTGGATTGATAAATGATTATAAGTCTACATGAAATAGGACGCTAAGCCAATAGCAATGAACCAGTGTACCTATTTTGTATGACGAGTACGGTGGTTTCGGAGTAAGTAATTGACAATTGTTACATCCAATAAACAAATATATTTTTCTCCGATAGACAGCAAATATAAATTTTGCAGACTAATTTCAGTCAGCAAAATGGCACTTTTCCTGCCTAGGCAGCAAAGCAAGTACTTTGCTGCCTAGGCAGCAAAATAATTAGACTTCATAGAAATAAACAGATATTGCGATTAAAAAAAAATTTTTTTAATCGATTTTTTTTTTCATTTTTAAAATTTTGCTTTATTTTTAAGGTAATAGTTATTAAATTACATATCATTGTAATTAATCGGAGAAAAAATTATATGTTCAACTCGGCAGCAAGGTAGATTGACTGCCTTGGCTGAATTCCTAGCCTCGATCACTCGGCTATGAACTATCAGCCGCGGCAGTCAATCTACTACTTTGCTGCCTAGTTAAACAAATAACTATTACGCTCACCTAATTGTTCGTGACACATTGAATTATTTGAATTAAATCTTTGGAATAAAATTTTAACTTTTTTTAACCCTAATCTTTTGCCATCTACATTTATAAAAATTATTTAATTATTATTTGTCTGTCAATGTGTTTTAATTTTAACGTACATTTAATATGTAAATTTATCTATAGCTTTAGAGCAATTTGCTTAATGGCTTTTGCTGACTGCAAAATGATACTATTACATTTTTTTCAAACTTTTTATATTTTACTAATAAAATAAGTTAAATTAAATGACATTACAAAAAACTATCGGAGAATTTACTCAAAAAAAATAAGTTTTCAACCACTTTATCTGGGAAGCACGGGCATCGCCCTGCGGGTGGGTGTACCTTCTAGTAATTAATAACTATACGTTCTTATACTTTTTGAATAATAATTTTTTTTTTTGAATAATATTTAATAATAATATTTTTTTAATAATGATATTTTGAATAATTAATATTTTTATTTATATTTTGAATAATATGTTTCTTTTTTTTTATATTTTTTTTTGAATAATATTTTTTTTTTTTTTGTATAATATTTTTTTCTTTTGAATAATATTTTTTTCTTGAATAACATTTTTTTTTTAATAATATTTTTGTTTTTTTTTAGTTATTTTTTTTAATGTATCCTATCTGTCTATCTGTGTCCGTGTGTGCGAGCGA
>OY856187.1:138111996-138114496 GCA_963693315.1 Diogma glabrata | reverse complement strand
ACTTCAGAAAATCATACATATTCTAGATTTTTTTTTAAAATTTCATTAGGGAAATTAATTTCAATTACTTTAAGTATTTTAAAACAAGAAATTGAAAAAAATGTAAAACTCGTTTATAAAGCAAAGCATAAAATTATATGTAGAAGCGTCATAACCGTTATGCGAATTGTTTTGAGTTTCATGTATTAAGAAAATTAAATTGAACAGAACAAAAACGGTAAAGTGATTAAGAAAAAATATGGAGGGGCTGAAGTCTCACAGCTCTGTGATATCAAGACTTCGGTCTGGGTTAAGGATTTTGATATAGTTTTTGGCAAAAAACTTTGATGAGGACATTGTTTTTAGTTTTGGGCAGCGATGTATATCAAATATAACTTTTTGTTAAAGTACAAGTATTTTTTATCTCTGTTTAAAAATTTATTACAAAACTAACACGAAACATCAATACGTTGCCGGAAAATTATACTCCAAATTCCAAAAATATTGTTAAATTAAATAAAATCAAACTTTTTTCATAATTCTAAAAATACTCCAAAAATTAGAATAAAATCAAATATTTAAACTTTTTCTAAATTCCAATAATAATCCAAAAATTCTTAAAAATTCAAACTTTTTCCAAAATTCTAAAAATATTGCAAAAATTATTACAAAATCAAAAATTGATCCAAAAATTATAATAAAATCAAAAATTTAAAATGTTTAAAAATTCTAAAAATATTTCAAAAATTCTTACAAAATCAAAAATTAAAACTTTTGTCAAAATTCTAAGAATATTGCAAAAATTATTACAAAATCAACAATACAAACTTTTTCAAAATTCCAAAAATATTTCAAAAACTATAACAAATTCAAAAATTTCCATGTCCAATTTCATTTTCAATTACATTTACGTCATATATGTTTTTGTTGTCAAAAATTGGCTAAAAAAATTAATGAAATCATTTTTTGACACACTTGACATTATTTTTTTGACAAACTTAAAATGCCATAATTTTCTATAATAATAATAAAATTTCATTTCAAACAAACAATTAATATTATTTTTTTTCCAAAAAATTGGGTAAAAAAATAAATAAAAACTTTCTTTTGACACACTTCACAACATTTTTTTGAGAAACTTATAATGCAATAATCTAGTTTTTGATCTCACATACCAATCCCGACCATCAAGATTTCTCCAAATTTAATGTTCCTACTCGTAATAACTTAAAATGAACGTTTTTTAAGTCAAAAATATGAATATTTGCTATTTTTGACACACATAATGATTTTTTTGACACACTTCCGGTACAGTTATCGAACACAGCGTCCTTTCGGACCTGTCCCTTGTGAATACCTTTTTTTAGAAAAAAAAAATTTTGAAATCCCTCCTGCCGTTGCAGTGTAGGTAATGACAGACAGACACACATTTTTATTTTGCTTTTTTAGAATCAGTAGGTTCTAAAACGTCAAGAAATGCCAAAAAAGTGGGGGAAAGAATCTCACTTTGAGCTCATAAATGTAATACTTAGGTCTTTCAGACCTAAGTAATAAATGACATAAAGTTATGTTGTAAAATCTTTATTTCGCCACACCATGACGCATAACAAAATAAATGTTTAATCGTAAAGGTCAATAATAAATTACAATCACATATATACATTGATCAAAAATCACATCAAAAATGTTGCTTCAGGGTAAATCTTATCCATAGCTGTTTATATGGTCACTTAAGAAAAATTCAATTACAGCAGCTTGTAAATGGCTTAAATTTGATTTTTTTATCGGTCAATCAGTCGTCGAAATTTAAGGGAGTGGAGAGGCTACATATTAAACATATTTTTTTTACAATAACACGAAAACTGTGCATTGCAAAATTCTAAAAAATTGTAATGTTTCTTAAATTGAGTGCTCCTTTATGTGACACTCATTTGGGTCAAAAATTTGTTTTTATGTTTTACTCTCCCCACGCCCATAACACATAAATACACAGAAATATAATTATTTGAGACTTCGCTATGATTTTCATTCAAAATTTACCAATCTTCCTGTCTTTGAGAATTTTTCCAAATTTTCTGTCAATCATCGTCGAAACGTAGGGGTCTGAAAGTTGCACTTTTTTGACAATAACTCGAAAACTGTGCACCGAAAAACTCTAAAAAAATTGCTACCCCATTCGCTTGGGTCAAAAAAGGTTTTTTTACCCTTTCTACCCCCGTCCCTTAAACACACAGAAGGTAAGGCTAGGTTCGTAGCTAAAGCGACAACTTAAGAAAACGAAATATTCCTAAAATACTGCCCTGTCATATGATACTCTAGCTAACCTCATAAAAAACAGAGTTGTGCATTTTCATGTGAAGAATAATTCTTTACATTTTTATCTAAAGAATTAGTAAAGATTAGTTTTTTACGTAAAGAATGTAAAGAATGATTAATAAATGTAAAGAATTTTACTTTCAAGTGATTTTTACAGTTCCTTTAAGAAGACAAAACTTGTGCCAAATTCCAACAATGGCAATAC
>OY856187.1:138024809-138111796 GCA_963693315.1 Diogma glabrata | reverse complement strand
TACTTTCGCCTGTCACTGTAATTAAATTTGAACTCAGATTACTAAAGGTTAAATGATTAAATTTAGAAAAATACTCTCCTTTGCTGATTATACTGACACACGCTCCAGTATCTATTTCCATTTCTAATGCCTGACCTTCGACTTCAAGTACACATTTTGCTGATGTATTGATATTTTCTACACTGTTGATTACACCTACTGTTGGTTTTCTTGAAAAACATACCACCGAAGTATGTCCTTTCTTGTTACATGTTTATAAGAGGAACTTGACTGACCTTGAGTTTTATTAGTATTCTGATTTGGACTATAATTTCTATTTGAACTATTATTTAGACTGAACCGACCTTGGCTCTGACGACGTGTTGGTTTACTTGTACTCTTGTGTTGCGACCTTGACCTTTGACTTAAATGACTGCCATCAGCGTTGTTGTAAACCGCTTGTAAATGTGAATTAGGTTGAATTAATTTTGAATCCCGTTCTGCCATTTCCATATTGCGAGCTTTCATACAATATTGTTCAAAATTTAAATTATCTTCACTTAATAATACTTGTTGTATTTTTTCATCTTTTATACCAACTATAAATTTATCCGCTAAAGCTTCATCTAGTATGCATGCTTTATATTTTAAAATTTCTTCATTTTCATCTTTTTCTAAAATATCTCCAAAGTTACAAGTTTGAGAAAGCGTCTTTAATCTAACTATAAATTCACTTAAAGATTCGCCATTTTCTTGTACTGCTCTGTAAAATTTGTACCGTTCTGACCTTTTATTCTTTTGTGGAGCAAAATGTTCACGTAATACTTTTATAATTTCATCAAAAGTTTTTGTACTGGGAATTGTAGGAACCATTAACGATAATAAAAGTTCATATATATCTGCACCCGCAATTGTAATGAATAGTGGCGTTTTCACCTCATCTTTTATTTCGTTTATCAAAAAAAATTGCTTAACTCTATCTTCGTAGGCCGCAAAATTTCCACCCGGAATAAATGGATCTATTTTCCCTATCATTGTAGGCATTTTTTTGAACTTCGCACTAAAAATATCACTGACTTACTTGCGTATGTGTTCCTGCAATGATACTCCAGTTCTCCCTCGTCGCCAATTATTAAATATTTGATCCAAAGATTTTTTATTAGTTGTTCATTCTTCAATTTATTTTAATAATCTCATTCTAACATTTTCCTATTTTATTAACAACTGTTTTTCATAATCAAAGCAAGAATGATTTAAATATTATTATACATAACAATTTTTACAGTTCCTTTAGGATGACAAAACTTGTGCCCAATTCCAACAATGGTAATACAAATTTTGAATTGAAAAGAATTACAAATTTCGGTCTCTATAAAATATTTTCCCACTTTAATCATAAAAAAAGCAATGATTGAAAATCATAAATTATGTATTGAAATTTTAAACTTATTACAACAAAGTTAACAATTTAACTACAATAACATCAATTTGTTGAATACGACACATATAACAAGCTTGATTTACAATAGCAATTATTTTCAGTAAACAAATTCTCAAAGACAGGCTTTACCTGTCAATTGATAAAATGAAGAATGTCTGAACCCAAGTTTGCCACCATTCGACTTTAGAATTTAGATTAAAGAAAATGATTGTTGAGATGTCACATATATAAGCTATCTTTGTATTCAAAAACAAATGTTAAATTTTAGTTGTACAAACCAATGATTGATTTCACAGATTTGATACTTCTGGTATCGTGAAATTGTTTATTTATATTTTAATAAGCTTAAGATTAAATTTAAAATTTATTTTTAGTATTGACTCAAACCAAAACTGCTCTGTGCAGTTGGCCGGGAGCTTTTGATTTTTTTTAAATTTTATATTTTATTATGATTGTAACTTGATTAGGAGGATTGAGGAGTTCAATTAAAATGATTGTACCTCTCTAGTTTCATAATTATGAACAAAACAAAATTGGGTTTCTAGTTAGCCGGTAATCAATTAATAATATTGATATTTTTCAGTAAATTATAGTTGATAACAATTGAAAATCATTTGGGAGGAACAAAAATATTAGTTTTATTGATTGTACTACCGTAATTTTGTAACAATTTGATATAAAATTTTTTGATTCTGAACCATTGACAACTGTCTAAATTTGCAACAAACGCTGATGTTCCTCCTTACAGAATAGTTTCAAAGCTTTAATCACAAATGACTGCATTATCGACTGAAAACATTTAGTATTAAATTTATACAAGAGAGTCTGTTTTGTTTTACAAATTTTACATATTTTTATATTACAGTTTGCAGTTGCATATTTTCATATTCATTTATTTTATCTAAGAAAGCTTAGAATTATTTTTTAACAGGCAAACATCCTTTGATAACAAATTCTAACTTTTAAAATAAATAATTGATTTTCTAAGTTTTCCTTCAAATCCGTTTTATTTTAAACTTCTGTTGTTATTTATGAATGATGAATTTTTATGGCAACCCATTAAGGTCTATTTTTATTATTTATTTAATTATTAAAATGAACATTATTTGTTGTTTAACTCAAATAGGATATTAAGGACATTAAATGCAAGTACTATAAACTGTAATATGCTAAAATTCTTACTATGTATTGGAAATATTTATTTATGTGAAAATCTATTTTATCGACGTATCAACAATATCAAAGCCGTATAATTTTGTAAGAGGCATAATTGTTTTAATTTAAAAATATGAAATTATAACAAATATTTTACAATTCAAAATTTTATTGAAAAAATAGCTATTTCAAACCGTGAATCGAAAACGGTAGGAAAAATTTCTTGAATTTTAAAACTGCAAAAAACTTTAAAATATTGTAGATGCGTACAAACCCTGAATGCATTCTATACTTTATTTAGTATAATGACATCACGATCACACAGTTGATTGAAAGAAACATACTGATCAGAGAAAATGTTGACCAAGTTACAATACGGCACCAACCCAGCGATAGCGCAAATAAATAAAAGATTGGTGTTGAATAGAGAATTCAAATTGTTGTCAAATAAGAAGTTTTCGCATTGCATGCTAAGAACAATGATTAATAATATATCATGAGAAGTTTTTATTGATTCGGTTATAAACGTAAACGTAAATCCGTCGACTTAACGTCCACCACCAATTTCATTTTTAATTTATTTGGCTTGTAAAAATAATTTGTAAAAAAACTTGAAAATTTGATTGTAAAAAAACGGTTTTCATGAGTCAAAATCAAAAATCAAAAGTTCCCGGTCAACTGCACAGATCTAAGTTTTGGTTTGAGTCAATACTAAAAATAAATTTTAAATTTAATCTCAAACTTGTAAAATATAAATAAACAATTTCACGATACCAGAAATATCAAATTTGTGAAATCAATCATTTGTTTGTACAACTAAAATTTTAAAAATAACATTTGTTTTTGAATACAAAGATGGCTTATATATGTGACATCTCAACAATCATTTTCTTTAATCTAAATTCTTAAGTCGAATGGTGGAAAACTTGGGTTCAGACATTCTTCATTTTATCAATTGACAGGTAAAGCCTGTCTTTGAGAATTTGTTTACTGAAAATAATTGCTATTGTAAATCAAGCTTGTTATATGTGTCGTATTCAACAAATTGATGTTATTGTAGTTAAATTGTTACTTTTATTGTAATAAGTTTTAAATTTCAATACATAATTTATGATTTTCAATCATTGCTTTTTTTATGATTAAAGTGGGAAAATATTTTATAGCGACCGAAATTCGTAATTCTTTTCAATTCAAAATTTGTATTACCATTGTTGGAATTGGGCACAAGTTTTGTCTTAATTCTTAAAGGAACTATAAAAATCAGTATTCAAATCTATATATATAAAAATGAATGTTTGTCTGTTCGTATTTGATAAACTCCAAATCAATGCATCTTTTTGAAAAATTCTTTCACTATTTGAAAGGTATATTATGCCAGATGAACATAGGCTTAATATTATGCATATAAATGGAACCCCAGGGCCCTTATAATTATCTTAAGGGTTTGGCCTAAATGTTGATAATTATTTTAATTGGGTTTTCATTTAAATATCGTTTTATAAACTTGGCTTGCTTTGATCAATGGTTTTTACGTTGAACATAATTTTACGAAAGTGAAAAACGAGAGTTTAATCTGACTAACAATTACATTTGATTTAAAGCTCAAAATTACGAAACGGAATTCACACAAATATACTATACAAAGAAGCATAGCTTATGTATAATCAAACACGGATAGCAATCATGATGAACAAATTAATTAAAAATGTCGGCACTTAGTCGGCAACACGTTTGCAATAGTGATTTGCAAACGGTAACAATGCATTAATACCAATGAATTTAATATATCTTCGTAAAATTTAAAATTTTGGATCTATGGGTGTAACAACACCGCGTACTTTAGTACCTGCTATTGGCAAATCAATTAACGTGAGATATTGTATATCACTGGCAATGGCAGTAGATGTCTCTGATATAAGGGGATAAGTGATATTTTAGGGGTACTAGCGAATGAACTTTTTTCAATCAAAGATAGGACCTTTAGTCTTAGTTATGGAATATTCTTTGACGATGACACGTTATTTTTTTTAAATAAAATATGTTTTTGGTACTAAAAGAATTACAATATGTGTGTCATATATGCTGGATTGAGGAAAACAATGCGTTACATGATATTGGTATATGCTACTAGCACTGGGGTAATTAGTAACACCAATTTTAACTTTGTTTTCCTGCAAATTTGAAAAAAAAAAGTATTTTATTTTTATTTCCTCCATCCTATCATGAAATATTGCCCTATGTCGTATATTATTTTGTGAAAGGATTTATTTAGTTTTCCATTCCTTAAAAAGAATATAAAAATCCGAAAAAAAAGGAATTTTCGTCCATCTACGTAAGAAGCATGATGTTGTGGAACCTAGGTCTTAAAAGGTTTTTGTTTGATGTTGTGACACATCCTGAGCAGAAATTAGTTAGGGAAAACCTGAATACAGTCAGGACGTGATCAGGGCCTGGTCAGTCGTACAAAGGTAATCTCTATTAGGGAAATCTGATGTGGGCCTGTTCTGGGCCTGATTTAGAATACTTTTTTAGTTATAGCCTTATTTGAATATATCCGGCCCTGATCAGGTTTTTCGTATTTGACCTCTACCTGAAATTTCAATTCGTTAAAATTCACTGGAGTATTATCCATTTTAGAAATATATAGTTAAAATCGTTTCCTGTATGTTTTACTTATCGCTTCTCGGCTAAACTGAAAGACTATAATAATAGTGATTAATAGAGCAAGAGCCCATTACGGCCAGACCTTCGTTATTTTATAAAAGCTGAAAATTTCTCTGTGCATACCCCCTACTAAAGTAGGAACGATTAGCGACATATGAAGTTTGGATCATAGTAGCTTCGGCAGGGAGCATGTTACATAGGGGCCTCCAAAGTTTCGTGAAAGTATAAAAGCTAATTTTTTTATATATTCTTCGGAATAATATTAGAAGTCACGTCACCCTTTGCCAGACACCTACTATCTTGGTAACCCCCTGCCAGACACCCTTAAACATTATCAATTTGTTAAAGTTTAAGGGTGTCTGGCAGGGGATTTCCACGATAGTAAGTGTCTGGCAATGGGTGACGTGACTTCTAATACTACACCGAAGAATATAGAAAAAGGTTTTAAGGACGAAAAAAAGCATATATTTCTGATTTTTTGCGGCGACATGGGTAATATAATTTTATTAAATTTAAATACATGTTATTTTACAACATTTGAAGTATGTCAGAAAAAATTTTCAATGAAAAGTATTGATAAATAAGCCGGTGACGTTGAATCTTCAGAGGCGTTTTGCGGTGAACATTATAACTCTTTACCGGATCATCTGAATCAACAAAATTGATATGCATTTTAAAGGTGATGTATTTCTCGAGGTAATCAGGAAGAGTTTTTTTTTCTATTTTTTGCAGCACTTGGAAGTGAAAAACGCGATTTTAGCTCAAAAAATCGCGGTTAATTTGTTATTAAGAAATAGAAAAAAATGAAAAAAAAACTCTTCCTGTTGATTTATGTGAAGAAGTAATGTTCAAATTTTCAAAAGGATCGGTTCAGCAGATTTTGAGTTCTAATGTTCACAAACTTCAAAAATGACGTTTTCGGGAAAACCAGGTATCACGGCCGGTCGTTTGAAACGATTTAACTCCGTTAGTTTTACTCGGATGGACTTAAAATTTGTACACAATATTCTCAACATATTGTTCATTTGGTTTTATAAATTGTCAAATAAACAAATCACTGTCAAAAAGAAAAATTGCAAAGTGTTGGAAAAGTGTTCAAAGACAGAATTTCAGTTTTAGAACAAAAATGTTCTGAGATACATTCGTTTAATTTAAAATTGGGTTTGATTAGTAAGTAGTAGTAAGATTATCGAAAGGGAACATGGGTAATAGTAGAGATGTATAGCAAACATTCACCACCAGAGTATTTGTCGTTTAAGAGAATTATTTTGCCCAAATGTTTATAAAAATTTCTAATTGTACCAAATTGTATCTAATTGTAAAAATTTATAATTCTATTTTTCAAACACAAATTGAAAGTTAAATTAAAGTCTGGAATATACTCTAACAAAGAATTTTCCTCAATTATAGATTCAAATTGTTAAGCAATATCGTTTTTCTAATTTGTTAAAAATATATATTGTAAAAACAAATATCAGAAATGCGCACTTAAACAGAACTTGAGTTGTAGTGGAAAAATAATCTAAAACTCCACATTTCTGTCGTTCCTTTTAAAATTTGGTTTGGAGAGTCTGTTAAGAATACAGTTATTTGATTCTTCAGTAGAAAAAAAAGCAATATTAGGAAAATAATCAGACATAATTACTCTGGTGGTGAATAGATGCGTTTGTTTGTTATGAATTGTAGTTTAACCATGATTCGATATGGTTAACTTAAAAAATAAAATTAAAAACAAAAACGAAGCTGTGCTAAGTAAAACGCACATAGTATAGATACGCACATAATATAGTAAATATCGATTTAATAGTTGAAGAATTTCACAGTTGATAAGATCTACATATCAACTATAATGTAACAAATATATTATATGCTATGCGTCTGTTTAAGTGTAAATAAATCTTAATTTCAAACAATTTATAAACCCTGCGACCTTAAAATTTAACAACAATGCTCGGCGAAAGAACTCATATATAACTTCCTTTTATTGTACATATGTACTTAATTAATTGGATCGTCGAAACCCATTATTAGTTTTTGTTACGGGTTCCATGAGTTTTAAACTAAAATCAATCCAAATCTAACAAGTTTAAACCACAACTCGTTAAACACCAAAAACATTACTATATTTTTTATTTACGGAAAAAAAAAGAAAATGAAAAATTTTGAAATTTTTGGGATTGAAATTTTTGTTTTTTCGATTTATCTTTTTTCTACAAGCTTTCCCTTTTTTTTTGTATTTGTTCCGGGTAGAAGAATAAATAGTTTGATTATTGATAATCCATTTTGATGGAACACAAATATTGTATTTTACGTAGGAACATTACTTTTTGATGAAAGGGATATAAGGAATTCGATTTAGTACTTACATTGGATAAAGTAGATATAAGTATAAATAATATAAATAAGCCGAACCCAATTTGTTTAGTTAATTGAATATGATTCAGGTAAGATAAAACATTATAAAAAATATTGGGTTAAACAGGATTAAATATTAAGAAAATCCGATTTACAAGTTTTTTGATAAATCAAAAGTGAACTTATATAAACAATAACTCTTTTATTGATCGTATCACTAAAAACTAATCACAGCGTAATTTTTTATGCAAATAAAAAATGTTTTGCAAGAAAAGTTGAGTTAGATCATAAAATAAATATGAAGTCATGAACATAAAATCATAAGACTGTCAGTCATTTAAAATTTTTGCTCTTACACATTCCTTTGAAAAAAGTAATTAAAAAAATGCTTTCAGAAAAACCTCATTTTAATAACACTTGAATTCCATAATTACACCTAAAACAACCCAAATTTCCTAAAAACAGCAAAAACACTCGTTGTGGTTTGTGTTCACAATCAATATTAATTTAAAAAAAAATATTTTATTTTTAACTTTTTAACCGAATGATAAACATTAACAACAACAAACACAACACAAAAAAGGACAAAGCACAACAACCAACCATTAAAAATTTGTGAAGCATAACAACAGAAAAAAAGCTACCCAAAATTAAAAGAAAAGTGGAAAATGTACTTTAAAAAAAATAAATGTTCTAATTTTGTTGTGACAACATTATTTTAAATAACTCATTTTCATGTCGAAACATAATTATGGATATGAGATACGATACATAAAAAACATAAATTTTGTTATCTCTTTGGAGGATAAAATACATTTTTCTTGTTTAGCTTAGTGTTGATGTCAAAAATGTTGGGTTACATAAATTAAACATACTTAATTTACAGTTATATTTTAAATCCGTTAAAACGAGATAGGATATCCAAAGATGTTATCGCATTAGGCTCGGCAAGTAACTTTTGGAGTACTTCAGATCTCTTTATATGAGTTTTATAAAGATTATATATGAGTTGTTTAAAGTATAAACCGCATAAAGTGTATAAAGTTTTTTACAATTTTGCTAAAATATTTTAATGTTTCAAACATTTAGTTTCGATATAATTTAAAAATGAAATAAGATGATATATAATCTTATTGTTGGCCAATTTATTTAAAGAAATATCTATTTCATAAAATTATATTCTTTAATTAATTCAATATTATTTTATGATAATAACGCTTTTAAACCATTCAATGACCCATCAAACACGACCATTATTTTCACACCAAGAGAGTATGTATGTAAATAATGCAACCATTTGTCCGTCATTTTTTTATGAAACAATTCAAAAAAAACAATCAGAAATTAAAAAATTTAAACATTTGACTTACATATAAAAAATAATATTAATTTTCTATAATTTTCTTAATATTATGAAAAAATAAATTTTAATATCGGTAAACCGACAAGAAACAAGACAAACAAAATATATTTAAAATCTGTAATATGTTTTTCAGAGCACTAAAATTATTTATACAAATTGCCTATTTGTTTTTTGTGTTTGTTTTTATTACTTTTACCAATAAAAATTGTTCGCCCATAATTTTAGATGTACATAAATTAAAATACATCAGTTTAATATTATGAAAGCATTATTTCATAAAAAGTTAAGTGAAACTCTTTTTAAAATGTAAAAATGATTTTCCATTCTTCCATTCTGTTGTTTATTATTCGTAAGAGACCGAATGAAAAGATAAAGACCGAAATTTTAATGTCTAAAACTTGAATCATGGAAAATAAATTAAATCAATTGTTTAATAAGATAGCATATTTCTTGATCATGTAAAGCACTGGATTCCTCAGTTATTAAAGCCCAGTTCCTCATGTACGAAATGTTACAAAGAGTACCCCATCGTGAACTGGAAGACGCGATTCGACAAACAAGTCTCGAGCAAAAAGTATTATATAAGTATTAGAGAAATAGACTAATAATAGTTTTAAAAAAATTCAAAAGAAGGGACTAAACACAGAAGAAAAATGCAATCGATACACAATACTTAAATGTAAACTCTAAATATTCTCTCTGAACAATAAAAAACTAACAACCATACCATCCACGTTATTAAACAAAAAACCATATAAACACTAAATTAATGCATCTTAGCTGTTAAAGTTATTTTTTTTTAAGTTTTAATAGCCAAAAGTCATTATAATCAAATAACTTCGGTCTGAAAGACATAAGTACTACATTCTCGAATTCTTAACCTCACTTTTTTCGCATTTCTCGACGTTTTAGGACCTACTGATTCTAAAAAAGAAAAAAAAATGTTCGTCTGTCTGCCGGCAGCAATCGAGAGCCGTTCTAGTAATTTTTAATTTCCAATATTTCCTCCAAACATACCCATCTCCTATCTGCCTCCCTTCTGGAGGTCCCCATACAAAAGTGGAAAAATTAATTTTTTATCTAAATTCGGTGTGACTGCTCCAAAGTGACTTCTAGATGAGGCAAATGTATGACAAGGTACTAATATTTTTTCTTTTGTTACATTTCATCCAAACTCATCCACCCCCACAACTACAACCTGTAATGAAGCGCTGCTTCGTTGACCAACAACGAAGTGGCATAGCAGGTCGCGTACCGGCGAGATTATTTCTAGCCCCAGACTAGCTGCAGCCCCTGGGGTCGCGAGAAGATTACCTACTGCTCCAGCACAAATAACTGAATTTGTACGCGTATCGGTAAATAATCGGATGTAAAAAAAACTCCAGTGAAATGAGTGGAATCTTTGACCCCCTTATGTGAAAGAACCACGATCACCTCACCCAACCCCTTTATTTTAGCTACATTCACACGCTCTCGTACTTCATACACTCCCATACACCCACACACACACACGTACATTCATACACCCAATTCTACAGGTGATATATAACGAAAATTCATTTTATTGTAAAAAAAATACAACGATATAGTAATCTGTAATCAAAAAAAAAAATTAAGGCTTTAAAATTTAGAGTACTACTATTCAACGTTTTATTACAGTAGTTATACAGCCATTAATAAAGAAGATTTTACCATCATCCACTCCTTCCGCAAATTTATTTATGAGTCGGAAATCGCAAAACTGATTCGTTTCAGTGGTTGATAAAATTCCAGAATCAAAATTCATTTGTTGACCCAACTCTCACTAGTATTTTCAAATTCCATTTTTCTCCATTTTTAACCGACTTCCAAAAAGAAGGAGGTTCTGTGTTTCACTGTAGGGTTTTTTTTTTTATGTATGTACACCGATTTCTCAAAAACGGCTCGTTCGATTTGGATGATTTAAATTGTGTTCTATTTGGGTTTATTCACAGAAGGTCCCATAATTTTTTTTATGATGTGAAAAATACCGTTATTCAGAAAATTGGAAAAAACCATATTTTTTATGCATTTTCGCTGATTTCGTCAAAACATATTATTCTGTTTGTTTGTTGTGGGCAGTATTAGATTGCTATACTTGTCGAGGTTATCGTAAATAATTTTCTATGACGGGTAATGTGTATGCCGTTTGTGCAAAAAATCATAAAACCATAATTAATATATTGTCACTGATGAAAGTTTTTCCGGTATTTGAAGTTATTACTTTTAAAACGCTTTCTAGCCGACATTTGCTTTATGACTTCACTAAAAATAAAAAAATTAAAAACCGTTTTGAAAAGAAATAGAACCGACTTCAGAAAAAACAAAAGAGGGACAAACAAGGGAAAAATAACTCAATTATGGCTTTTATAGACAAAAATACGTTACATTTTGATTAATTTAATTTAATTATGCTTTACTATAGACAAAAAAATTACGCTATTAAAAAAGTTACTATATTAAAATAGTTACTTTTTAACCGACTTCAAAAAAACAGGAGGTTCTGTGTTTCACTGTAGGTTTTTTTATATGTAGTACACCGATTTCTCAAAAACGGCTCGTTCGATTTGGATGATTTAAATTTTATTCTATTTGAATTCATTCCCAGAGGGTCTCATAATTGTTTCTTTGATGTGAAAAATACCGTTATTCAGAAAATTAGAAAAACCCATATTTTTAATGCATTTTCGCTGATTTCGTCAAAACATATTAATCTGTTTGGATATTTTGGGCAGTATTATATTGCTATACTTGTCAAGGTTATCGTAAATAATTTTCTATCACGGGAAATATGTGCAAAAAATCGCAAAACCATAATTAATAGATTGTCACTGATGAAAGTTTTTCCAGCATTTGAAGTTATTACTTTTAGAACGCTTTCTAACTTTATGACTACACTAAAAATAAAAAAATAAAAAAACTTTTAAAAAAAAAATAGAACCGACTTCAGAATAAAAAAACTTTTTAAAAAAAAATAGAACCTACTTCAGAAAAAACAAAAGAGGCACAAAAAAGTGAAAAATAACTCAATTGTTGCTTTTAGAAAAAAAAAAATAAGTTACATTTTGATTAATTTAATTTAATTATACCTTACTATAGACAAAAAAATTACGCTATTATACAAAGTTACTATATTAAAATAGTTACTTTTTAACCGACTTCCAAAAAGAAGGAGGTTCTGTGTTTCACTGTAGAGTTTTTTTTATGTATGTACACCGATTTCTCAAAAACGGCTCGTACGATTTGGATGATTTAAATTGTGTTCTATTTTGGTTTATTCACAGAGGGTCCCATAATTTTTTTATGATGTGAAAAATACCGTTATTCAGAAAATTGGAAAAAACCATATTTTTTATGCATTTTCGTTGACTTCGTCAAAACATATTATTCTGTTTGTTTGTTGTGGGCAGTATTATATTGCTATACTTGTCGAGGTTATCGTAAATAATTTTCTATGACGGGTAATGTGTATGCCGTTTGTGCAAAAAATCATAAAACCATAATTAATAGATTGTCGCTGATGAAAGTTTTTCCGGCATTTGAAGTTATTACTTTTAACACGCTCTCTAGCCGACATTTGCTTTATGACTTCACAAAAATAAAAAAATTAAAAAACTGTTTTGAAAAGAAATAGAACCGACTTCAGAAAAAACATAAAAGGCACAAACAAGTGAAAATAACTCAATTATGGCTTTTATAGACAAAAATACGTTACATTTTGATTAATTTAATTTAATTATGCTTTACTATAGACAAAAAAATTACGCTATTAAAAAAGTTACCATATTAAAATAGTTACTTTTTAACCGACTTCAAAAAAGCAGGAGGTTCTGTGTTTCACTGTAGGTTTTTTAATATGTAGTACACCGATTTCTCAAAAACGGCTCGTTCGATTTAGATGATTTAAATTTTATTCTATTTGAGTTCATTCCCAGAGGGTCCCATAATTGTTTCTTTGATGTGAAAAATACCGTTATTCAGAAAATTAGAAAAAATCATATTTTTAATGCATTTTTGCTGATTTCGTCAAAACATTAAACTGTTTGGGTATTTTGGGCAGTATTATATTGCTATACTTGTCAAGGTTAACGTAAATAATTTTCTATTACGGGAAATATGTATGCCGTTTGTGCAAAAAATCGCAAAACCATAATTAATAGATTGTCACTGATGCAAGTTTTTCCAGCATTTGAAGTTATTACTTTTAGAACGCTTTTTAGCCGACATTTGCTTTATGACTACACTAAAAATAAAAAAATAAAAAAATTTTTAAAAAAAAATAGAACCGACTTCAGAAAAAACAAAAGAGGCACAAAAAAGTGAAAAATAACTTAATTGTTGCTTTTAGAAACAAAAATACGTTACATTTTGATTAATTTAATTTAATTATACCTTACTATAGACAAAAAAATTACGCTATTATACAAAGTTACTATATTAAAATAGTTACTTTTTACTATAATTATTATAGTTATTATAGTTGTTATAATAGTTATTATATTTTAAAAGTTATTTGTAGTACAAAACTGTTCGAAGTCGGTGCCACATTGACGAAAAACCGACTAATATGTCTCGGGCTTGGCACCGATTTCCAACAGTTTTGTACTACAAATAACTTTTAAAATATAATAACTATTATAACAACTATAATAACTATAATAATTATAATAAAAAGTAACTATTTTAATATAGTAACTTTGTATAATAGAGTAATTTTTCTGTCTATAGTAAGGTATAATTAAATTAAATTAATCAAAATGTAACGTATTTTTGTTTCTAAAAGCAACAATTAAGTTATTTTTCACTTTTTTGTGCCTCTTTTGTTTTTTCTGAAGTCGGTTCTATTTTTTTCTAAAAAGTTTTTTTTTCGTAAATGCGATACACGCATCGGAACATTATTATGTTTACTGATCTGTTTCAGACCAAGATACCATGGGTTACGATTACTTAAAAAACTTATCTTCATGAAACCCACAAATGAACGAAATTGTGAAATTTGGTGTTGAATAGCGACAGCTTCCCTTATGAAAATCCTCGTGTTTATCTTGAAAAGCATTAACCGTAACTGTATTTTGTTTATGGGAAATACTATCTGATGAGATTGGTATGAATGATTTCTAACCTGTGAACTTTATTTTACTCTTGTGTAATAATTGTTGAATTGGGAAATCGTGAATTAACTTTTAAAGCGGTATCTTCAGAAAATATGGTTACAAACACAGCACCCACTATATCGATAGTAAAAAAAATTATCATTAATGGTGAGTAGATGATTTTGGGTTACATTCCAAAAAAAATATCATCATTATTTGTACTGTTAGGGGCCTTGTAACCGTTAGCTATTATTTTTGTTTTCATTCGTAATTTCCAACACTAAATTATTGCTACGAAAGGACTAAATCATATAAAACAAAGCACTAATGAAAAAGGTAACCAAAAAAAAATACAAATATAATCAAGGCTGTAAGTTTAGGTTCGTTCACCCACACATACACATCCCATGCATACCCACACCCGCACGCGCACTCACGTACATACATACTCACCCTCACATACATATATTAGAAAAATAAACTCACCCCTTAGATAGTCCAGATCCAGCTCCCCTCCTCCTGCGTACTGGGACCGCCTAGCCCTTCATGTCACTCATGTCTGTTCGTGTCAGCCCGTTGATGGTTGTAATATAGTTTTCCTTTTTAAGTTTTAATGGTAATAGTTATCCGGTGTTGTATTATAGTGCAAATAGTCGTGTTCCAGCCAGACAGATTGCCCTCCCCAACGTCACTAGTATGAGCAGAAGTTGTATGAACGATCTATATATATTCAATTATCGATCTTTCATTGTTGCAGGTTAACACACGTAATTTTCCTATCTCTTAGAACGGCAGGAGAATGGCGGCTCTATCACCCGCACTCATAAGGCACACACTGGTATATAACGAAAATATTATTGCTGCTGGTTTAACGCCAACATACATATGACAATTGAAAATAAAGATTTTGTTTCTTTAATCACACTTAGGTAGAATTTATTTATTTTAACAGTTTCCTTAAATATTTTCTATTCGAATCAATTACTTACATGCGACGACTTGATTTACTAAATTACTATCTCATCAAACAGCATTTTACTAAAATTATTTGCATCGCCATTCTCAATAGAATTTTCTTTTTCTCTAATCACAATTAGATTTAATTTAATAAATTTAACAGTTTCTTTAAAAGGAATCATTTTATTTTATAATCTGTTTGATTATTCACATGCAGTTTGGTTTAATAAGTTAATAGCACATAAAACAAAAATTATACTAACATTAGGTGTATCGCCATTTTCATTAGAATTTTTTTCTTTAATCACAATTGAATTTATTTATTTTAACAGTTTCTTTAAACAAAGAATTTTTTTATTATTTTATAATCCAATCGATTATTCACATGCAGTTTGATTTAAGGATTTAATACCACATAAAAGAAAATTAGGCTAAATTTATTAGGATCGCCATTTTATGGTATTTCTTTGGCATTTCGATATAGTTTCTCAAATAGAATTATCATTGCATACCGTTAGTTATGGTGCCTTACTGTTGGTTTTCCAATAACTTCGTGACTTCGATTTACTTTTCACAACCAGGATAGTTATTTTTGATTCTAATAGTTAAATTAACATTTATGACACAAGAAATTTTAACAAACAAATAAGAATTAAGCAGCACCATATGAACACTGACATTTTATCAAAAAAAACATAAACGCCAAAACACAAAATCAATTCTACTCAGAATGATCGAAATCGGTGACTAAGAGAGCCTCTATACGCGGCTAGGCATATTTATAGGCAAAAGTAACGACTTAGGAGGGTTCCCATACAAAAATCTCAAAATATGAAGAAAAATTTTAAAAACTTATTTATAGCTCCACCGGGATGATCTCTATAGGGGTCAAATGTATGACTGAGTCCTATTAATTTTTTATTTCAAATATTTTCTTCAATATACCTATCCCCTATCTGCCTCCCTTCTGTAGGTCCCCATACAAAAGTGGAAAAATTATTTTTTTGCCTAAATTGGCTGTGACTGCACCAAAGTGACTCCTTGATGCGGTAAATGTATGACAAAGTACTAATATTTTTTAAATCGTAACATTTCAATCCAGGGGTGTTCCCATACAAAAAACTCAAAATATTAAAATCACTGAGGAAGATAAATAATTAGGTGGTACAATTTAGGGGGTGGTACGATATAGACAAACTCCCCCTATATAATACAATGTAAAAAGTCCTAATATTTCTTAATATGTCCTAATATTTCCTATCTTATATTTGCCTCCCTTCTGAGGGTTCTCATATTAAAAACTCAAAAAATGAAGAAAAATGTTTGAAAATAATTCATAACTTCCCCGGCGTGATCCCTAAAGGAGTCAAATGTAAGACAGGTCCTATTAATTTTTAGTTTCCAACATTTCTTCTAAACATACCTATTTCCTATCTGCCTCCCTTCTAAAGGTTCCCATACAAAAGTAGAAAAATTCATTTTTGTCTAAATTTGGTGTTCATTCGATTCAGTCTGTGTTCATTCTTATAGAAGAAAAAAAAACAAAAACGACTAGCAATATGTAAAAAAAACGATGATCTCGGAATTGAACTAGTGCGCCTAGTTGCCATTACGGAACTTTCTGCTATTTTAAGTAAAATATTTAATATTCGTCATTTTGAAAATACTTAAGTGAATGTGTTTCTATAAGAATGAACACCGACCGAATCGAATGAACACTAAATTTAGACAAAAATGAATTTTCTTCTTTTGTAGCTGGTATGATCGTTGACTTCAAGTTTAAAAATTGCGCCTTGCTTAAATATTATAACTTCTAAAATATAATACCATACCATATTATAACATCATATACCAACAATTCGAATGTCGTATACAATCGTCTTATTACATTCTTCATTCACATCTCATTGTTGGATACATTCAACATAAATTAAGTATTTTTATGCTTTTTTAATTTTTTTGATTTAATTCATATATAATACGAATCCTTGAAAAGGGGACGAGTCTCCAGGGATCGCAGTATGACGGCTGCTCTATCTTTTACAACGCCTCCATCGATAATAATGTCGTTTGCAATTGATTCTGGGTTCTTACAGTGTCAATACTAAAGATTTGTATTTTTCTAATCTTTGGCAAAACTATGAACATTCAAATAGATCATAACAACTTTAAACCAAATATACACATTAGCATCAATTAAACCAAAAGTGTTGAATAATAAGTAAATTACTATTTTAGAATATGATTTTTGCTTAACATATTGTTAAAACCCTATTTCAATTTTTGCAGACTAGCTTAGATATGACTAGGGCAACCAAAAATATGCACTAGCATGTTTTTTTAACAGCACTTAATTAAACAATGATTAAGCTTGAAATCTGTTTCAGGTAAAACTAAGACTTTTAAGCCCTACTTGTTAGAGCATATTTTTGCATATTTTACTCTAAAATGCATATAAATGCATATTTCACCAAAAGTGCATATTTTTGCATATTTTGCAAAATCATGAGTTTTTTTTAGCTTTAATACATATTTTTAGGGAATATTATTCAATATTTCACCAAAAGTCCGTATTTTTGCTTATTTTTAAATAATTACCATTTTTTTCTAGATTGATGGTGACAATATGCACAAAAATATGAGAATCTAAAAATTGGGCACATTTAACCATCGCGGCATAAAGCATTAATATTTAGGGTCCTGTCTTTTGAAAATGGAACACTAGTGCCAAGATTTTAGTGTTAACTGGACCTTTACAATAGATTTTCTGAGCATCTATAGGTCCTATCAACCTAAGGTCTTAGAACGGCCATAAAAAGCTGTTAATCCTAGTTTTGTTTTGTCCTATTTTAAGCAGCTTAATAATCGTATAAAAAATCTTTCCGCTTATTATGGCATTCAGATAGGTGTCATATGAGAGGTTGAGCTTTTTGGCTGTTGACACATTCCCGAAAATGTTTGTGTTGGGTTGTATGCGTCACATCCCCTTAACTTAAAGTTAGAGAGCATAGAATTTGATAAATTTCAAAATTTGTAGAAAATTTAAGCAATATACTAGCAATCTCATCTATAAAAAAACATAGTAGCCTCCTAGAAATTGGGACTAGAACTCTGTATTTTGAGGGGCAAAGGGTGGGAAGCGGTCGAGTGGAATGTCATGTAGAAGGTTGATTTTTTTTTTAAGGAAGGTTACAATTCATTTATGTAATTTGAATAACCCTTGGTTTCGTACATATCTGAAATGCGTTATTTTTATTCTGTACCAGATTTAACTCAGAACGTAATTCACCAACAATTATATAAAATTTACGCTAAAAGTAAATTGAATTTCAGAACGAAATCTCGAGTAACTTAGGAAATAATTTGAATTTTTTCAATTCAAATGTGTGGTTGAATTTATTTCAGAGAAAACGCGGTTTTTATCTTTTGCGGATTTCGGTTGTGATTCGAACTCTTAACCTTAGTAATACCAATGAGTTCAGATCCTTTGGCAGTCGCGCTATCCACAAATGGATGATATTTCGAAATTGAATCTTCAAGAATTACACTATTTACCCAAGTTGAATTCTCAACTGATATTAGACTCTTATCATTGAAAATATGTTTTTTGATGTAGCAAATTTTTTAAATTTTCTTTGATTCCATGCAAACATTTTGATGAAACTTACGGCAAATTATATGAATACTATGATTTTGCGAAAAAATTGAAGTAGTCCATTTATATGCAGTTCGGGCAGAGAAGCATTTGGGGCCAAAGGGGCATTCGGGGCCATGAGCAACAGTGTGAATATGTTGTAGGAAATCTAGATTTGATCTTTACTTTTCGTCATCTATACAATTCGTATAGCTTGTTTTTTAACGGACTCATAAAGAGCCAGGCAGGAGTGTACCAAACTTGACAACTTTTATTTTTTTCACATCTATTGAGGAGATTAATTTTTTAAGAAGCGCTTTTTTTCACCTTTTGAGGTCGTTACAGAGTAATTCATTGGAAATTGTGACTCCCAATAAACAAATGCTTACACATAATAATTGACCCATCGTTGTTGAGCCTTCATTCTGCAAACAATCAGTAACTATGTTTGGGTGGAGTTAAAATTGACCAAATTGTGGTCACTACATTTTTTAGGTTCTCGTTTTATTTACGACATGCATTTACCCATTTATTTGTTCATGCATTTACCCTTTGAAAATAGGAGAAAAATGACTTATGCAGTGTACTATTGTCTGCAAAACTGGTTACTATTATACTATTATACTACTATTTATTGGTTTACTGCTGATTTCCAACAGTTCGTTGATATAAATTAAAAATAGAGTGATAGACAAAATTGTACCTTGGGCTATTGGTGTATAATTTGAAATATCACATTCCATTCCTTTTTTGATTACGAGCTAGACATTGACCAACTTTCAGTTGACCAATAGCATGAAAGAAAAATATCATATTTATAAAATTTGTGGAAGATTTTAGTTTAAGTCGCGAAAATTCTTTTGAAAATGTTTTTAGAATAATATGTGGGATAATGGTATATTGAAACTTTGGTGATTTTAAATCGCCTTAAAAGTTTTTCAATCTTTTTCGGTTTGAAAGAAGTTTTTTCATATTAACTCCTGAAGAAAAAATTTTAGAGCACTTCTTTTTAACCGACTTCCAAAAAGAAGGAGGTTCTGTGTTTCACTGTAGGGTTTTTTTTTTATGTATGTACACCGATTTCTCAAAAACGGCTCGTTCGATTTGGATGATTTAAATTGTGTTCTATTTGGGTTTATTCACAGAAGGTCCCATAATTTTTTTTATGATGTGAAAAATACCGTTATTCAGAAAATTGGAAAAAACCATATTTTTTATGCATTTTCGCTGATTTCGTCAAAACATATTATTCTGTTTGTTTGTTGTGGGCAGTATTAGATTGCTATACTTGTCGAGGTTATCGTAAATAATTTTCTATGACGGGTAATGTGTATGCCGTTTGTGCAAAAAATCATAAAACCATAATTAATATATTGTCACTGATGAAAGTTTTTCCGGTATTTGAAGTTATTACTTTTAAAACGCTTTCTAGCCGACATTTGCTTTATGACTTCACTAAAAATAAAAAAATTAAAAACCGTTTTGAAAAGAAATAGAACCGACTTCAGAAAAAACAAAAGAGGGACAAACAAGGGAAAAATAACTCAATTATGGCTTTTATAGACAAAAATACGTTACATTTTGATTAATTTAATTTAATTATGCTTTACTATAGACAAAAAAATTACGCTGTTAAAAAAGTTACTATATTAAAATAGTTACTTTTTAACCGACTTCATAAAAACAGGAGGTTCTGTGTTTCACTGTAGGTTTTTTTATATGTAGTACACCGATTTCTCAAAAACGGCTCGTTCGATTTGGATGATTTAAATTTTATTCTATTTGAATTCATTCCCAGAGGGTCTCATAATTGTTTCTTTGATGTGAAAAATACCGTTATTCAGAAAATTAGAAAAACCCATATTTTTAATGCATTTTCGCTGATTTCGTCAAAAAATATTAATCTGTTTGGATATTTTGGGCAGTATTATATTGCTATACTTGTCAAGGTTATCGTAAATAATTTTCTATCACGGAAAATATGTGCAAAAAATCGCAAAACCATAATTAATAGATTGTCACTGATGAAAGTTTTTCCAGCATTTGAAGTTATTACTTTTAGAACGCTTTCTAACTTTATGACTACACTAAAAATAAAAAAATAAAAAAACTTTTAAAAAAAAAATAGAACCGACTTCAGAATAAAAAAACTTTTTAAAAAAAAATAGAACCTACTTCAGAAAAAACAAAAGAGGCACAAAAAAGTGAAAAATAACTCAATTGTTGCTTTTAGAAAAAAAAAAATAAGTTACATTTTGATTAATTTAATTTAATTATACCTTACTATAGACAAAAAAATTACGCTATTATACAAAGTTACTATATTAAAATAGTTACTTTTTAACCGACTTCCAAAAAGAAGGAGGTTCTGTGTTTCACTGTAGAGTTTTTTTTATGTATGTACACCGATTTCTCAAAAACGGCTCGTACGATTTGGATGATTTAAATTGTGTTCTATTTTGGTTTATTCACAGAGGGTCCCATAATTTTTTTATGATGTGAAAAATACCGTTATTCAGAAAATTGGAAAAAACCATATTTTTTATGCATTTTCGTTGACTTCGTCAAAACATATTATTCTGTTTGTTTGTTGTGGGCAGTATTATATTGCTTTACTTGTCGAGGTTATCGTAAATAATTTTCTATGACGGGTAATGTGTATGCCGTTTGTGCAAAAAATCATAAAACCATAATTAATAGATTGTCGCTGATGAAAGTTTTTCCGGCATTTGAAGTTATTACTTTTAATACGCTCTCTAGCCGACATTTGCTTTATGACTTCACTAAAAATAAAAAAATTAAAAAACTGTTTTGAAAAGAAATAGAACCGACTTCAGAAAAAACATAAAAGGCACAAACAAGTGAAAAATAACTCAATTATGGCTTTTATAGACAAAAATACGTTACATTTTGATTAATTTAATTTAATTATGCTTTACTATAGACAAAAAAATTACGCTATTAAAAAAGTTACCATATTAAAATAGTTACTTTTTAACCGACTTCAAAAAAGCAGGAGGTTCTGTGTTTCACTGTAGGTTTTTTAATATGTAGTACACCGATTTCTCAAAAACGGCTCGTTCGATTTAGATGATTTAAATTTTATTCTATTTGAGTTCATTCCCAGAGGGTCCCATAATTGTTTCTTTGATGTGAAAAATACCGTTATTCAGAAAATTAGAAAAAATCATATTTTTAATGCATTTTTGCTGATTTCGTCAAAACATTAAACTGTTTGGGTATTTTGGGCAGTATTATATTGCTATACTTGTCAAGGTTATCGTAAATAATTTTCTATTACGGGAAATATGTATGCCGTTTGTGCAAAAAATCGCAAAACCATAATTAATATATTGTCACTGATGCAAGTTTTTCCAGCATTTGAAGTTATTACTTTTAGAACGCTTTTTAGCCGACATTTGCTTTATGACTACACTAAAAATAAAAAAATAAAAAAACTTTTTAAAAAAAAATAGAACCGACTTCAGAAAAAACAAAAGAGGCACAAAAAAGTGAAAAATAACTTAATTGTTGCTTTTAGAAACAAAAATACGTTACATTTTGATTAATTTAATTTAATTATACCTTACTATAGACAAAAAAATTACGCTATTATACAAAGTTACTATATTAAAATAGTTACTTTTTACTATAATTATTATAGTTATTATAGTTGTTATAATAGTTATTATATTTTAAAAGTTATTTGTAGTACAAAACTGTTCGAAGTCGGTGCCACATTGACGAAAAACCGACTAATATGTCTCGGGCTTGGCACCGATTTCCAACAGTTTTGTACTACAAATAACTTTTAAAATATAATAACTATTATAACAACTATAATAACTATAATAATTATAATAAAAAGTAACTATTTTAATATAGTAACTTTGTATAATAGAGTAATTTTTCTGTCTATAGTAAGGTATAATTAAATTAAATTAATCAAAATGTAACGTATTTTTGTTTCTAAAAGCAACAATTAAGTTATTTTTCACTTTTTTGTGCCTCTTTTGTTTTTTCTGAAGTCGGTTCTATTTTTTTTTAAAAAGTTTTTTTTTTTTTTTTTTTTTTAATAAAATGTGTTGTGTAGTAGGAATTTGTTTTTTTATATTTTTTGTTAAAGAATGGATAACTAAACAAAAAATCCTATCACTGTCAAAATATGACATAGGCCAATATTTTATGATAGAATAGAGAAAATAAAAGTAAATAGCAAATTTTCCAAAAATTTTCTGAAAGAAAACAAAAATGGTGTTGCCAATAATCCAGCCAGTTGCATATTGCTCGATCCTGTGACGCACCGTCTTCCTTAAAGACTAAAGCCCACACATAGTTATATGAAGGCTCGTTTCTTCAACGAACCAATAGCGTCTCATCATCAAAGATTATTTTACAGCTAAGATTGAGGGTGCTGCCGTTGACTGAATACAGTTCATCCGCCACCACCCCTAAGATGTCACCTTGGCTAGTGATATCTCACTGCTATTGTCAGTGGTATGTGATACCTCACGTTAGCTCTTATGTCAATAGCAGGGACTGGAGTACGCGGGGTTGTCACACCCGTAGATCAAAAATTAAAAAAAAAAATTTCAAAACAATAAAAACTGATCCCTCCATGCGGGAAAGGAGGGATCTTTAGGAGTTTTAGGAGTTATTTAGGAGGAGTTTTAGTACGAATCACAGCGTTTTGCGAACAAATTATCTTTCATTGCAGGGCCAGTGACGATTATATCAGCGTCAATTTAATGCAAATATTTTTGTTGGGGTTTTATTTTTGAAAAAAAAATTTATCAATTCCGAATTGAATGGTTTCGGTAATCTTTTGAGCAGAAACATTTATATCGTCGTTGTAAGAACAATAACGAATGAAATGGATAACTTCGAAAAATTTAGAAAATTTTTTTTTGGTAACAATTTTTGAGAACGAAAGTATTTTGGCAGGTAAAAAAATTTACGGGATTTTGGCATTTAGTAAAAAAATTTAATCAACTGATGTAATTAATATTTAATAGTTGTCAATATCTGCAGTACTACCATTACTGACACTCGTAATATCTCGGGTCTGCAGTATATGATAGCGGACAAAAGCTCAGATATATACTTCACTATCTAAGGTCAGCTAGTCCCGTAACTATGATCAAAGCACAGCGACCTCTTATAGAGCAAGAGCCCGCGACGGCCAGACCTTGGTTATTTTATAAAAGCTGAAAGTTTCTCTGCGCATACCTTCTACTCAGCTAGGAACGATTAGCGACATATTTAGTTTGGATCATGGTGGCTTCGAAGTTTCCAAAGTTTCGTGAAAGTATTAAAGGTAATTATTTTATATATTCTTCGGGATAGTTTTAGAAGTCACGTCACCCATTGCCAGACACTTACTATCGTGGTAACCCCCTGCCAGATACCCTTAAGCTTTAACAAATTGATAAAGTTTAAGGGCGTCTGGCAGGGGGTTGCCACGCTAGTAAGTGTCTGGCAATGGGTGACGTGACTTCTAATACTATCCCGAAGAATATATAAAACAATTACCTTTTATACTTTCACGAAACTTTGGATGCCCCTTTGTTACCTGCTCCCTGCCAAAGCCACCATGCTCCAAACTTCATATGTCGCTAATCGTTCCTACCTGAGTAGGGGGTATGCGCAGAAAAGCTTTCAGCTTTTATAAAATAACGAAGGTCTGGCCGTCGCGGGCTCTTAGTCTATTATGAACCGAATTAAAAACAAAACTCTGAAAACATATATATTTCCATGGTTTCTTTTGGTTTTTAGAGCATATTTTAAATGCATAAAATAGTTTTTTTAGAGCATATTTTAAGCGCTTAAAATTGTTTTTATAGTGCATATTTTTGGTTGCCCTAGATATGACCTTAGATTCGTACAGGCATAATCCAACGATCATTGCTTCATACCACTATTCTCTCGAACAAGTATTGAACCATTGGTCCGTACCTCCGGTTTCCCTCGTACTACGCTACGCAGAAATGCTATCACAACAACAAGTTCATCAGAAGGGTAAAACTAACCTTTCTCACGACGGTCTAAACCCATCTCACATTCCCTTGCCTGGGTGAACAATCCAACGCTTGGTGAATTTTGCTTCACAATGATAGGATGAGCCGACATCGAAAGATCAAAAAGCGCCATCGCTTTGAACTCTTGGCCGCCACAAGTCTGTTATCCCTGTCGTAACTTTTCTGACACCTCTTACTCAAAAATCTTGATGCCAAAAGGATCGATAGGCCATGTTTTAGCAGTCTTTATGTGTACTGAAAATCGAGATCAAGCCAGTATGTACTCTTTTGCTCAATGTGTGCTTTCTGTCCACACTGAGCAGACCTTGGGACACCTTCGTTATTATTTGAAAGATGTACCGCCCCAGTCAAACTTCCCACCTGACAGTGTTCTTGAATTGAATAGTATCTGAACTTTATGTTAATACAAGTTCTAACAGCTCATTATGATATTTAGGATCTATAATCGTAGTGAGAACACATCTGACATTTGAATGAATAGATATTGTGTGCACTTGTTTCATTTGACCAAGTAAGTAAGGAAACAATAAGAGTAGTGGTATTTCATTTTTGATTAAGTGAATAAAATTAACAAAATCTCCTACTTATGTTACACCTTTTATGTGTCCTTACAGTGCCAGACTAGTCAAGTTCAACAAGGTCTTCTTTCCCCGCTAATTATTCCAAGCCTATTCCCTTGGCTGTAGTTTCGCTAGATAGTAGGTAGGGACAACACTCTTAACTTAATTCGCTCGTCTCTCTGTTCCTAGTTAAAAAACTTTTACAGAGGCTGCCATGTGCTCAACCATTTATCAGCTGACGTAACTGTGTCTAAACTAACGCTATGATCTATTAGAAATAATGTTTTATTATCTCAGTCGAAAATTATTTTTAAAGTTGCACTTTTCCCATCCCTAACCACGAGGAGGTTAATGGCGTACATGCTTAGCAAGCATGCTCTACTGTCTATGAGCTCCATTTGTCTAACCTGAAGGGTTTAACCTGATTCCTTTCCAACAGAGGCTCAAGAGCACTATGGCAGAAAATTTTAAAAACATCTATATAGGTATTTGACAGTTGAGTACTAAGTGTATCTACTGTCAGAGGGACAATTCCGTTTAGGTGCGATCTAAGATCGCACTGTAAGTTTTCGTTACGACTTGGGCTGAGAAGTTGGTTGTATATGCTGACCCTTTCATTAAGAAAAAGATCGATAGAGATTGAACCCGCAATAACCTGAGATGAGTCTGTAAAAATGGTCGTATAGCCACGGATCATGCGGAGCAACATATTCCTTTGACCGCCCAATAATTGTTCAACATGCTTTACGTTGGCCCGCCCGTACCAAACAGCTGAGCAATATGTCAGAATTGATTCAACTACAGTTACAGCGTATGCGACTTCTGAGACTCCATCTATCATGCTAGTATCAAAGACCATATTCCAAAATGCTGGGCCAAAAACAGGCCTGTGACTTCTGCTGTCAGTGATATGATCGAACCACAATTTGGACCGAGCGTTAAAGTCACCGACAATGACAACTGGACCTTGTATATAGCTAAGGATCTTATCTAGCTTATTTAAATGTTCCGCGATAGGCTCCCGAAACTGACAATATACATTTACTAGGTGAAACGCTCCACCAGGCGATCTAACCTCTACACAAACACAGTGAGAATCCGTAAATTGTAGATAGGGACTGTGGGAATCTCGTTAATCTATTCATGCGCATTACCAATTAGATGACGAGGCATTTGGCTACCTTAAGAGAGTCATAGTTACTCCCGCCGCGCCGTTTACCAGCGCTTGCTTGAATTTCTTCACATTGACATTCAGAGCACTGGACAGAAATCACAATGTGTCATCAACCGCTAGGGCCATCACAATGCTTTGTTTTAATTAGACAGTCGGATTCCCCTGGTCCGTGCCAGTTCTGAACTAATTGTTAAATGATGGTTGTTTCAGACTACATATTTTCATACATAATCTTTATAATAGCAAGAAAGTTCCATAATGGCAACTAGGCGTACTTCATGAATTTCGAGATCAATGAACTTCATGATAAAGAACAACTTTGCTCAGACGAAAAAATACTATTAATGTTAATAGTACATCCCAATCAAGCCCGAGCCATCTCAATCTTCACAGCCAATCCTTATCCCAAAGTTACGGATCTAATTTGCCGACCTCCTTTACCAACATTATTCTGTCGACTAGAGACTGCAGATATCGGTACGGTCTGTTGGGAATTTGCGTAGCCCTTCCATACATTTTCAAGGTCCGAGGGGAAAATACCGACACACCAGTCATGCTCTTCTAGACTTTTAACCATATCTCTCTTCGAAAGACTTCCATGGCATGGCTATATGTCTATAAAACAGAAAAGAAAACTCTTTCGGTATCTTCCGACGGCGCGGCGTCTCTATGGAAGTTACTGTTACCAGGATCAATATTCATCATCACATGTTAATATCCAATCTTTAAAGCATATACCCAACAGGTTACGGAATTGGAACCGTATTTCCTTTCGCTCCCAAATTAAGAAAATACACATATATCTATTTTATATACAAACTCTTGTTTATGACAGCGTTCGCTTAGAGCTAAGGACCGACTAACTCGTGATCAAACACTGTTCACACGAAGCCCTTTTCCTCATCAATCCTCCAAGATGTCATTCGATTATTTGCTAATACCAGCAAGATCTGTGCCAATGATGGCTTCATTCAGGCTCACGCCAAACACTTCGACGTACATCATTGTACCCTCCTACTCACACACCAACACCTCACTACTCACTCACTACATTCAATGGCAGCAAAAACAGGTTGGGTTTTCTTATTTTGTAGTGTAGTCAATGATCCAGGCCTAAACAAATAGTAAAAAATAAAAAGAGGGATGTCAAGTTTATTTTAGTCTATGGTGCATATGTTTTCGTAAAAAAGTTCTTACTGCAATTAAAACCAAGCAATCTATGGATCTTTTTTAACACCCAAATAACTTCCATAAACGTGAAAAGCACCTGGTCTTTATTAACGTACTAGCCTAAGAGTACCTGGCCTTATTAGCTTAATTAATTTTGTCGGAAGCACAAATCTCTATGAAGTGTAAAATATAATACGACGTTTTGATGGTTTTTGAAAATTAGTTGGTCAGAAAAATATCTTGTTTTTAGGGATCCGTATATTTTTAACCGTTATTGTGAGACTTCGGTGACCGCCCAAATTTCTATATAGTTGATTTTCTTACAAGATAGACATAGATACGGAGATAGTAAAACAAAAGACCGAAAAATTGGTTTGGGTTATGGTTTTGGTTTTGATAATTTTCAAAATTTGGTTTTGGTTTTGGTTTCGGTTTAAAAATTACTCATTTTTAGAATGTGGTTATGGTTTTGGTTTTACTGATTTGGTGTGGTTTTCTGGTTTTGTGGTTTTGGTTTTCAAAATCCGGTTTGCAGCCCTGCTGAAAAGTTTACTCTTTAACTTGTTATTTGAAATACATTTGTTTAGCTTAAGTAGAATTTGGGAAAATACGAACCTTTGGCCTGCTTTGGAAATGGATGTGAAATTCTTCAAGTTTCCATATGGAAAATCGAAATATTTACTTAACAATTTGTTATTATGTGTCCTAACTTTTTTTTCATTTTAACAAGTTTATATATATTTATTTATTTTTTTTAGAATCTAATAATCCGAAATCGTACAAAAACTTTTCTAATATTTTTTTCATGTTTTTTATCTTTTTATTATTTTAGCTTTAAGTAAAAAATAAATCGGTTTGAACTTTAAGACGAAGACAAGTCAATAATAATAAAACTTTTTTTACGATAGTATATAAAAATCCATTTTCATGCACACTTAGCTCCATGTGAACTTGGTGTTTTTCTATCTAGAAGAAAGTCATTTTCGGTATATAACGAACATATTGTCGTTGCTATGATATTTTCATGTAATTTTACAAAGCTTTTAAGAAAAATCAAAAAGCTAAACAATCATGAGTAAATACAATAAAATCTTTTGAAAGTAATGTTATCGTTTTCTAATTTAATAAATTATAACTAATATTATTCTAAATTAATTATAATTAATATATACCAATGTTGAGAACAAAGCATTTCGTTCGCGTGATGAAATCGTTTTCATCAACGATATTTTCATCTCTTGTAGGAAAATATGCTATTCCATAGCTTTTTTTTTAAATTTTGAGTAATTACAACAAAACTTTTGTAAAAAGTTAATAAAAAAGTTATTAAAAAGTTTGATTTTATAATATTTCGTTGAATTTTTTGTGTTGATTTGCAATAAATTTTTGTGGGCGTTATCGATGAATAAAAGCGAATAAATAAATTTGAGTTGGAGTTTTAATATGTATTAGGCTTATGTATTAAAATATCACCCCAAAGATATATTTTAGAATCAAGAAAATGTTAAATCGAACATAAAAATAACAATTTTCAAAAAATTTCAATTTCTGTTAACTCTTGCTACTTGCACTGTTTGAGCAATTAAGCAAAGGATTATTTTCGTGGAAATATACGCCACATGCTGTAGTCTATTTTAACCTGCTTCGACATATCGAATAAGGACACGTTTCTTATTTATTAGTCGAGTTGCTTCTAAGTGGTCGAGTTGCTTCTAATTATTTACAATCTGGTTGAATTGTAAAACAAGGTTCAAAGCGTATATCACTATTAATGTTTTGTATTGATTCTATAGTGGCTTAAAAGTTCATCTCTTTGTCTTTTTAATATGATGTACAACCATCGACTAGCATTGATCATGTTGATTTTTCAAATTCTAGTTCATAATTCTATTGGATCTCAAAATAACTTGGCTTATAAGAACGGTTTTCTTTTAATTAAAATATTGTAAGGCATTCCCACACCTTTATCATTTGGTTTAGATCTACTCTAAGAGCCCGATAGTTTTAAAGTTTGACTAAGATTTTTACCCAGGTCAGTAACTGATTTAAAGTTTAACTCTGAAGGATATGAACCATTTTAGATGGACGGTCGCTTTTTTTTTCTACATCGTAGTAACATATGGCCTGAAAAGTTTATGGCCTGAAAAATAAATGAAAATCTAAATTGATTATAAAACCAATAAATTAAATAATTTAAATAAATTAAATAAATGAAATAAATAAATTAAATAAACTATATTAAATAAATTAAATGTAATAAAAAATTAGATAAATCAAATTAATTAAAAAAATTAAATAAATTAAATTAAATAGAGTGCCCCACTAGAATCTCAGACAATTCACATCATAACAATAATTTGCTGGATTTGTTTTTGACAAAAGAACCAGATACTACGAAGACAAAAGTTCAACAACTCCTCAGAACATCGGACCACCTACTAATATCAGCAATAGTGCAATTTACCGACACAAATTAAAGCAAATCCTCGTCGCGTTTGGAACTGTAAACGCGCCAACTGGGAGGGACTGAGAAACTTTTATGATGAAACACCTTGGAAAACTATTTGTTGTTTTGACCAAGATCCTAGCACATCGGCAATAAGAATGTCTGAAATCATAAAAGACGGAATGCGTCGGTTTATTCCAAATCGATTAATCACTCCTAAAACTGAGCCTTGGTTCACGCGGGATGTTGATGAAGCAGTGAGGAATAAACGCAAAGCATTTAAGACATATAACTCTATTAAAACATCTGAAACCCATAGCGCCTATAAGAAAGCCAGAAATATTAGTAAATACAAAATAGACCTGGACAAAGAAGCGTTTATCCAGAAGAAAGCAAAGAAGTTTCTTTCAGGCAGTTAAATCAGTCCAGTGCAATTTTACGCGATCCTCTATTCCAACCTTACTTCTGAATGACATTCCCGTGAGCGACTCGAAAGAGAAGGCGGATCTTTTGGGTCGTTTATTCGCAGAAAACTCAAACATAGTTGAACCTCCCCATTCTCCTACACTCATTCTCCCAGTTGTAACGAAAATGAAGCCAATTATTTTTCGTTGCAATATTGTACGGAAAATGCTTCTTTCTGTCATTATCAACAAATCTGCTGGCTCCGACGGTATTCCACCCCTCATTCTTAAAAACTTTGCTAGGCAACTAGCTCCAATTTTAACTAAAATTTTCTATTTATCTTATAAAACAAGAATATTTCCCGATTCTTGGAAGCTGGCCAGCGTTCAACCCATATCAAATAAAGGCAGTAAGATAGATCCTAACAATTATAGACCAATTGCAATTCTGTCAGTTTTAGCTAAAATATTTGAAAAATATGTTAACTACAATTTAATAGATTATTTGGAAGTGTCGCGAATTGTTGATGATAAACAGTATGGTTTTCGTAGAAGTCATGCAACAGGTGATCTGTTAGCCTACGTATCCCATCTCTGGAACAAATCGCTGGAAAGCCATGGTGAAACATTCAGTATTTCACTTGACATTTCTAAAGCATTTGATAAAGTGTGGCATAAAAATCTCATAGCTAAATTAAAATCTTATGGCATCCAGCGATTCCTAACCGGTGGGCCGCGGACCTTTGGGGGGCCACGAAAAGAATTTGGGGGGCCGCGAAAATATTACCAGATTTTTTAATTGAATGCTAAAGAATTTTTTAAATCAAAATCGTTTTTAAATCTAGGTGTACGAATGTGGATGCACTTATTTTTCAATAAATACTTTAAATACTGATAGTAATGCATATCATTTTTGGATCATTATATATTTTGAATGCATGCAACACATACGAAGTGTCATAGCGGCAGCTAGGATGCAGAAAAACAATTGGAGGGTGTCTACTCCTTCATCGTTTTATCTAAGTTTGTCCAAACATATAGAGATATTTTTAAGATGTTTTTTATTGATATCAAAATTTAACACGGAACTAAAACTTATTAGTGCCAAACAGAATTTAAAATTTGATCGATGTGAAAATTTCGTAAATTTATATTCGTTTTTATATAAAGATGGGCTTGTCAACCCATGGCATAAATTCATTCCCTTAGATACAGCTTAACAGTACTAAGATAAAGTTACATCAACTTTAAAACTAGCTTGTCAAGGTTTCTGCAAACCATTCAAAAGCAAAGTGCAAATAAAATGGGTGAAATGAAAAAGATACTGGTATAAAATAAAACATTTATGGTTGTTGCAGTTAGTATATTGTATAGCAACGCTAAAATAATACTCATTTCACTCGAGTATGAAATAAACAGCAAAAGCTTAGTGATGGCTGTAATAATATTGTTTCTAAGACATTCAATAAACATAAAAACACATGTTTTGTTTATTTAAATGCATCACCATATTGCATATATATAAAATTGCCTTGAACTATAAGACTAAAAATAGAATAGATTTTGGAATCGATTGAATTGAATTTTTCAATTCGAAAGCATGGGCTCTTTAAATAAAATTTTCAGTTTATGTTTGGCTTAACATGCGTTCCTTTGGAAAAAAATTAGCTGTTCAAACGAATGGTGCTTGCGACGTCAACAGTTATTAAAAATTCGTTTTTTGTGTTTGATTAAAGACCTTATGCTTCCGAAAACCCAAAATAAAATAACACGAACAAATCTTCGATTTCCATTTCGTAAGAAGTATGAAGCTGTAAATAAGAAAACGTGACCGTGCGAATATAAATACGTTGGCTAGACGTGGAGACAATTCTTATTTTCAAATTATCAGGCGAAATAAATGTATTCTTTTTAAAACGCGTATGTATATTATTGAAAATAATATTCATTTCGCAAATGTGTATTTATTTGGAACGTAATTTAAAATCTACAAAAAAGAAAAATATTAAAAATTAAAAAAACTTCACATATCTGGAGGAAGTTTTTATTATGAATACACACTTAAAAAAAACAATGCTGTCAAGAAATCCGGCAATGCCAAATTTTCAAACTTTCAATTTATTTTCAATACGTACGAAATAAATGGAACTACGCTTGCTGGAGTACGCATGGTTGCCACACCAGTCGGTCAAAAATAAAAAACAATTACAAAAATTATCCTGTCTTTGGGACCCTATTAAAGTTAGCCGAAAGTTTCCAGCCGAAAATCGATAATGCAGATTTTTAATAAAATGTCATCCGACAGAGACAACACTAACTAAAAAATAGCCAAAATTTAGAAGTTCAAAAGTAATCTATGGGAAAAAGTTTGGGTAAAGCTTCAAGTGGAAAATCTCGGAAAATTCGATTTTCTAAATTTGGTATTAGCACTGTAAAAACCTTGCCTTTAAAGTGTTATGTCTGGGGATAGATCGAATTGATGACAATGGTCCATAGCTATCTCTTGGAAAAATATTGGGCCAAGTTCCATGTGGGAAATCTCGGAAAATTCGATTTTCTAAATTTTGTATTAGCACTGTAAAAACCTTGCCTTTAAAGTGTTATGTCTGGAGATAGATCGAATTGATGACAATAGTCAATAGCAATTTCTTGGAAAAATATTGGGTCAAGTTTCATGTGGGAAATCTCGGAAAATTCGAATTTCTAAATTTGGTATTAGCACTGTAAAAACCTTGCCTTTAAAGTGTTATGTCTGGAAATAGATCGAATTGATGACAATGATCTATAGCTATCTCTTGAAAAAATATTGGGCCAAGTTCCATGTGGGAAATCTCGGAAAATTCGATTTTCTAAATTTTGTATTGGCACTGTAAAAACCTTGCCTTTAAAGTGTTATGTCTGGAGATAGATCGAATTGATGACAATAGTCAATGGAAATCTCTTGGAAAAATATTGGGTCAAGTTTCATGTGGAAAATCTCGGAAAATTCGATTTTCTAAATTTTGTATTAGCATTGTAAAAACCTTGCCTTTAAAGTGTTATGTCTGGAAATAGATCGAATTGATGACAATGGTCTATAGCTATCTCTTGGAAAAATATTGGGTCAAGTTTCATGTGGGAAATCTCGGAAAATTCGATTTTCTAAATTTTGTATTAGCACTGTAAAAACCTTGCCTTTAAAGTGTTATGTCTGGAGATAGATCGAATTGATGACAATGGTCTATAGCTATCTCTTGGAAAAATATTGGGTCAAGTTTCATGTGGGAAATCTCGGAAAATTTGATTTTCTGAATTTGGTATTAGCACTGTGAAATTTTTGCCTTTAAAGTGTTATATCTGGAGATAGATCGAATTGATGACAATAGTCAATAGCAATCTCTTGGAAAATTATTGGGTCAAGTTTCATGTGGGAAATCTCGGAAAATTCGATTTTCTAAATTTTGTATTAGCACTGTAAAAACCTTGCCTTTAAAGTGTTATGTCTGGAGATAGATCGAATTGATGACAATGGTCTATAGCTATCTCTTGAAAAAATATTGGGCCAAGTTCCATGTGGGAAATCTCGAAAAATTCGATTTTCTAAATTTTGTATTAGCACTGTGAAACCCTTGCCTTTAAAGTGTTATGTCTGGAGTTAGGTTGAATTGATGACAATGATCTATAGCAATCTTTTGGAAAAATATTGGGTCAAGTTTCATGTGGGAAATCTCGGAAAATTCGATTTTCTAAATTTTGTATTAGCATTGTAAAAACCTTGCCTTTAAAGTGTTATGTCTGGAAATAGATCGAATTGATGACAATGGTCTAAAGCTATCTCTTGCAAAAATATTGGGTCAAGTTTCATGTGGGAAATTTCGGAAAATTCGATTTACTAAATTTTGTATTAGCACTGTAAAAACCTTGCCTTTAAAGTGTTACGTCTGGAGATATATCGAATTTATGAAAATGGTCTATAGTTATCTCTTGGAAAAATATTGGGCCAATTTTTATGTGGGAAATCTCGGAAAATTCAATTTTCTAAATTTTGTATTAGCACTGTGAAATTTTTGTCTTTAAGTGTTATGTCTGAAGATGGACCGACCTGATGACAATGGTCTATTGCTATCTCTTGGAAAAATATTGGGTCAAGTTTCATGTGGGAAATCTCGGAAACTTCGAATTTTCTAAATTTTGTATTAGCACTGTAAAAAACTTGCCTTTAAAGTGTTATGTCTGGAGATAGATTGAATTGATGACAATGGTCTATAGCAATCTCTTGAAAAAATATTGGGCCAAGTTTCATGTGGGAAATCTTGGAAAATTTGATTTTTTAAATTTTGTATTAGCACTGTAAAACCCTTGCCTTTAAAGTGTTATGTCTGAAGATAGGTTGAATTGATGTTAATGGTCTATAGCAATCTTTTGGAAAAGTATTGGGTCAAGTTTCATGTGGGAAATCTCGGAAAATTCGATTTTCTAAATTTTGTATTAGCACTGTAAAAACCTTGCCTTTAAAGTGTTATGTCTGGAAATAGATCGAATTGATGACAATGGTCTATAGCTATCTCTTAAAAAAATATTGGGCCAAGTTCCATGTGGGAAATCTCGGAAATTCGATTTTCTAAATTTTGTATTAGCACTGTAAAAACCTTGCCTTTAAAGTGTTATGTCTGAAGTTAGGTTGAATTGATGACAATGGTCTATAGCAATCTTTTGGAAAAATATTGGGTCAAGTTTCATGTGGGAAATCTCGGAAAATTCGATTTTCTAAATTTTGTATTAGCATTGTAAAAACCTTGCCTTTAAAGTGTTATGTCTGGAAATAGATCGAATTGATGACAATGGTCTAAAGCTATCTCTTGCAAAAATATTGGGTCAAGTTTCATGTGGGAAATTTCGGAAAATTCGATTTACTAAATTTTGTATTAGCACTGTAAAAACCTTGCCTTTAAAGTGTTACGTCTGGAGATATATCAAATTTATAAAAATGGTCTATAGCTATCTCTTGGAAAAATATTGGGCCAATTTTCATGTGGGAAATCTCGGAAAATTCAATTTTCTAAATTTTGTATTAGCACTGTGAAATTTTTGTCTTTAAAGTGTTATGTCTGAAGATGGACCGAATTGATGACAATGGTCTATTGCTATCTCTTGGAAAAATATTGGGTCAAGTTTCATGTGGGAAATCTCGGAACCTCGAATTTTCTAAATTTTGTATTAGCACTGTAAAAAACTTGCCTTTAAAGTGTTATGTCTGGAGATAGATTGAATTGATGACAATGGTCTATAGCAATCTCTTGAAAAAATATTGGGCCAAGTTTCATGTGGGAAATCTCGGAAAATTTGATTTTTTAAATTTTGTATTAGCACTGTAAAACCCTTGCCTTTAAAGTGTTTTGTCTGAAGATAGGTTGAATTGATGTTAATGGTCTATAGCAATCTTTTGGAAAAGTATTGGGTCAAGTTTCATGTGGGAAATCTCGGAAAATTCGATTTTCTAAATTTTGTATTAGCACTGTAAAAACCTTGCCTTTAAAGTGTTAGGTCTGGAGATAGATCGAATTGATGACAATAGTCAATAGCAATTTCTTGGAAAAATATTGGGTCAAGTTTCATGTGGGAAATCTCGGAAAATTCGAATTTCTAAATTTGGTATTAGCACTGTAAAAACCTTGCCTTTAAAGTGTTATTGATGTGAATTGATTGTGAATTGATGACAATGATCTATAGCTATCTCTTGAAAAAATATTGGGCCAAGTTCCATGTGGGAAATCTCGGAAAATTCGATTTTCTAAATTTTGTATTAGCACTGTAAAATCCTTGCCTTTAAAGTTTTATGTCTGGAAATAGATCAAATTGATGACAATGGTCTATAGAAATCTCTTGGAAAAATATTGGGTCAAGTTTCATGTGGGAAATCTCGGAAAATTCGATTTTCTAAATTTTGTATTAGCACTGTAAAAACCTTGCCTTTAAAGTGTTATGTCTGGAAATAGATCGAATTGATGACAATGGTCCATAGCTATCTCGTGGAAAAATATTGGTTCAAGTTTCATGTGGAAAATTTCGATTTTCTAAATTTTGTATTAGCACTGTAAAACCCTTTAAAGTGTTATGTCTGGAGATAGATCGAGTTGATGAAAATAGTCAAAAACAATCTCCTGGAAAAATATTGGGTAAAGTTTCATGTGGGAAATCTCGGAAAATTTGATTTTCTAAATTTTGTATTAGCACTGTAAAAATCTTGCCTTTAAAGTGTTATGTCTGGAGATAGATCGAATTGATGACAATAATCAATAGCAATCTCTTGGAAAATTATTGGGTCAAGTTTCATGTGGGAAATCTCGGAAAATTCGATTTTCTAAATTTTGTATTAGCACTGTAAAAACCTTGCCTTTAAAGTGTTATGTCTGGAGATAGATCGAATTGATGACAATGATTTATAGCTATCACTTGAAAAAATATTGGGCCAAGTTCCATGTGGGAAATCTCGGAAAATTCGATTTTCTAAATTTTGTATTAGCACTGTGAAACCCTTGCCTTTAAAGTGTTATGTCTGGAGATAGATCGAATTGATGACAATAGTCAATGGAAATCTCTTGGAAAAATATTGGGTCAAGTTTCATGTGGGAAATCTCGGAAAATTCGATTTTCTAAATTTTGTATTAGCACTGTAAAAACCTTGCCTTTAAAGTGTTATATCTGAAAATAGATCGAATTGATGACAATGGTCAATTGCAATCTCTTGGAAAAATATTGGGTCAAGTTTCATTTGGGAAATCTCGGGAAATTCGATTTTATAAATTTTGTATTAGCACTGTTAAAACCTTGCTTTTAAAGTGTTATGTCTGGAGATAGATCGAATTGATGAAAATGGTCTATAGCTATCTCTTGGAAAAATATTGGGTCAAGTTTCATGTGGGAAATCTCGGAAAATTTGATTTTATATATTTGGTATTAGCACTGTAAAATCTTGCCCTTAAAGTGTTATGTCAGGAAATAGATCGAATAGATGACAATATCCAATAGCCATCTTTTAGAAAAATATTGGGTCAAGTTTCATGTGGGAAATCTCGGAAAATTCGATTTTCTAAATTTGGTATTAGTACTGTAAAAATCTTGCCTTTAAAGTGTTATGTCTGGAGACAGATCGAATTGATGACAATGGTCTATAGCAATCTCTTGGAAAAATATTGGGTCAAGTTTCATGTGGAAATCTCGGAAAATTTGTTTTTCTAAATTTGGTATTAGCACTGTAAAATTATTGTCTTTAAAGTGCTTTTTCTGGAGATAGCTCGAATTAATGACAATGATCTACAGCTATCTCTTGGAAAAATATTGGGTCAAGTTTCATGTGGGAAATCTCGGAAAATTCGATTTTCTAAATTTTGTATTAGCACTGTAATAACCTTGCCTTTAAAGTGTTATGTCTGGAGATAGATCGAATTGATGACAATGGTCTATAGCTATCTCTTGAAAAATATTGGGTCAAGTTTCATGTGGGAAATCTCGGAAAATTTGATTTTCTAAATTTTGTATTAGCACTGTGAAATTTTTGCCTTTAAAGTGTTATGTCTGGAGATAGATCGAATTGATGACAATAGTCAATAGCAATCTCTTGGAAAATTATTGGGTCAAGTTTCATGTGGGAAATCTCGGAAAATTCGATTTTCTAAATTTTGTATTAGCACTGTAAAAACCTTGCTTTTAAAGTGTTATGTCTGGAGATAGATCGAATTGATGACAATGGTCTATAGCTATCTCTTCTATCTCTTGAAAAAAATATTGGGCCAAGTTTCCATGTGGGAAATCTCGGAAAATTCGATTTTCTAAATTTTGTATTAGCACTGTGAAAACCCTTGCCTTTAAAGTGTTATGTCTGGAGTTAATTTTGAATTGATGACAATGGTCTATAGCAATCTTTTGGAAATATATTGGGTCAAGTTTCATGTGGAAAATTTCGGAAAATTAGATTTAATAAATTTTGTATTAGCACTGTAAAAAACCTTGCCTTTAAAGTGTTTACGTCTAGAGATATATCGAAATTTATGAAAATGGTCTATAGCTATCTCTCGGAAAAATATTGGGCCAATTTTCATGTGGGAAATCTCGGAAAATTCGATTTTCTAAATTTTGTATTAGCATTGTAAAAACCTTGCCTTTAAAGTGTTATGTCTGGAAATAGATCGAATTGATGACAATGGTCTATAGCTATCTCTTGGAAAAAATATTGGGTCAAGTTTCATGTGGAAAAATTTCGGAAAAATTAGATTTAATAAATTTTGTATTAGCACTGTAAAAACCTTGCCTTTAAAGTGTTACGTCTAGAGATATATCGAATTTATGAAAATGGTCTATAGCTATCTCTCGGAAAAATATTGGGCCAATTTTCATGTGGGAAATCTCGGAAAATTCAATTTTCTAAATTTTGTATTAGCACTGTGAAATTTTTTGTCTTTAAAGTGTTATGTCTGAAGATGGACCGAATTGATGACAATGGTCTATTGCTAATCTCTTGGAAATATATTGGGTCAAGTTTCATGTGGGAAATCTCGGAAAACTTCGAACTTTCTAAATTTTGTATTAGCACTGTAAAAAAACTTGCCTTTAAAGTGTTATGTCTGGAGATAGATCGAATTGATGACAATAGTCAATAGCAATCTCTTGGAAAATTATTGGGTCAAGTTTTCATGTGGGAAAATCTCGGAAAATTCGATTTTTCTAAATTTTGTATTAGCACTGTAAAAACCTTGCTTTTTAAAGTGTTATGTCTGGAGATAGATCGAATTGATGACAATGGTCTATAGCTATCTCTTGAAAAAATATTGGGCCAAGTTCCATGTGGGAAATCTCGGAAAATTCGATTTTCTAAATTTTTGTATTAGCACTGTGAAACCCTTGCCTTTAAAGTGTTATGTCTGGAGTTAATTTGAATTGATGACAATGGTCTATAGCAATCTTTTGGAAAAATATTGGGTCAAGTTTCATGTGGAAAATTTCGGAAAATTAGATTTAATAAATTTTGTATTAGCACTGTAAAAACCTTGCCTTTAAAGTGTTACGTCTAGAGATATATCGAATTTATGAAAATGGTCTATAGCTATCTCTCGGAAAAATATTGGGCCAATTTTCATGTGGGAAATCTCGGAAAATTCGATTTTCTAAATTTTGTATTAGCATTGTAAAAACCTTGCCTTTAAAGTGTTATGTCTGGAAATAGATCGAATTGATGACAATGGTCTATAGCTATCTCTTGGAAAAAATATTGGGTCAAGTTTCATGTGGAAAATTTCGGAAAATTAGATTTAATAAATTTTGTATTAGCACTGTAAAAAACCTTGCCTTTAAAGTGTTACGTCTGGAGATATATCGAATTTATGAAAATGGTCTATAGCTATCTCTCGGAAAAAATATTGGGCCAATTTTCATGTGGGAAAATCTCGGAAAAATTCAATTTTCTAAATTTTGTATTAGCACTGTGAAATTTTTTGTCTTTAAAGTGTTATGTCTGAAGATGGGACCGAATTGATGACAATGGTCTATTTGCTATCTCTTGGAAAAATATTGGGCCATGTTTCATGTGGGAAATCTCGGAAAATTTGATTTTCTAAATTTTTGTATTAGCACTGTAAAACCCTTGCCTTTAAAGCGTTATATCTGAAGATAGGTTGAATTGATGTTAATGGTCTATAGCAATCTTTTGGAAAAGTATTGGGTCAAGTTTCATGTGGGAAATCTCGGCAAATTCGATTTTCTAAATTTGGTATTAGCACTGTAAAAACCTTGCCTTTAAAGTGTCATGTCTGGAGATAGATCGAATTGATGACAATGGTCTAAAGCTATCTCTTAAAAAAATATTGGGCCAAGTTCCATGTGGGAAATCTCGGAAAATTCGATTTTCTAAATTTTGTATTAGCACTGTAAAAACCTTGCCTTTAAAGTGTTATGTCTGGAGATAGATCAAATTGATGGCAATAGTCAATAGCAATCTCTTGGAAAAATATTGGGTCAAGTTTCATGTGGGAAATCTCGGAAAATTCGATTTTCTAAATTTGGTATTAGCACTGTTAAAACTTTGCCTTTAAAGTGTTATGTCTGGAGATAGATCGAATTGATGACAATGATCTATAGCTATCTCTTGTAAAAATACTGGGTCAAGTTTCATGTGGGAAATCTCTGAGAATTCGATTTTCTAAATTTGGTATTAGCACAGTAAAAACCTTGCCTTTAAAGTGTTATGTCAGGAAATAGATTGAATTGATGACAAAAGTCAATAGCCATCTTTTGGAAAAATATTGGGTCAAGTTTCATGTGGGAAATCTCGGAAAATTCGATTTTCTAAATTTTGTTTTAGCACAGTAAAAACCTTGCCTTTAAAGTGTTATGTCTGGAGATAAATCGAATTGATGACAATGATCCATAGCTATCTCGTGGAAAAATATTGGGTCAAGTTTCATGTGGGAAATCTCGGAAAATTCGATTTTCTAAATTTGGTATTAGCACTGTAAAAATCTTGCCTTTAAAGTGTTATGTCTGGAGATAGATCGAATTGATGACAATGGTCCATAGCAATCTTTTGGAAAAATATTGTGTCAAGTTTCATGTGGGAAATCTCGGAAAATTCGATTTTCTAAATTTTGTATTAGCACAGTAAAAACCTTACCTTTAAAGTGTTATGTCTGGAAATAGATCGAATTGATGACAATGGTCTATAGCTATCTCGTGGAAAAATATTGGGTCTTAAAGTGTTATGTCAGGAAATAGATCGAATAGATGACAATAGTCAATAGCCATCTTTTAGAAAAATATTGGGTCAAGTTTCATGTGGGAGATCTCGGAAAATTCGATTTTCTAAATTTGGTATTAGTACTGTAAAAATCTTGCCTTTAAAGTGTTATGTCTGGAGACAGATCGAATTGATGACAATGGTCTATAGCAATCTCTTGGAAAAATATTGGGTCAAGTTTCATGTGGGAAATCTCGGAAAATTTGTTTTTCTAAATTTGGTATTAGCACTGTAAAATTATTGCCTTTAAAGTGCTTTTTCTGGAGATAGCTCGAATTAATGACAATGATCTACAGCTATCTCTTGGAAAAATATTGGGTCAAGTTTCATGTGGGAAATCTCGGAAAATTCGATTTTCTAAATTTGGTATTAGCACTGTAAAATTCTTGCCTTTAAAGTGTTATGTCTGGAGCTAGATCGACTTGATGACAATGGTCTATAGCAATCTCATGAAAAAATATTGGGTCAAGTTTCATGTGGGAAATCTCGGAAAATTCGATTTTCTAAGTTTTGTATTAGCACTGTAAAAACCTTGCCTTTAAAGTGTTATGTCTGGAGATAGATCGAATTGATGACAATGGTCTATAGCTATCTCTTCGAAAAATATTGGGCCAAGTTTCATGTGGGAAATCTCGGAAAATTCAATTTTCTAAATTTTGTATTAGCACTGTGAAATTTTTGTCTTTAAAGTGTTATGTCTGAAGATGGACCGAATTGATGACAATGGTCTATAGCTCTCCCTTATATCAAGGATAGGAAGCTGTGTGATAAGCATATTTATACTATTTGATTCAAAGCTTGTTACCTGATTATATGTTATTTTGTCTATTATATAAATAGCCACCCACAGCCCCTGGTTCTGTCCTCAATTCGCACCGGTTGTTTTTTATTTGAAAAATAAGCGTTATAACCTTCAATATTAGACAGTGACATCTCTTCATCATATAGCCATGTCTCAGTTATTGCTAAGACATGGATTTCAAATTCAAAAGATTTTATATAAGATTCTATGTGATCAACTTTGTTTTTAGGCTCCTAACATTAATATACAATATATCTAGATTTTCTAAATCACTACCTGAATTCAATGTTTTGGTTCTGTTTAAATAATAATTAATATCAATATTTTCATTTAAATTCAAATTATCCATAATTAACAAGAAAAGGAAAAGAAAACTGTTCTGATATGAGTACCAAAAAAAATGTTATAAAAAACACAGAACAGCTGTGATTATAAAATTAAAAATTGATTATGCAATTGACGTGTTTTTGTTTATTATTTTTGCGTTATTTAAAATTTCAATTTCACTTACACTTCGAATTATTTTGGCTGTACCGTTTGGTTTTTTTTACATATATTGAGTTATTTTTGAAGCAAACGAATTCATATGTCTTGTCCTTTTTACTCTAACGAGCTATGCGAAACAATTCCATGTTGATTGGTGCTAGAAATTCATTTAAAAAGATTTCCATGGTTTCATCTTCAGTATCAATAATTTTATGGGTAAAGAGTGGATTTTTCATCTTTATTTTACTCTCCAGTACTGCTTCCTTTGTTTTACGTCTTAGAAATTTCACAATAATTTGTTGAGTATTGGTTTTTTATTTTTTTTGGCTGTCTGCAAAGGATTTCTTTTATCCATATTAGGTCTATATATATCATCTACATCATCCATCGTGTTGGTAATATTTAGGGCTTTCCCTATATTCTGAATGATTTGATTTTTGTTTTCATTTGGCTTTTCAGGAATGCCCAAAATTACCAATTTATTTATTTGTGACTCTTGTTTAAGGTAATTGTTTTCATATTTCAAATAACCGACCTCTCTTTGTAAAAAAGCAGTTTTTGTTTTAAAATCCTCCAGGACACCGTACAACATAGTGTTTTCCTTAAGAACTTTATCTATTTTAGTTGATAACTCATTAATTTTTTGTATGATTTTGTTGTTATTTTGACTATTATTATGATTTTTAATCGACTCATCGACTCATCAAGAACAGGATTACAATTTTTTGAACATGTAAATATTGGATTTTTTTTATATGCATTAAATTGAGATCTGTTCATTTTTATACAATCAATATGGAATTTTTTTCTACATCCATTACACTCAACTTTTTTGTCTTTTTTGGCCACTATTTCTGAACAAACTTTACACACATTTTTTATCAGGACTATTTAGAAAAACATTAGAATTATGGCTCATTTTTTGCTTTTAGATCTTGTATCCATTTTATTTATATATACAAATGTTTTTGATTATTCACAAAATTAATTCACTGAAAAAATACTGATATCTAGCGGAATTTATTATTTTATTAGTATTTTATATCTTTTTAATATATTTGTAGAGCAAATAAAAGCAAAACCGCACCATCCGAAATATGTGATTGAATGGATAACACTTTCAAGGCAGGATTTTAACAGTCCTAATAGAAAATTCAGAAATTCAAATTTTCCGGAATTTTCCACATGAAACTTGACCCAATATTTTTCCAAGAGATTGCTATAGACCATTGTCATCAATTTTATATATCTCCAGAAATAACACTTCAAAAACAAGAATTTTACAATGCTAATACAAAATTTAGAAAATTGAATTTTCCGGGATTTCCCACATAAAACTTGACCCAATGTTTTTCCAAGAGATAGCTATAGACAATTGTCATCAATTCGATCTATCTCCAGACATAACACTTTAAAGGCAAGGTTTTTGCAGTGCTAATTCCAAATTTAGAGAATCGAATTTTCCGAGATCTCCCACATGAAACATGACCCAATATTTTTTCCAGAGATAGCTATAGACCATTGTCATCATGCAATTTTTTGGCTGATATTGGGAGTCTTATTTGACTACAGTAAACTAATGTGCATTATCAACTTTCGGCTGGAAACTTTCGGCTGAGATCATAAAAATGATATAATTTTCCGAGATTTTCCACATGAAACTTGACCCAATATTTTTCCAAGACATTGCTATAGACCATTGTCATCAATTCGGTCCATCTCCAGACATAACACTTTAAAGGCAAAAATTTCACATTGCTAATACCAAATTTAGAAAATCGAATTTTCCGAGATTTCCCACATGAAACTTGACCCAATATTTTTCCAAGAGATTGCTATTGACCATTGTCATCAATTCGATCTATTTTCAGACATAACACTTTAAAGGCAAGGTTTTTACAGCGTTAATAACAAATTTAGAAAATCGAATTTTCCGGGATTTCCCACATGAAACTTGACCCAATATTTTTCCAAGAGATTGCTATGGACCATTGTCATCAATTCGGTATATCTTCAGACATAACACTTTAAAGGCAAGGTTATTACAGTGCTAATACAAAATTTAGAAAATCGAATTTGCCGAGATTTCCCACATGAAACTTGACCCAATATTTTTCCAAGAGATTGCTATGGACCATTGTCATCAATTCGGTATATCTTCAGACATAACACTTTAAAGGCAAGATTTTTACAGTGCTAATACCAAATTTGTAAAATCGAATTTTCCGAGATTTCCCACATGAAACTTGACCCAATATTTTTCCAAGAGATTGCTATTGGCCATTGTCATCAATTCGATCTATTTCCAGCCATAACACTTTAAAGGCAAGGTTTTTACAGCGCTAATCCCAAATTTAGAAAATCGAATTTTCCGAAATTTCCCACATGAAACTTGACCCAATATTTTTCCACGAGATAGCTATAGACCATTGTCATCAATTCGATCTATTTCCAGACATAACACTTTAAAGGTAAGGTTTTTACTGTGCTAATACAACATTTAGAAAATCGAATTTTCCGAGATTTCCCACATGAAACTTGACCCAATATTTTTCCAAAAGATTGCTATAGATCATTGTCATCAATTCGATCTATCTCCAGACATAACACTTTAAAGGCAAGATTTTTACAGTCCTAATACCAAATTTAGAAAATCGAATTTTCCGAGATTTCCCACATGAAACTTGACCCAATATTTTTCCACGAGATAGCTATGGATCATTGTCATCAATTCGATTTATCTCCAGACATAACACTTTAAAGGCAAGGTTTTTACAGTGCTAAAACAAAATTTAGAAAATCGAATTTTCCGAGATTTCCCACATGAAACTTGACCCAATATTTTTCCAAAAGATGGCTATTGACTATTGTCATCAATCCGATCTATTTCCTGACATAACACTTTAAAGGCAAGGTTTTTACTGTGCTAATACCAAATTTAGAAAATCGAATTCTCAGAGATTTCCCACATGAAACTTGACCCAGTATTTTTACAAGAGATAGCTATAGATCATTGTCATCAATTCGATCTATCTCCAGACATAACACTTTAAAGGCAAGATTTTTACAGTGCTAATACCAAATTTAGAAAATCGAATTTTCCGAGATTTCCCACATGAAACTTGACTCAATATTTTTCCAAGAAATAGCTGTAGATCATTGTCATCAATTCGATCTATTTCCTGACATAACACTTTAAGGGCAAGATTTTTACAGTGCTAATACCAAATTTATAAAATCGAATTTGCCGAGATTTCCCACATGAAACTTGACCCAATACTTTTCCAAAAGATTGCTATAGACCATTAACATCAATTCAACCTATCTTCAGATATAACGCTTTAAAGGCAAGGGTTTTACAGTGCTAATACAAAATTTAGAAAATCAAATTTTCCGAGATTTCCCACATGAAACATGGCCCAATATTTTTTCAAGAAATTGCTATAGACCATTGTCATCAATTCAATCTATCTCCAGACATAACACTTTAAAGGCAAGTTTTTTACAGTGCTAATACAAAATTTAGAAAGTTCGAAGTTTCCGAGATTTCCCACATGAAACTTGACCCAATATTTTTCCAAGAGATAGCAATAGACCATTGTCATCAATTCGGTCCATCTTCAGACATAACACTTTAAAGACAAAAATTTCACAGTGCTAATACAAAATTTAGAAAATTGAATTTTCCGAGATTTCCCACATGAAAATTGGCCCAATATTTTTCCGAGAGATAGCTATAGACCATTTTCATAAATTCGATATATCTCTAGACGTAACACTTTAAAGGCAAGGTTTTTACAGTGCTAATACAAAATTTATTAAATCTAATTTTCCGAAATTTTCCACATGAAACTTGACCCAATATTTTTCCAAGAGATAGCTATAGACCATTGTCATCAATTCGATCTATTTCCAGACATAACACTTTAAAGGCAAGGTTTTTACAATGCTAATACAAAATTTAGAAAATCGAATTTTCCGAGATTTCCCACATGAAAATTGGCCCAATATTTTTCTGAGAGATAGCTATAGACCATTTTCATAAATTCGATATATCTCTAGACATAACACTTTAAAGGCAAGGTTTTTACAGTGCTAATACAAAATTTATTAAATCTAATTTTCCGAAATTTTCCACATGAAACTTGACCCAATATTTTTCCAAAAGATTGCTATAGACCATTGTCATCAATTCAAATTAACTCCAGACATAACACTTTAAAGGCAAGGGTTTCACAGTGCTAATACAAAATTTAGAAAATCGAATTTTCCGAGATTTCCCACATGGAACTTGGCCCAATATTTTTTCAAGAGATAGCTATAGACCATTGTCATCAATTCGATCTATCTCCAGAAATAACACTTTAAAAGCAAGGTTTTTACAGTGCTAATACAAAATTTAGAAAATCGAATTTTCCGAGATTTCCCACATGAAACTTGACCCAATAATTTTCCAAGAGATTGCTATTGACTATTGTCATCAATTCGATCTATCTCCAGACATAACACTTTAAAGGAAAAAATTTAACAGTGCTAATACAAAATTTAGAAAATCAAATTTTCCGAGATTTCCCACATGAAACTTGACCCAATATTTTTCCAAGAGATAGCTATAGACCATTGTCATCAATTCGATCTATCTCCAGACATAACACTTTAAAGGCAAGGTTATTACAGTGCTAATACAAAATTTAGAACTTGGCCCAATATTTTTTCAAGAGATAGCTATAGACCATTGTCATCAATTCGATCTATCTCCAGACATAACACTTTAAAGGCAAGGTTTTTACAGTGCTAATACAAAATTTAGAAAATCGAATTTTCCGAGATTTCCCACATGAAACTTGACCCAATAATTTTCCAAGAGATTGCTATTGACTATTGTCATCAATTCGATCTATCTCCAGACATAACACTTTAAAGGCAAAAATTTCACAGTGCTAATACAAAATTTAGAAAATCAAATTTTCCGAGATTTCCCACATGAAACTTGACGAAATATTTTTCCAAGAGATAGCTATAGACCATTGTCATCAATTCGATCTATCTCCAGACATAACACTTTAAAGGCAAGGTTATTACAGTGCTAATACAAAATTTAGAAAATCGAATTTTCCGAGATTTCCCACATGAAACTTGACCCAATATTTTTCCAAGAGATTGCTATAGACCATTATCATCGATTTGATCTATTTCCAGACATAACACTTTAAAGGCAAGATTTTTACAGTGCTAATACCAAATTTAGAAAATCGAATTTTCCGAGATTTCCCACATGAAACTTGACCCAATATTTTTCCAAGAGATAGCTGTAGATCATTGTCATTAATTCGAGCTATCTCCAGAAAAAGCACTTTAAAGGCAATAATTTTACAGTGCTAATACAAAATTTAGAAAAACAAATTTTCCGAGATTTCCCACATGAAACTTGACCCAATATTTTTCCAAGAGATTGCTATAGACCATTGTCATCAATTCGATCTGTCTCCAGACATAACACTTTAAAGGCAAGATTTTTACAGTACTAATACCAAATTTAGAAAATCGAATTTTCCGAGATTTCCCACATGAAACTTGACCCAATATTTTTCTAAAAGATGGCTATTGACTATTGTCATCTATTCGATCTATTTCCTGACATAACACTTTAAGGGCAAGATTTTACAGTGCTAATACCAAATATATAAAATCAAATTTTCCGAGATTTCCCACATGAAACTTGACCCAATATTTTTCCAAGAGATTTCTATAGACCATTGTCATCAATTTGATCTATTTCCAGACATAACACTTTAAAGGCAAGGGTTTCACAGTGCTAATACAAAATTTAGAAAATCGAATTTTCCGAGATTTCCCACATGGAACTTGGCCCAATATTTTTTCAAGAGATAGCTATAGATCATTGTCATCAATTCGATCTATCTCCAGACATAACACTTTAAAGGCAAGGTTTTTACAGTGCTAATACAAAATTTAGAAAATCGAATTTTCCGAGATTTCCCACATGAAACTTGACCCAATAATTTTCCAAGAGATTGCTATTGACTATTGTCATCAATTCGATCTATCTCCAGACATAACACTTTAAAGGCAAGATTTTTACAGTGCTAATACAAAATTTAGAAAATCAAATTTTCCGAGATTTCCCACATGAAACTTTACCCAATATTTTTCCAGGAGATTGTTTTTGACTATTTTCATCAATTCGATCTATCTCCAGACATAACACTTTAAAGGGTTTTACAGTGCTAATACAAAATTTAGAAAATCGAATTTTCCGAAATTTTCCACATGAAACTTGAACCAATATTTTTCCACGAGATAGCTATGGACCATTGTCATCAATTCGATCTATTTCCAGACATAACACTTTAAAGGCAAGGTTTTTACAGTGCTAATACAAAATTTAGAAAATCGAATTTTCCGAGATTTCCCACATGAAACTTGACCCAATATTTTTCCAAGAGATTTCTATAGACCATTGTCATCAATTTGATCTATTTCCAGACATAAAACTTTAAAGGCAAGGATTTTACAGTGCTAATACAAAATTTAGAAAATCGAATTTTCCGAGATTTCCCACATGGAACTTGGCCCAATATTTTTTCAAGAGATAGCTATAGATCATTGTCATCAATTCACAATCAATTCACATCAATAACACTTTAAAGGCAAGGTTTTTACAGTGCTAATACCAAATTTAGAAATTCGAATTTTCCGAGATTTCCCACATGAAACTTGACCCAATATTTTTCCAAGAAATTGCTATTGGATATTGTCATCAATTCGATCTATCTCCAGACCTAACACTTTAAAGGCAAGGTTTTTACAGTGCTAATACAAAATTTAGAAAATCGAATTTTCCGAGATTTCCCACATGAAACTTGACCCAATACTTTTCCAAAAGATTGCTATAGACCATTAACATCAATTCAACCTATCTTCAGACAAAACACTTTAAAGGCAAGGGTTTTACAGTGCTAATACAAAATTTAAAAAATCAAATTTTCCGAGATTTCCCACATGAAACTTGGCCCAATATTTTTTCAAGAGATTGCTATAGACCATTGTCATCAATTCAATCTATCTCCAGACATAACACTTTAAAGGCAAGTTTTTTACAGTGCTAATACAAAATTTAGAAAATTCGAGGTTTCCGAGATTTCCCACATGAAACTTGACCCAATATTTTTCCAAGAGATAGCAATAGACCATTGTCATCAATTCGGTCCATCTTCAGACATAACACTTTAAAGACAAAAATTTCACAGTGCTAATACAAAATTTAGAAAATTGAATTTTCCGAGATTTCCCACATGAAAATTGGCCCAATATTTTTCCAAGAGATAGCTATAGACCATTTTTATAAATTTGATATATCTCCAGACGTAACACTTTAAAGGCAAGGTTTTTACAGTGCTAATACAAAATTTAGTAAATCGAATTTTCCGAAATTTCCCACATGAAACTTGACCCAATATTTTTGCAAGAGATAGCTTTAGACCATTGTCATCAATTCGATCTATTTCCAGACATAACACTTTAAAGGCAAGGTTTTTACAATGCTAATACAAAATTTAGAAAATCGAATTTTCCGAGATTTCCCCCATGAAACTTGACCCAATATTTTTCCAAAAGATTGCTATAGACCATTGTCATCAATTCAACCTAACTCCAGACATAACACTTTAAAGGCAAGGTTTTTACAGTGCTAATACAAAATTTAGAAAATCGAATTTTCCGAGATTTCCCACATGGAACTTGGCCCAATATTTTTTTAAGAGATAGCTATAGACCATACTGTTAAAGTTAGCCGAAAGTTTCCAGCCGAAAATCGGTATCACAGATTTCATTTTTATAATCTCAGCCGAAAGTCTCCAGCCGAAAGTCGATAATGCAGATTAGATTATTTTAGTCAAATAAAACTCCCACTATCAGCCGAAAAATTGAAAGATGACAATGGTCTACAGAAATCTCTGGAAAAAAAATATTGCGTCAAGTTTCATGTGGGAAATCTCGGAAAATTCGATTTTCTAAATTTGGTATTAGCACTGTAAAAACCTTGCCTTTAAAGTGTTATGTCTGGAGATAGGTCGAATTGATGACAATGATCTATAGCTATCTCTTGGAAAAATATTGGGTCAAGTTTCATGTGGGAAATCTCGGAAAATTTGATTTTCTAAATTTGGTATTAGCACTGTAAAAATCTTGCCTTTAAAGTGTTATGTCTGGAGATAGATCGAATTGATGACAATGGTCTATAGCTATCTCTTGCAAAAATATTGGGTCAAGTTTCATGTGGGAAATCTCGGAAAATTCGATTTTCTAAATTTTGTATTAGCACTGTAAAAACCTTGCCTTTAAAGTGTTATGTCTGGAAATAGATCGAATTGATGACAATGGTCTATTGCAATCTCTTGGAAAAATATTGGGTCAAGTTTCATCTGGGAAATCTCGGGAAATTCGATTTTATAAATTTGGTATTAGCACTGTTAAAACCCTGCCTTTAAAGTGTTATGTCTGGAGATAGATCGAATTGATGACAATGGTCTATAGCTATCTCTTGGAAAATTATTGGGTCAAGTTTCATGTGGGAAATCTCGGAAAATTCGATTTTATATATTTGGTATTAGCACTGTAAAAATCTTGCCTTTAAAGTGTTATGTCAGGAAATAGATCGAATTGATGACAATAGTCAATAGCCATCTTTTGGAAAAATATTGGGTCAAGTTTCATGTGGGAAATCTCGGAAAATTCGATTTTCTAAATTTGGTATTAGCACAGTAAAAATCTTGCCTTTAAAGTGTTATGTCTGGAGATAGATCGAATTGATGACAATGGTCTATAGCAATCTCTTGGAAAAATATTGGGTCAAGTTTCATGTGGGAAATCTCGGAAAATTTGTTTTTCTAAATTTGGTATTAGCACTGTAAAATTATTGCCTTTAAAGTGCTTTTTCTGGAGATAGATCGAATTGATGACAATGGTCTATAGCTATCTCTTGGAAAAATATTGGGTCAAGTTTCATGTGGGAAATCTCGGAAAATTTGATTTTCTAAATTTGGTATTAGCACTGTAAAAATCTTGCCTTTAAAGTGTTATGTCTGGAAATAGATCAAATCGATGACAATGGTCTATAGCAATCTCTTGGAAAAATATTGGGTCAAGTTTCATGTGGGAAATCTCGGAAAATTCGATTTTCTAAATTTTGTAAAAGCACTGTAAAAATCTTGCCTTTAAAGTGTTATGTCTGGAGATAGATTAAATTGATGACAGTGGTCCAAAGACATCTCTTGGAAATATATTGGGTCAAGTTTCATGTGGGAAATCTCGGAAAATTCGATTTTCTAAATTTTGTTTTAGCACCGTAAAAACCTTGCCTTTAAAGTGTTATGTCTGGAGATAGATCGAATTGATGACAATGATCCATAGCTATCTCGTGGAAAAATATTGGGTCAAGTTTCATGTGGGAAATCTCGGAAAATTTGATTTTCTAAATTTGGTATTAGCACTGTAATAACCTTGCCTTTAAAGTGTTATGTCTGGAAAAAGATCGAATTGATGACAATGGTCTTTAGTTATCTCTTGGAAAAATATTGGGACAAGTTCCATGTGGGAAATTTCGGAAAATTCGATTTTCTAAATTTTGTATTAGCACTGTAAAAACCTTGCCTTTAAAGTGTTATGTCTGGAGATATATCGAATTGATGACAATGGTCTATAGCAATCTCTTGGAAAAATATTGGGTCAAGTTTCATGTGGGAAGTCTCGGAAAATTCGATTTTCTAAATTTGGTATTAGCACTGTAAAAATCTTGCCTTTAAAGTGTTATGTCTGGAGATATATCGAATTGATGACAATGGTCCATAGCAATCTTTTGGAAAAATATTGGATCAAGTTTCATGTGGGAAATCTCGGAAAATTCGATTTTCTAAATTTGGTATTAGCACAGTAAAAACCTTGCCTTTAAAGTGTCATGTCTGGAGATAGTTCGAATTGATGACAATGGTCTATAGCTATCTCTTGGAAAAATATTGGGTCAAGTTTCATGTGGGAAATCTCGGAAAATTCGATTTTCTAAATTTTGTATTAGCACTGTAAAAACCTTGCCTTTAAAATGTTATGTCTGGAAATAGATCGAATTGATGACAATGGTCAAAAGCAATCTCTTGGAAAAATATTGGGTCAAGTTTCATGTGGGAAATCTCGGAAAATTCGATTTTCTAAATTTGGTATCAGCACTGTAAAAACCTTGCCTTTAAAGTGTTATGTCTGGAGATAGATCGAATTGATGACAATGATCTATAGCTATCTCTTGTAAAAATACTGGGTCAAGTTTCATGTGGGAAATCTCGGAAAATTCGATTTTCTAAATTTGGTATTAGCACAGTAAAAACCTTGCCTTTAAAGTGTTATGTCAGGAAATAGATCGGATTGATGACAATAGTCAATAGCCATCTTTTGGAAAAATATTGGGTCAAGTTTCATGTGGGAAATCTCGGAAAATTCGATTTTCTAAATTTTGTTTTAGCACAGTAAAAACCTTGCCTTTAAAGTGTTATGTCTGGAGATAGATCGAATTGATGACAATGGTCTTTAGTTATCTCGTGAAAAAATATTGGGTCAAGTTTCATGTGGGAAATCTCGGAAAATTCGATTTTCTAAATTTTGTATTAGCACTGTAAAAATCTTGCCTTTAAAGTGTTATGTCTGGAGATAGATCGAATTGATGACAATGGTCTATAGCAATCTCTTGGAAAAATATTGGGTCAAGTTTCATGTGGGAAATCTCGGAAAATTTGTTTTTCTAAATTTGGTATTAGCACTGTAAAATTAATGCCTTTAAAGTGCCTTTTCTGGAGATAGATCGAATTGATGACAATGATCTACAGCTATCTCTTGGAAAAATATTGGGTCAAGTTTCATGTGGGAAATCTCGGAAAATTCGATTTTCTAAATTTGGTATTAGCACTGTAAAAATCTTGCCTTTAAAGTGTTATGTCTGGAGATAGATCGAATTGATGACAATGATCCATAGCTATCTCGTGGAAAAATATTGGGTCAAGTTTCATGTGGGAAATCTCGGAAAATTCGATTTTCTAAATTTGGTATTAGCACTGTAAAAATCTTGCCTTTAAAGTGTTATGTCTGGAGATAGATCGAATTGATGACAATGGTCCATAGCAATCTTTTGGAAAAATATTGGGTCAAGTTTCATGTGGGAAATCTCGGAAAACTCGATTTTCTAAATTTTGTATTAGCACAGTAAAAACCTTGCCTTTAAAGTGTTATGTCTGGAGATAGATCGAATTGATGACAATGATCTATAGCTATCTCTTGAAAAAATATTGGGCCAAGTTTCATGTGGGAAATCTCGGAAAATTCGATTTTCTAAATTTGGTATTAGCACTGTAAAAACCTTGCCTTTAAAGTGTTATGTCTGGAGATAGATCGAATTGATGACAATGGTCCATGGCTATCTCGTGGAAAAATATTGGGTCAAGTTTCATGTGGGAAATCTCGGAAAATTCGATTTTATAAATTTGGTATTAGCACTGTAATAACCTTGCCTTTAAAGTGTTATGTCTGAAAAAAGATCGAATTGATGACAATGGTCTTTAGCTATCTCTTGGAAAAATATTGGGCCAAGTTCCATGTGGGAAATTGGGAAATTTCGGAAAATTCGATTTTCTAAATTTTGTATTAGCACTGTTAAAACCTTGCCTTTAAAGTGTTATGTCTGGAGATATACCGAATTGATGACAATAGTCTATAGCAATTTCTTGGAAAAATATTGGGTCAAGTTTCATGTGGGAAGTCTCGGAAAATTCAATTTTCTAAATTTGGTATTAGCACTGTAAAAATCTTGCCTTTAAAGTGTTATGTCTGGAGATAGATCGAATTGATGACAATGGTCCATAGCAATCTTTTGGAAAAATATTGGGTCAAGTTTCATGTGGGAAATCTCGGAAAATTCGATTTTCTAAATTTGGTATTAGCTCAGTAAAAACCTTGCCTTTAAAGTGTCATGTCTGGAGATAGATCGAATTGATGACAATGATCCATAGCTATCTCGTGGAAAAATATTGGGTCAAGTTTCATGTGGGAAATCTCGGAAAATTCGATTTTCTAAATTTGGTATCAGCACTGTAAAAACCTTGCCTTTAAAGTGTTATGTCTGGAGATAGATCGAATTGATGACAATGATCTATAGCTATCTCTTGTAAAAATACTGGGTCAAGTTTCATGTGGGAAATCTCGGAAAATTCGATTTTCTAAATTTGGTATTAGCACAGTAAAAACCTTGCCTTTAAAGTGTTATGTCAGGAAATAGATCGGATTGATGACAATAGTCAATAGCCATCTTTTGGAAAAATATTGGGTCAAGTTTCAGGTGGGAAATCTCGGAAAATTCGATTTTCTAAATTTTGTTTTAGCACAGTAAAAACCTTGCCTTTAAAGTGTTATGTCTGGAGATAGATCGAATTGATGACAATGGTCTTTAGCTATCTCGTGGAAAAATATTGGGTCAAGTTTCATGAAGGAAATCTCGGAAAATTCGATTTTCTAAATTTTGTATTAGCACTGTAAAAACCTTGCCTTTAAAGTGTTATGTCTGGAGATAGATCGAATTGATGACAATGGTCCATGGCTATCTCGTGGAAAAATATTGGGTCAAGTTTCATGTGGGAAATCTCGGAAAATTCGATTTTATAAATTTGGTATTAGCACTTTAATAACCTTGCCTTTAAAGTGTTATGTCTGGAAAAAGATCGAATTGATGACAATGGTCTTTAGCTATCTCTTGGAAAAATATTGGGCCAAGTTCCATGTGGGAAATTTCGGAAAATTCGATTTTCTAAATTTTGTATTAGCACTGTTAAAACCTTGCCTTTAAAGTGTTATGTCTGGAGATATACCGAATTGATGACAATAGTCTATAGCAATTTCTTGGAAAAATATTGGGTCAAGTTTCATGTGGGAAGTCTCGGAAAATTCAATTTTCTAAATTTGGTATTAGCACTGTAAAAATCTTGCCTTTAAAGTGTTATGTCTGGAGATAGATCGAATTGATGACAATGGTCCATAGCAATCTTTTGGAAAAATATTGGGTCAAGTTTCATGTGGGAAATCTCGGAAAATTCGATTTTCTAAATTTGGTATTAGCACAGTAAAAACCTTGCCTTTAAAGTGTCATGTCTGGAGATAGATCGAATTGATGACAATGATCCATAGCTATCTCGTGGAAAAATATTGGGTCAAGTTTCATGTGGGAAATCTCGGAAAATTCGATTTTCTAAATTTGGTATCAGCACTGTAAAAACCTTGCCTTTAAAGTGTTATGTCTGGAGATAGATCGAATTGATGACAATGATCTATAGCTATCTCTTGTAAAAATACTGGGTCAAGTTTCATGTGGGAAATCTCGGAAAATTCGATTTTCTAAATTTGGTATTAGCACAGTAAAAACCTTGCCTTTAAAGTGTTATGTCAGGAAATAGATCGGATTGATGACAATAGTCAATAGCCATCTTTTGGAAAAATATTGGGTCAAGTTTCATGTGGGAAATCTCGGAAAATTCGATTTTCTAAATTTTGTTTTAGCACAGTAAAAACCTTGCCTTTAAAGTGTTATGTCTGGAGATAGATCGAATTGATGACAATGGTTTTTAGCTATCTCGTGGAAAAATATTGGGTCAAGTTTCATGTGGGAAATCTCGGAAAATTCGATTTTCTAAATTTGGTATTAGCACTGTAAAAATCTTGCCTTTAAAGTGTTATGTCTGGAGATAGATCGAATTGATGACAATGGTCCATAGCAATCTTTTGGAAAAATATTGGGTCAAGTTTCATGTGGGAAATCTCGGAAAATTCGATTTTCTAAATTTTGTATTAGCACAGTAAAAACCTTGCCTTTAAAGTGTTATGTCTGGAGATAGATCGAATTGATGACAATGATCTATAGCTATCTCTTGAAAAAATATTGGGCCAAGTTTCATGTGGGAAATCTCGGAAAATTCGATTTTCTAAATTTGGTATTAGCACTGTAAAAATCTTGCCTTTAAAGTGTTATGTCTGGAGATAGTTCGAATTGATGACAATGGTCTATAGCTATCTTTTGGAAAAATATTGGGTCAAGTTTCATGTGGGAAATCTCGGAAAATTTGATTTTCTAAATTTTGTATTAGCAATGTTAAAACCTTGCCTTTAAAGTGTTATGTCTGGAGATAGATCGAATTGATGACAATGGTCCATGGTTATCTCGTGGAAAAATATTGGGTCAAGTTTCATGTGGGAAATCTCGGAAAATTCGATTTTATAAATTTGGTATTAGCACTGTAATAACCTTGCCTTTAAAGTGTTATGTCTGGAAAAAGATCGAATTGATGAAAATGGTCTTTAGCTATCTCTTGGAAAAATATTGGGCCAAGTTCCATGTGGGAAATTTCGGAAAATTCGATTTTCTAAATTTTGTATTAGCACTGTTAAAACCTTGCCTTTAAAGTGTTATGTCTGGAGATATACCGAATTGATGACAATGGTCTATAGCAATTTCATGGAAAAATATTGGGTCAAGTTTCATGTGGGAAGTCTCGGAAAATTCAATTTTCTAAATTTGGTATTAGCACTGTAAAAATCTTGCCTTTAAAGTGTTATGTCTGGAGATAGATCGAATTGATGACAATGGTCCATAGCAATCTTTTGGAAAAATATTGGGTCAAGTTTCATGTGGGAAATCTCGGAAAATTCGATTTTCTAAATTTGGTATTAGCACAGTAAAAACCTTGCCTTTAAAGTGTCATGTCTGGAGATAGATCGAATTGATGACAATGATCCATAGCTATCTCGTGGAAAAATATTGGGTCAAGTTTCATGTGGGAAATCTCGGAAAATTCGATTTTCTAAATTTGGTATTAGCGCTGTAAAAACCTTGCCTTTAAAGTGTTATGTCTGGAAACAGATCGAATTGATGACAATGGTCAATAGCAATCTGTTGGAAAAATATTGGGTCAAGTTTCATGTGGGAAATCTCGGAAAATTCGATTTTCTAAATTTGGTATTAGCACTGTGAAATTTTTGCCTTTAAAGTGTTATGTCTGGAGATGGACCGAATTGATGACAATGGTCTATAGCAATGTCTTGGAAAAATATTGGGTCAAGTTTCATGTGGAAAATCTCGGAAAATTATATCATTTTTATGATCTCAGCCGAAAGTTTCTCTAAATTCTCTAAATTTGGAATTAGCACTGCAAAAACCTTGCCTTTAAAGTGTTATGTCTGGAGATAGATCGAATTGATGACAATTGTCTATAGCTATCTCGTGGAAAAATATTGGGTCAAGTTTCATGTGGAAAATCTCGGAAAACTCGATTTTCTAAATTTTGTATTAGCATCGTAAAATTCTTGTTTTTGAAGTGTTATGTCTGGAGATATATAAAATTGATGACAATGGTGTATAGCAATCTCTTGGAAAAATATTGGGTCAAGCTTCATGTGGAAAATTCCGGAAAATTTGAATTTCTGAATTTTCTATTAGGACTGTTATAATCCTGCCTTGAGAGTGTTATCCATTCAATCACATATTTCGGATGGTGCGGTTTTGCTTTTATTTGCTCTACAAATATATTAAAAAGATATAAAATACTAATAAAATAATAAATTCCGCTAGATATCAGTATTTTTTCAGTGAATTAATTTTGTGAATAATCAAAAACATTTGTATATATAAATAAAATGGATACAAGATCTAAAAGCAAAAAATGATCCATAATTCTAATGTTTTTCTAAATAGTCCTGATAAAAAATGTGTGTAAAGTTTGTTCAGAAATAGTGGCCAAAAAAGACAAAAAAGTTGAGTGTAATGGATGTAGAAAAAAATTCCATATTGATTGTAGAAAAATGAACAGATCTCAATTTAATGCATATAAAAAAAATCCAATATTTACATGTTCAAAAAATTGTAATCCTGTTCTTGATGAGTCGATGAGTCGATTAAAAATCATAATAATAGTCAAAATAACAACAAAATCATACAAAAAATTAATGAGTTATCAACTAAAATAGATAAAGTTCTTAAGGAAAACACTATATTGTACGGTGTCCTGGAGGAGTTTAAAACAAAAACTGCTTTTTTACAAAGAGAGGTCGGTTATTTGAAACATGAAAACAATTACCTTAAACAAGAGTCACAAATAAATAATTTGGTAATTTTGGGCATTCCTGAAAAGCCAAATGAAAACAAAAATCAAATCATTCAGAATATAGGGAAAGCCCTAAATATTACCAACACGATGGATGATGTAGATGATATATATAGACCTAATATGGATAAAAGAAATCCTTTGCAGACAGCCAAAAAAAATAAAAAACCAATACTCAACAAATTATTGTGAAATTTCTAAGACGTAAAACAAAGGAAGCAGTACTGGAGAGTAAAATAAAGATGAAAAATCCACTCTTTACCCATAAAATTATTGATACTGAAGATGAAACCATGGAAATCTTTTTAAATGAATTTCTAGCACCAATCAACATGGAATTGTTTCGCATAGCTCGTTAGAGTAAAAAGGACAAGACATATGAATTCGTTTGCTTCAAAAATAACTCAATATATGTAAAAAAAACCAAACGGTACAGCCAAAATAATTCGAAGTGTAAGTGAAATTGAAATTTTAAATAACGCAAAAATAATAAACAAAAACACGTCAATTGCATAATCAATTTTTAATTTTATAATCACAGCTGTTCTGTGTTTTTTATAACATTTTTTTTTGGTACTCATATCAGAACAGTTTTCTTTTCTTTTTCATGTTAATTATGGATAATTTGAATTTAAATGAAAATATTGATATTAATTATTATTTAAACAGAACCAAAACATTGAATTCAGGTAGTGATTTAGAAAATCTAGATATATTGTATATTAATGTTAGGAGCCTAAAAACAAAGTTGATCACATAGAATCTTATATAAAATCTTTTGAATTTGAAATCCATGTCTTAGCAATAACTGAGACATGGCTATATGATGAAGAGATGTCACTGTCTAATATTGAAGGTTATAACGCTTATTTTTCAAATAAAAAACAACCGGTGCGAATTGAGGACAGAACCAGGGGCTGTGGGTGGCTATTTATATAATAGATAAAATAACATATAATCAGGTAACAAGCTTTGAATCAAATAGTATAAATATGCTTATCACACAGCTTCCTATCCTTGATATAAGGGAGAGCTATAGACCATTGTCATCAATTCGGTCCATCTTCAGAATTAACACTTTAAAGACAAAAATTTCACAGTGCTAATACAAAATTTAGAAAATTGAATTTTCCGAGATTTCCCACATGAAACTTGGCCCAATATTTTTCGAAGAGATAGCTATAGACCATTGTCATCAATTCGATCTATCTCCAGACATAACACTTTAAAGGCAAGGTTTTTACAGTGCTAATACAAAACTTAGAAAATCGAATTTTCCGAGATTTCTCACATGAAACTTGACCCAATATTTTTTCATGAGATTGCTATAGACCATTGTCATCAAGTCGATCTAGCTCCAGACATAACACTTTAAAGGCAAGAATTTTACAGTGCTAATACAAAATTTAGAAAATCGAATATTCCAAGATTTCCCACATGAAACTTGACTAAATAATTTTCCAAGAGATTGCTATTGATTATTGTCATCAATTCGATCTATCTCCAGACATAACACTTTAAAGGCAAGGTTTTTACAGTGCTAATACCAAATTTAGAAAATCGAATTTTCCGAGATTTCCCACATGAAACTTGACCCAATAATTTTCCAAGAGATTGCTATTGACTATTGTCATCAATTCGATCTATCTCCAGACATAACACTTTAAAGGCAAGATTTTTACAGTGCTAATACAAAATTTAGAAAATCGAATTTTCTGAGATTTCCCACATGAAACTTGACCCAATAATTTTCCAAGAGATTGTTTTTGACTATTTTCTTTAATTCGATCTATCTCCAGACATAACACTTTAAAGGGTTTTACAGTGCTAATACAAAATTTAGAAAATCGAATTTTCCGAAATTTTCCACATGAAACTTGACCCAATATTTTTCCACGAGATAGCTATGGACCATTGTCATTAATTCAATCTATCTCCAGACATAACACTTTAAAGGCAGTGTTTTTACTGTGCTAATACAAAATTTAGAAAATAGAATTTTCCGAGATTTCCCACATGAAACTTGACCCAATATTTTTTCAAGAGATAACTTTAGACCATTGTCATCAATTCGATCTATTTCCAGACATAACACTTTAAAGGCAAGGTTTTTACAGTGCTAATACAAAATTTAGAAAATCGAATTTTCCGAGATTTCCCACATGAAACTTGACCCAATATTTTTCCAAGAGATTTCTATAAACTATTGTCATCAATTCGATCTATTTCCAGACATAACACTTTAAAGGCAAGGTTTTTACAGTGCTAATACAAAATTTAGAAAATCGAATTTTCCGAGATTTCCCACATGAAACTTGACCCAATATTTTTCCACGAGATAGCTATGGGATATTGTCATCAATTCAATCTATCTCCAGACATAACACTTTAAAGGCAAGGTTTTTACAGTGCTAATACAAAATTTAGAAAATCGAATTTTCCGAGATTTCCCACATGGAACTTGGCCCAATATTTTTTCAAGAGATAGCTATAGATCATTGTCATCAATTCGATCTATCTCCAGACATAACACTTTAAAGGCAAGGTTTTTACAATGCTGATACAAAATTTAGAAAATCGAATTTTCCGAGATTTCCCACATGAAACTTGACCCAATATTTTTCCAAGAGATAGCTATAGACCATTGTCATCAAGTCGGTCCATCTTCAGATATAACACTTTGAAGACAAAAATTTGACAGTGCTAATACAAAATTTAGAAAATCAAATTTTCCGAAATTTCCCACATTAAACTTGACCCAATATTTTTCCAAGAGATAGCTATAGACCATTGTCATCAATTCGATCTATCTCCAGACATAACACTTTAAAGGCAAGGTTTTTAAAGTGCTAATACAAAATTTAGAAAATCGAATTTTCCGAGATTTCCCACATGAAACTTGACTCAATATTTTTCAAAGAAATTTCCATTGACTATTGTCATCAATTCGATCTATCTCCAAACATAACACTTTAAAGGCAAGGATTTTACTGTGCTAATACAAAATTTAGAAAATCGAATTTTCCGAGATTTCCCACATGAAACTTGACCCAATATTTTTCCAAGAGATAGCTTTAGACCATTGTCATCAATTCGATCTATTTCCAGACATAACACTTTAAAGGCAAGGTTTTTACAGTGCTAATACAAAATTTAGAAAATCGAATTTTCCGAGATTTCCCACATGAAACTTGACCCAATATTTTTTCAAGAGATAACTTTAGACCATTGTCATCAATTCGATCTATTTCCAGACATAACACTTTAAAGGCAAGGTTTTTACAGTGCTAATACAAAATTTAGAAAATCGAATTTTCCGAGATTTCCCACATGAAACTTGACCCAATATTTTTCCAAGAGATTTCTATAAACTATTGTCATCAATTCGATCTATTTCCAGACATAACACTTTAAAGGCAAGGTTTTTACAGTGCTAATACAAAATTTAGAAAATCGAATTTTCCGAGATTTCCCACATGAAACTTGACCCAATATTTTTCCACGAGATAGCTATGGGATATTGTCATCAATTCAATCTATCTCCAGACATAACACTTTAAAGGCAAGGTTTTTACAGTGCTAATACAAAATTTAGAAAATCGAATTTTCCGAGATTTCCCACATGGAACTTGGCCCAATATTTTTTCAAGAGATAGCTATAGATCATTGTCATCAATTCGATCTATCTCCAGACATAACACTTTAAAGGCAAGGTTTTTACAATGCTGATACAAAATTTAGAAAATCGAATTTTCCGAGATTTCCCACATGAAACTTGACCCAATAATTTTCCAAGAGATTACTATTGACCATTGTCATCAATTCAATCTATCTCCAGACATAACACTTTAAAGGCAAGGTTTTTACAGTGCTAATACAAAATTTAGAAAATTCGAATTTTCCGAGATTTCCCACATGAAACTTGACCCAATATTTTTCCAAAAGATTGCTATAGACCATTGTCATCAATTCAACCTAACTCCAGACGTAACACTTTAAAGGCAAGGGTTTCACAGTGTTAATACAAAATTTAAAAAATCGAATTTTCCGAGATTTCCCACATGAAACTTGGCCCAATATTTTTTCAAGAGATTGCTAAAGACCATTGTCATCAATTCAATATATCTCCAGACATAACACTTTAAAGGCAAGGTTTTTACAGTGCTAATACAAAATTTAGAAAATTCGAATTTTCCGAGATTTCCCACATGAAACTTGACCCAATATGTTTCCAAGAGATAGCTATAGACCATTGTCATCAATTCGGTCCATCTTCAGACATAACACTTTAAAGACAAAAATTTCACAGTGCTAATACAAAATTTAGAAAATCGAATTTTCCGAGATTTCCCACATGAAACTTGACCCAATATTTTTCCAAGAGATAGCTTTAGACCATTGTCATCAATTCGATCTATTTCCAGACATAACACTTTAAAGGCAAGGTTTTTACAATGCTAATACAAAATTTAGAAAATCGAATTTTCCGAGATTTCCCACATGAAACTTGACCCAATATTTTTCCAAAAGATTGCTATAGACCATTGTCATCAATTCAACCTAACTCCAGACGTAACACTTTAAAGGCAAGGGTTTCACAGTGCTAATACAAAATTTAAAAAATCGAATTTTCCGAGATTTCCCACATGGAACTTGGCCTAATATTTTTTCAAGAGATAGCTATAGACCATTGTCATCAATTCGATCTATCTCCAGACATAACACTTTAAAGGCAAGGTTTTTACAGTGCTAATACAAAATTTAGAAAATCGAATATTCCGAGATTTCCCACATGAAACTTGACCCAATAATTTTCCAAGAGATTACTATTGACTATTGTCATCAATTCGATCTATCTCCAGACATAACACTTTAAAGGCAAGATTTTTACAGTGCTAATACAAAATTTAGAAAATCGAATTTTCCGAGATTTCCCACATGAAACTTTACCCAATATTTTTCCAGGAGATTGTTTTTGACTATTTTCTTTAATTCGATCTATCTCCAGACATAACACTTTAAAGGGTTTTACAGTGCTAATACAAAATTTAGAAAATAGAATTTTCCGAAATTTTCCATATGAAACTTGACCCAATATTTTTCCACGAGATAGCTATGGACCATTGTCATCAATTCAATCTATCTCCAGACATAACACTTTAAAGGCAGTGTTTTTACAGTGCTAATACAAAATTTAGAAAATAGAATTTTCCGAGATTTCCCACATGAAACTTGACCCAATATTTTTCCAAGAGATAGCTTTAGACCATTGTCATCAATTCGATCTATTTCCAGACATAACACTTTAAAGGCAAGGTTTTTACAGTGCTAATACAAAATTTAGAAAATCAAATTTTCCGAGATTTCCCACATGAAACTTGACCCAATATTTTTCCCAGAGATTTCTATAAACCATTGTCATCAATTCGATCTATTTCCAGACATAACACTTTAAAGGCAAGGTTTTTACAATGCTAATACAAAATTTAGAAAATCGAATTTTCCGAGATTTCCCACATGAAACTTGACCCAATATTTTTCCACGAGATAGCTATGGGATATTGTCATCAATTCAATCTATCTCCAGACATAACACTTTAAAGGCAAGGTTTTTACAGTGCTAATACAAAATTTAGTAAATCGAATTTTCCGAGATTTCCCACATGGAACTTGGCCCAATATTTTTTCAAGAGATAGCTATAGATCATTGTCATCAATTCGATCTATCTCCAGACATAACACTTAAAAGGCAAGGTTTTTACAGTGCTAATACAAAATTTAGAAAATCGAATTTTCCGAGATTTCCCACATGAAACTTGACCCAATATTTTACCAAGAGATAGCTAAAGACCATTGTCATCAATTCGATCTATCTCCAGACATAACACTTTAAAGGCAAGGTTCTTACAGTGCTAATACCAAATTTAGAAAATCGAATTTTCCGAGATTTCCCACATGAAACTTGACCCAATATATTTTTCCAGTAGATTGGTATTGACTATTGTCATCAATTCGATCTATCTCCAGACATAACACTTTAAAGGCAAGGTTTTTACAGTGCTAATACAAAATTTAGAAAATCGAATTTTCCGAGATTTCCCACATGGAACTTGGCCCAATATTTTTTCAAGCGATAGCTATAGACCATTGTCATCAATTCGATCTATCTCCAGACATAACACTTTAAAGGCAAGGTTTTTACAGTGCTAATACCAAATTTAGAAAATCGAATTTTCCGAGATTTCCCACATGAAACTTGACCCAATATTTTTCCAAAAGATTGCTATAAACCATTAACATCAATTCAACCTATCTTCAGACATAACACTTTAAAGGCAAGGGTTTTACAGTGCTAATACAAAATTTAGAAAATCGAATTTTCCGAGATTTCCCACATGAAACTTGACCCAATATTTTTCCACGAGATAGCTATGGGATATTGTCATCAATTCAATCTATCTCCAGACATAACACTTTAAAGGCAAGGTTTTTACAGTGCTAATACAAAATTTAGAAAATCGAATTTTCCGAGATTTCCCACATGGAACTTGGCCCAATATTTTTCCAAGAGATACCTATAGATCATTGTCATCAATTCGATCTATCTCCAGACATAACACTTTAAAGGCAAGGTTTTTACAATGCTAATACAAAATTTAGAAAATCGAATTTTCCGAGATTTCCCACATGAAACTTGACCCAATATTTTTCCAAGAGATTGCTATAGACCATTGTCATCAATTCGATCTATCTCCAGACATAACACTTTAAAGGCAAGGTTTTTACAGTGCTAATACCAAATTTAGAAATTCGAATTTTCCGAGATTTCCCACATGAAACTTGACCCAATATTTTTCCAAGAGATTGCTATTGACTATTGTCATCAATTCGATCTATCTCCAGACATAACACTTTAAAGGCAAGGTTTTTACAGTGCTAATACAAAATTTAGAAAATCGAATTTTCCGAGATTTCCCACATGGAACTTGGCCCAATATTTTTTCAAGAGATAGCTTTAGACCATTGTCATCAATTCGATCTATTTCCAGACATAAAACTTTAAAGGCAAGGTTTTTACAATGCTAATACAAAATTTAGAAAATCGAATTTTCCGAGATTTCCCACATGAAACCCTGACCCAATATTTTTCCAAGAGATTTCCATTGACTATTGTCATCAATTCGATCTATCTCCAGACATAACACTTTAAAGGCAAGGGTTTCACAATGCTAATACAAAATTTAGAAAATCGAATTTTCCGAGATTTCCCACATGGAACTTGGCCCAATATTTTTTCAAGAGATAGCTATAGACCATTGTCATCAATTCGATCTATCTCCAGACATAACACTTTAAAGGCAAGGTTTTTACAGTGCTAATACAAAATTTAGAAAATCGAATTTTCCGAGATTTCCCACATGAAACTTGACCCAATAATTTTCCAAGAGATTGCTATTGACTATTGTCATCAATTCGATCTATCTCCAGACATAACACTTTAAAGGCAAGATTTTTACAGTGCTACTACAAAATTTTGAAAATTGAATTTTCCGAGATTTCCCACATGAAACTTTACCCAATATTTTTCCAGGAGATTGTTTTTGACTGTTTTCATCAATTCGATCTATCTCCAGACATCTTATATATTAATACGCTAGATTAAAACTTTGTGGAGCATAAGGCTTTTTTATTCGCAGATGGATTCAATTCAAATTTTCACAGCTAACTGATATTAGTGTAACCTATATTGGGATCCGGATTCAAACAAATCGGATCATAAATAAAAAAGTTATTATATACGGAAAACTTTTTCTATACATATGCATTATAAGTTTACATACATATAAAAATATATTTGCTATCGAACAACGAACAACAAAAACGAAACTTAAAACTTTATTTTGTTATTCTTTTTTATATTTAATTTTTTCTCAGCTGTTAGTATATTTATTTCTTTGAATGTGAATAAACGTACATATTGTTTTTCTATGTTTTAAATTTCATTTCGAATTTTTTCTTATGCGTAAGATAGGTTTTGAGTTAGATCGTGTGAATCCTTTTGTTCGTTCTTTTAAATCAATGCATGAATTTTGTGAAAGACCTGAGAATGTTACTGCTGATGTGTCAATGGTTATAAAAGTTAACAGAGAATGTGATATTCGTCGTTTTAATGATGCTGTTCAAACTGATGTGGTTGCTATTTTTAAAAATGATGAATTTTGTTAAATTTGTCAGATGAAGATAGAATTGATGGAAATGAAATGATTAATAAATTTGTATGTACTGAAATCCCTGATCCCATTCTTTTTCCTAAATTACATGAATATGTGAAACGTCATATGATGCATGAACCATGTGGTGCTCTAAATCCCAATTCTGTTTGTATGAGAGTGGTAAATGTAGTAATAATTTTCCAAAACCTTTTTCTGAAAATATTAAAGAATATGTGAATGGTTATCCTTTGTACCGTCGACGTGATAATGGTATGAGTGTTGATGTACGTGGTGCATCTCTTGATAATAGATATGTTGTTCCGTATAATATTTATCTTCTTGCAAAATTCAATTGTCATATTAACGTTGAAATATGTACGACTGTTAAAAGTGTGAAATATGTTTACAAGTATGTATATAAAGAGTATGATTCTGCCAATGTTGATTTGAGAGTGAATGGAGAGAATGCAGTGAATAATGATGATGCGATTGTGGGAAATGAAATTCAAGATTTTTTGAATGGACGGTATGTTGGTTCGACTGAAGCTGCTTGGCGCATATTTGAATTTCCAATGCATTTTCAATCTCATACAATTATTCGACTTGATTGTCATTTGCCTAATAGACAAAATGTTTATATCAGGAATGGTAATGTGGCTGGCACAGTCGCAAATGTATCAAGAACAAAATTGTTAGCATTTTTCCATTTGAATTCCATTGATAATTTAGCTAATGAGTTTTTGTATACAGAATTAATTATGTTTGGTATGACCAAAGTAAATCGTGGAAAAGAAGACAACGTGGGGCTGATAAAGTTGTTGCTCGATTATATATGGTTACTCCAAAAGATATAGAATTGTTTCATATGCGTTTACTTCTGTTGCATGTTCGTGGTCCAAAATCTTTTTTTGATCTACGTATGTATGAAGGTGTACCCTACCCTACTTTTGTTGCAGCATGTGAAGCTCGAGGTATTGCAACAAATGATAATGAATAGCGTGAATGTTTACTTGAAGCTTCAGAAATTCAATCACCAAAACAGTTTCGTCAATTATTTGCATTTATCTGTGGTTTGAATGTTCCTCCGAATGCTTTAGCTTTTTTTCTTGACAGATCATGCAGGTTGTGGCAAAACTTTTGTTCAAACGGCAATCATTCATAAATTTAATTCACTAAATCTTTCGTGTATTGTAACTGCCTTCAGTGGTATTGCATCAACTCTTTTGATTGGGGGGCGAACTTTGCATAATGTTTTCAAATTACCAATTCCATTATTAGAGAATTCAATGCCAAATATAACTCCAAACAGTGTACATGGCACATATATTAATAATGCATCAATCATTATTATAGATGAAATTTCAATGTGTTCTATTCATGCTTTAAAATTAACTAGGAAGGCCCGGCGTGCTTCGCTACGCTTATAAATAAAGTTTTTGCGTAGACATTTTGTTGACGTAGAAGCAATGATTTCAAAAAGTGGTAATGAGAAATGCTACCATATAATTTTTAATTTTTCTTTTTAAATATATGAATGAAAAATAATCAGAACTCTAGCTGATCAGTTCGGATATATGGAAAATTAGCGAAGCTTACTTGAAAACTTATTTGATCGCTAATTTTTCATATGCTAATTTTTCATACGAAGCTTACTTGAAAACTTAGTTGATCGCTAATTTTTCATATATCCGAACTGATCAGCTAGAGTTCTGATTATTTTTCATTCATATATTTAAAAAGAAAAATTAAAAATTATATGGTAGCATTTCTCATTACCACTTTTTGAAATCATTGCTTCTACGTCAACAAAATGTCTACGCAAAAACTTTATTTATAAGCGTAGCGAAGCACGCCGGGCCTTCCTAGTAATACTTTAAAGGGTTTTACAGTGCTAATACAAAATTTAGAAAATCGAATTTTCCGAAATTTTCCACATGAAACTTGACCCAATATTTTTCCACGAGATAGCTATGGACCATTGTCATCAATTCAATCTATCTCCAGACATAACACTTTAAAGGCAGTGTTTTTACTGTGCTAATACAAAATTTAGAAAATAGAATTTTCCGAGATTTCCCACATGAAACTTGACCCAATATTTTTCCACGAGATAGCTTTAGACCATTGTCATCAATTCGATCTATTTCCAGACATAACACTTTAAAGGCAAGGTTTTTACAGTGCTAATACAAAATTTAGAAAATCGAATTTTCCGAGATTTCCCACATGAAACTTGACCCAATATTTTTCCAAGAGATTTCTATAAACCATTGTCATCAATTCGATCTATTTCCAGACATAACACTTTAAAGGCAAGGTTTTTACAATGCTAATACAAAATTTAGAAAATCGAATTTTCCGAGATTTCCAACATGAAACTTGACCCAATATTTTTCCACGAGATAGCTATGGGATATTGTCATCAATTCAACCTATCTCCAGACATAACACTTTAAAGGCAAGGTTTTTACAGTGCTAATACAAAATTTAGAAAATCGAATTTTCCGAGATTTCCCACATGGAACTTGGCCCAATATTTTTTCAAGAGATACCTATAGATCATTGTCATCAATTCGATCTATCTCCAGACATAACACTTTAAAGGCAAGGTTTTTACAATGCTAATACAAAATTTAGAAAATCGAATTTTCCGAGATTTCCCACATGAAACTTGACCCAATATTTTTCCAAGAGATTGCTATAGACCATTGTCATCAATTCGATCTATCTCCAGACATAACACTTTAAACGCAAGGTTTTTACAGTGCTAATACCAAATTTAGAAATTCGAATTTTCCGAGATTTCCCACATGAAACTTGACCCAATATATTTCCAAGAGATTGCTATTGACTATTGTCATCAATTCGATCTATCTCCAGACATAACACTTTAAAGGCAAGGTTTTTACAGTGCTAATACAAAATTTAGAAAATCGAATTTTCCGAGATTTCCCACATGGAACTTGGCCCAATATTTTTTCAAGAGATAGCTTTAGACCATTGTCATCAATTCGATCTATTTCCAGACATAACACTTTAAAGGCAAGGTTTTTACAATGCTAATACAAAATTTAGAAAATCGAATTTTCCGAGATTTCCCACATGAAACTTGACCCAATATTTTTCCAAGAGATTTCCATTGACTATTGTCATCAATTCGATCTATCTCCAGACATAACACTTTAAAGGCAAGGTTTTTACAGTGCTAATACAAAATTTAGAAAATCGAATTTTCCGAGATTTCCCACATGGAACTTGGCCCAATATTTTTTCAAGAGATAGCTATAGACCATTGTCATCAATTCGATCTATCTCCAGACATAACACTTTGAAGGCAAGGTTTTTGCAGTGCTAATACAAAATTTAGAAAATCGAATTTTCCGAGATTTCCCACATGAAACTTGACCCAATAATTTTCCAAGAGATTGCTATTGACTATTGTCATCAATTCGATCTATCTCCAGACATAACACTTTAAAGGCAAGATTTTTACAGTGCTAATACAAAATTTAGAAAATTGAATTTTCCGAGATTTCCCACATGAAACTTTACCCAATATTTTTCCAGGAGATTGTTTTTGACTATTTTCATCAATTCGATCTATCTCCAGACATAACACTTTAAAGGGTTTTACAGTGCTAATACAAAATTTAGAAAATCGAATTTTCCGAGATTTTCCACATGAAACTTGACCCAATATTTTTCCACGAGATAGCTATGGGCTATTTTCATCAATTCAATCTATCTCCAGACATAACACTTTAAAGGCAGTGTTTTTACTGTGCTAATACAAAATTTAGAAAATAGAATTTTCCGAGATTTCCCACATGAAACTTGACCCAATATTTTTCCAAAAGATAGCTTTAGACCATTGTCATCAATTCGATCTATCTCCAGACATAACACTTTAAAGGCAAGGTTTTTACAGTGCTAATACAAAATTTAGAAAATCGAATTTTCCGAGATTTTCCACTTGAAGCTTTACCCAAACTTTTTCCCATAGATTACTTTTGAACTTCTAAATTTTGGCTATTTTTTAGTTAGTGTTGTCTCTTTCGGATGACATTTTATTAAAAATCTGCATTATCGATTTTCGGCTGGAAACTTTCGGCTAACTTTAATAGGGTCTATAGACCATTGTCATCAATTCGATCTATTTCCAGACATAACACTTTAAAGGCAAGGTTTTTACAGTGCTAATACAAAATTTAGAAAATCGAATTTTCCGAGATTTCCCACATGAAACTTGACCCAATACTTTTCCAAAAGATTGCTATAGACCATTAACATCAATTCAACCTATCTTCAGACATAACACTTTAAAGGCAAGGGTTTTACAGTGCTAATACAAAATTTAAAAAATCAAATTTTCCAAGATTTCCCACATGAAACTTGGCCCAATATTTTTTCAAGAGATTGCTATAGACCATTGTCATCAATTCAATCTATCTCCAGACATAACACTTTAAAGGCAAGTTTTTTACAGTGCTAATACAAAATTTAGAAAATTCGAAGTTTCCGAGATTTCCCACATGAAACTTGACCCAATATTTTTCCAAGAGATAGCAATAGACCATTGTCATCAATTCGGTCCATCTTCAGACATAACACTTTAAAGACAAAAATTTCACAGTGCTAATACAAAATTTAGAAAATTGAATTTTCCGAGATTTCCCACATAAAAATTGGCCCAATATTTTTCCAAGAGATAACTATAGACCATTTTCATAAATTCGATATATCTCCAGACGTAACACTTTAAAGGCAAGGTTTTTACAGTGCTAATACAAAATTTAGTAAATCGAATTTTCCGAAATTTCCCACATGAAACTTGACCCAATATTTTTGCAAGAGATAGCTTTAGACCATTGTCATCAATTCGATCTATTTCCAGACATAACACTTTAAAGGCAAGGTTTTTACAATGCTAATACAAAATTTAGAAAATCGAATTTTCCGAGATTTCCCACATGAAACTTGACCCAATATTTTTCCAAAAGATTGCTATAGACCATTGTCATCAATTCAACCTAACTCCAGACATAACACTTTAAAGGCAAGGGTTTCACAGTGCTAATACAAAATTTAGAAAATCGAATTTTTCGAGATTTCCCACATGGAACTTGGCCCAATATTTTTTCAAGAGATAGCTATAGACCATTGTCATCAATTCGATCTATCTCCAGACATAACACTTTAAAGGCAAAGTTTTTACAGTGCTAATACAAAATTTAGAAAATCGAATTTTCCGAGATTTCCCACATGAAACTTGACCCAATAATTTTCCAAGAGATTGCTATTGACTATTGTCATCAATTCGATCTATCTCCAGACATAACACTTTAAAGGCAAAAATTTCACAGTGCTAATACCAAATTCAGAAAATCAAATTTTCCGAGATTTCCCACATGAAACTTGACCCAATATTTTTCCAAGAGATAGCTATAGACCATTGTCATCAATTCGATCTATCTCCAGACATAACACTTTAAAGGCAAGGTTTTTACAGTGCTAATACAAAATTTAGAAAATCGAATTTTCCGAGATTTCCCACATGAAACTTGACCCAATATTTTTCCAAGAGATAGCTTTAGACCATTGTCATCAATTCGATCTATTTCCAGACATAGCACTTTAAAGGCAAGGTTTTTACAATGCTAATACAAAATTTAGAAAATCGAATTTTCCGAGATTTCCCACATGAAACTTGACCCAATATTTTTCCAAGAGATTTCCATTGACTATTGTCATCAATTCGATCTATTTCCAGACATAACACTTTAAAGGCAAGGTTTTTACAGTGCCAATACAAAATTTAGAAAATCGAATTTTCCGAGATTTCCCACATGGAACTTGGCCCAATATTTTTTCAAGAGATAGCTATAGATCATTGTCATCAATTCGATCTATTTCCAGACATAACACTTTAAAGGCAAGGTTTTTACAGTGCTAATACCAAATTTAGAAATTCGAATTTTCCGAGATTTCCCACATGAAACTTGACCCAATATTTTTCCAAGAAATTGCTATTGACTATTGTCATCAATTCGATCTATCTCCAGACATAACACTTTAAAGGCAAGGTTTTTACAGTGCTAATACAAAATTTAGAAAATCGAATTTTCCGAGATTTCCCACATGGAACTTGGCCCAATATTTTTCCAAGAGATAGCTATGGACCATTGTCATCAATTCGATCTATCCCCAGACATAACACTTTAAAGGCAAGGTTTTTACAGTGCTAATACCAAATTTAGAAAATCGAATTTTCCGAGATTTTCCACTTGAAGCTTTACCCAAACTTTTTCCCATAGATTACTTTTGAACTTCTAAATTTTGGCTATTTTTTAGTTAGTGTTGTCTCTGTCGGATGACATTTTATTAAAAATCTGCATTATCGATTTTCGGCTGGAAACTTTCGGCTAACTTTAATAGGGTGTCTTTGGGGGTCATATTTCCAGAATAAAAAAAATTGAATTTCTTATCCTAAACAAAAGCAATGAAAAAAAATTCCATGCATGGATTCAAAGCAGAAATATTCAAGTTTTCAACGTTTCCAAATTATCTCAAACAGTTACAGATATTTAATTGTGAATTCGACAAAGAACGTACAAATTATTTAATTTAATGACATCCCAAACACTGATTCAAAATTCGATTTTAATATTTCAAATAATGAACTTGATAACAGAAGACTTTAAGCACGATCCTTCTGATAAATAATATAATTCTAAATTATTGCCCTGATGATAAATTGTTGAAATTGAGGGCGGCAGTTTGGAACTCAATTTTCAATTTTGCATACAGGCCTGCTTGCACATATCTGCGCGAAAAAGGACTTTCCACAATAGACAATAAAATAAATAAACCATAATCTGAAGAAACTCTTTTATGCAAATAGTATAAGAACAACCACAGAAATTTTAGTAATAGATTTTGATAAAAGCATTAATTTCTTTACAATTATTCAGAATAAATATGTTGATTTAGTCAAATAAATAGTTGACTACATTGGTCTATAATTATGAATCAAAGTAACATGTAAAGCATTGAATCGCCACTTAACTCAATAGATTTGAATATCTCCAGATACCATGCTGAGAGTGTTTCTTTTTTCATACTTTCATAATGATTATTTAACGACCAGAGATCTGAAGGTTTGGTAGGTAAATGTAGGTTTAGCAGATAAAATACGACTTAGCAACAATTGGAACGCAGTCCCAGAAGTGAAATGACACTAATATTTTTAAATATGTACTGTCCGTACTATCGAAAAAGCTCACTGTCCATTTTAAAAGTAGATACTTCTTAAATGTTTATCGGACAAATTTGGTTTTTTGTTGCCGATAAACGGCAATGGTGTCTTTTTCCACTGATGTCAAAGTAGTGGTGTTGACGCGATCGTGAATATAGCAGTCGGAATAGTAGACCCGACTTGAATTTGTGTTCGGCAGACCTTAAAATATTTTCGGGCCGAATGAGGAATACCAAAATTCGGAAGACCTAACAATTACGGAGTTACCTCGTCATTTGGACAACTAATAATATGCCCAACTTCGGAAGGCCTGTTAACTGCGGCACTATCTCGTCATTATGCAGGTCAAGAAAATACTCAAATTCAGCTTACGTTCGGAACTGTCATAAGGCTTCAATATGGATAAATAGTAGGATCCTGAAGTTAGGTATGAACTTGAAATCACGAATGTCAACCGTATAATGCAATGGACAGATTAGTCGAAATAAGGCAGGAATCATTTTTGTGTTATTTTAAAAAAATAATAAAAATGTAATAAAAAATAAGTAGTAGTCAGCCTGGAAATCAAGCCCTCGGCCGTTCTAAACTTAAGCATCAAAATAATATTCATAAATAAATTGATGTAAATAATTATTTAGATAGACGAATGGTTAATGTTGCTGCCTTGTACACAGAGGTCTGGGGATCGAATCCGGGTTAAGTCCAAAATAAATATTAATAATCAAATAGCATTTTATCTTTACAGGGTCCTTCTTAGCCGCTGTTATCATTACCGTGTATAATCCCCCTGAATTGATAAAAAAACGATTAATAATTGCAAAAAAATAATTTTTTTTTTCATTTTTTTGGTGAGACAAGATGGTAGCATAATTGTAGCATAACAGTCCAAAATGTTTGCGGTGTACTTTGCTGGGATGTAAATTTTACTAAAATAGTTCAATTTTTACATATCACTCTGTCTGTTTTACGTAGCAAATAGTTAATGTGCTACTAGCGAAATTACATAACGCTACGTTAGGGCTACATATATTTTTAAATATTTACTTGTAGTCTACATAAAATTTGCTTTTGCACAAGCTTAATTAAAAACTGACCTTTTTACAATGCTTTTAAGTATATTTTACTTTGTCAATTTGTTTACTTTACTTATGCCGACGCTGGCTCAATTCGTACGTCATTTTCAGTTAAATTTACATATACTTTACGTTAAATAAGCTATCTCTTTTTTCTGAGTGTATAGGTTGCTGTATTCAGAAAATATTCTGTGGCAGCACAAATTTAGATGCAGACCGCATTAGCAGGTCCAAATGGAATACGAATGTGGACATGCGTTACTTTCAGCATGAGGTCGTCATATGGAATGCTCATTAGGGCCGAATGCCCAGTTTGGTTGGCCAAACATCATCCTTATTCGAACCGATATAAGAATTCTAGTCGGGGATCAAGACACCTTTGCTACTCTTTTTTACATGAGGATTCTATTTTAAAGGCTTTATGTAATAGTTTTGAATACTGTGAAATGAATTTGCGAATAAGGTGAAGTAGATTCTGCTTTAGATATATTTACAAACTATCAATTAATTATTGTTATCATAATATGTCAATAAATTCATTCTTTTAAAATGAATATTATAACGATTATTATATTATTTTATAGTGAGTATGATGACCGGGAGAATATTTTATTATAAGAGGGCCGCGATTGCCAAAAACTTATTTTAAGGGGGCCGCGACTAAGAAAAGGTTAAGAACCACGATATAAATATTGATATATTGATATTTAATATAATATATATATATATATATATATATATATATATATATATATATATATATATATATATATATATATATATATATATATATATATATATATATATATATATATATATATATATATATATATATATATATATATATATAGTTATATTACCAGTCTCACAATGAGATAAGCTGATTAATCACATTAATCATTTATCATACAACATTCCATTCCCATGGTTTGTGAGGTGTCAAATTATTATTATAAAATTTAAATAAAATAAAATGATTAGCTTTGCATTGTTACTGAAATCTAATATTAAGAAATAATTTACTTTTTAAGGAAAATTATATTTAAAAGTTAGTTATTAAGATCAACTCAATGTATAAGGTTGTTTAAATATCATTAAATAAAAATTAATTAAAAATAAAATAGTTTTTTTTTGGTTTATGTGTAACCACAACCTATAATTGGCGCAGCCGCACAGTGGAGTTTCTAAGTAGTGTGTTGTTAAAACAGTGCAATAATTAATAAAAAAAAATTAATTAATAGTGATTCCGTCCAAGTGTTTTTTGTTATAAGTGTTTTTTTGATTGATTTGTGATTCACAAACTTTTAGTTTGGAAATCTTTAATTAAAAGGGAGTGGAATACACTCGCTCTACGTTGTTTAATTAATTGAAAGATAGAGAATCCTTTTTAAGGGAGTACAATATACTCGCTCTATACTTTTTCTTGATTGATAAATAGAGAATCCTTTTTTAAAGAGAGTAGAATATACTCACTCTTGACTATTTTAGAGTGAATCTAAAAATTAAGTCGATTAAATTCTGATTAACAAAAGACCGTGACATCTCGGGCTGAAGGTTTTAACCGCCTAGAGGATTTGTGTTCACGCCGCTTCACATTACTAGCTACTCCGAACTAGCTCTCAACGACAGCAGAGGTAAGAATTTTAAGTTTAATTTAACAATTTTTGTTGTGTTTTGTGGAAATAAAATTTTTTCTCTCGTATACTACAAGATAGGTACGAACACAAAATTTAAAATTTAAAATTATTACCTAAATTTATACGGTTTTAGTATCCATCAAGTACTACAAGATAGGCTTGAAAAACTAATAGTGAAATAAACAAAAAAACTTTGGTTCTAAATATAGTTTGGGTTAATTTTTTCGTATACTACCAGATAGGTACGAACCAGATAAAAGTTCAGAAACATTAGTTTAGTTTATACGGCGTTAGTATCCATCGAGTACTACTAGATAGGCTCGAAAAGCTAAAAATTAAATAAACAAGCTTTGTCTTTTGAAAATAGTTTGGGTTAATTTTTTCGTATACTACCAGATAGGTACGAACCAGATAAAAGTTCAGAAACATTAGTTTAGTTTATACGGCGTTAGTATCCATCGAGTACTACTAGATAGGCTCGAAAAGCTAAAAATTAAATAAACAAGCTTTGTCTTTTGAAAATAGTTTGGGTTAATTTTTTTCGTATACTACCAGATAGGTACGAACCAGATAAAAGTTCAGAAACATTAGTTTAGTTTATACGGCGTTAGTATCCATCGAGTACTACTAGATAGGCTCGAAAAGCTAAAAATATAAATAAATTTTTGTGACTTAGTTGATAAAATCCATACGATATGGAAGAAGTTAATAACCAACTAGCACAAATTGTCCAACAACTCAATATGTTGTCGGCAAAACAAGAGGATCAAGACAGACAAATGTCAACGATCAATACTCATCTTGATAAAAATTTACAAGAAAGTGAAATTAAAAAATGGAATGAAGGAGTAAGAGATTTATTCCGCATTCCAGACCCAATAAAATCTATACCTGCATTTGACGGCAACAGGAAGCAGTTAAATGCATGGTTAAAAACAGTTGAAGACACATTGAATGTCTTCTTACCAATCGTTACTAAGCAGCAATATATTTTATATCTGCAAGCAATTAGTAACAAAATCGAAGGGAAAGCCAAGGACATCCTATGTCTGGCCGGCAATCCCCAAAATTTTGCAGAAATTAAAACAATTCTTACAGAAGCTTTAGGGGATAGACAAGAACTATCCTATTACAAATCTCAGTTGTGGTCTACCAAGCAAGGTGACGCAACATCCGTTCATTTTTACTATAATAAAGTAAAAGAAATAGTTCAAAACATCAAAACTTTATCGAAGCAAAATCATTTATATAATGCTTCATGGCAAGCTATAAACACGTTTATAGATGAAGACGCATTAGCCGCATTTTTATCTGGCTTAAGAAGGCCATACTTTGGATACGCTCAGGCAGCGAGACCGAAAAACATAGAAGAAGCATACGCGTTCCTTTGTAAATTTAATTCAAATGAAATCATTTCAAATAATTCAAGAAAACCAAATACTAACCAACAGATGTACGCATCTAATGTAAAAAAACCAAATGTTTTCGAAATACAAAACAAACCCAAACAGTTTAACAGTCTTGTTAATTCAAAACAGCATTGGAAATCAAACAATGAACCAATACCAATGGAGGTAGATCCTTCTTTAAGGTCTAGGCAGCCCTTTAATAAAAAAATTATAAACAATCACGAAATATATCCAAACCCAGATAATGTAGAATATGAAGAAAATAGTTTAGAGAATGAAAACTTGGAAGAATTAATCCCAACAGAGATAAATTTTCGGGAACTTCAGGATTCAGACGCGGAAGGCTAAACTTTTTACCATATCTAATCTTAAATAACACGTACTTAAATAAACAAATTAAAATTTTAATAGATACAGGTGCTAATAAAAACATTATTAAACCTGGTATAATTCCAATTAATCTACTTGAATTACAAACTATATCCGTAAAAAACATACTAGGAGTTCACAACTCAATTAAAAAGAGCAAAATAAATTTATTAGGTAAAAATTTGCCTATACAGACATATCACGAGCTAGACTTCCACCGATTTTTCGATGGAATACTAGGATCACAATATATGGCTGAAACTAAAGTAAAAATAGACTACCAGTCTAACACCATTACACTAAATAATATAGAATTCAAATTTTTCCGGTATTATACAACCGAAAACTTTTACAACCACATTGTAATATTTAATACAGAAGAAACTGGTGACTGGTTTGTACCAGAATTCGGTCATTTAAATAAAGATATAACAATCCAACCAGGTCTGTATAAAGCGAAAAACAATAAGACAGTAGTTAAAATTCTTACAAACGATCCGGATCCACCGAATTGCTTACCCAAATTAGAACTAAAAATAAATAATTTCGAAACATTAAATCCTATACCTATCTTTAACAATTCCATTATTAGTATAGAAACGATCAAAGGTTTAATTCGAACCGATCACCTAAACAAACATGAGCTAGAAGCACTTGTTAAAATTATTTACAAAAATCAAGCAGTGTTGTTACGGCAAAACGAAAAACTGTCTACTACTAACATAATTAAACATAGAATTCAAACAAAAGACGAAATGCCAGTATATACTAAAACGTATAGATATCCTCACGCTTTTAAACAAGACGTCGAGAATCAAGTACAAGAGATGCTTGACAGCGGTATTATAAAAAATTCCAGTAGCCCTTACTCGTCACCTATTTGGGTGGTCCCAAAAAAAGAAGACGCATCTGGCACACGAAAGATACGAGTTGTCATAGACTACCGTAAGTTAAACGAGAAAACAATAGACGATAAGTTTCCCATACCTCAAATTGAAGAAATTCTAGACAATTTAGGAAAAGCAGAATATTTTACTACATTAGATCTGAAATCGGGATTCCATTAGATACCAATGGATGCCAAGTCGCAAGAAAAAACAGCTTTTTCTACGAATAAAGGACATTTCGAATTTTGTCGAATGCCTTTTGGTTTAAAAAACGGACCAGCTACATTCCAAAGAGCGATGAACGGCGTATTAAATGGTCTCCTAGGTAATATTTGCCATGTTTACCTAGACGATATAATCGTAGTAGGAACAAATCTTGAAAACCACATAAATAATCTAAACATAGTTTTGAAAAGATTATCACAATTCAATTTAAAAATCCAACTAGACAAATGCGAGTTTTTAAAACGCGAAACTGAATTTTTAGGGCACGTTATAACTCAAGACGGTGTAAAACCTAATAAAGATAAAATTAGAAAAATTTTAGATTGGCCATTACCAAAAAACCAAAAAGAAATTAAACAATTTCTCGGTCTTTCTGGGTATTATAGACGTTTCATTAAAGATTATTCGAAAATTGCTAAGCACATGACGAAATATTTGAAAAAGGATATACCGTTGGATCGAACAGATCAAGAGTATATCAAATCATTTGAAACATTAAAAAATACAATAGCAACCGATCAGGTACTTGCCTACCCTGACTTTAACAAATCATTTATTTTGACAACAGACGCATCCGAATTTGCTTTAGGTGCAGTTCTCTCACAAATTCAGAACAATGTTGAAAGACCGGTAGCTTTTGCATCTAGAACACTTAATAAAACTGAAACAAATTATGCCGTCAATGAAAAAGAGGCATTAGCAATAATATGGGCAGTAAAAAAATATCAGCCATACCTTTACGGTAACAAATTCACGTTGATAACTGACCACAAGCCTTTAACATTCATAAAGTCATCCGAAAAAAACTCTAAAATTTTAAGATGGAGACTTGAATTGGAAAATTACGAATACGATGTCGTATACAAAGAAGGAAAAGCCAACGTCGTAGCAGATGCACTTAGCAGAATGCCTTCTACATCTAAAACCAACGAACTCAACGTTAATGAAATTTTGGTTAATCCTATTCAAGAGCAGCCAGAAGTTGTAGCAAATCCCGCAAGTGATAGTAGCGATTTAGAAACAGTTCACTCTGCAGAAACTTCTGAAGATTATTTTATCCATTTTTCCGAAAGACCTATAAATTATTACAGAAATCAGTTGATTTTTAAAATTTCAAATGTCGACACAATCATCACAGAAGATATTTTCACAAATTTCAAAAGAATAATCATATCAAAAAAATCATTTCAGCTAGATGATATAACTAATTTCATTAAAAATTTCCATAATGGCAAACAATCAGCAATTCTTGCTCCTGAAGAATTGTATGGCAAAATCCAACAATCTTTCAGAGAAAACTTTTCAGAACATGGTCATTTAGTTTTCGTCACTAGAATGGTCGAAGATGTTACAAACATAGATCGCCAAAATGCAATCATTGTTAAAGAACATGAAAGGGCACACAGAGGTATAAAAGAAGTGGAAAATCAAATCAAGAGATCATATTTTTTTCCCAAACTTACTAAGCAAAATTAAGAGCCATGTCAACACATGTACTATTTGCAACGCTCATAAATATGATCGAAAGCCCTACAATATAAAAATTTCTCCAAGACCAACTACAAAAAAACCACTGGAAAGAGTTCATATAGACATTTTCAGTATTAATAAAGTCAGTTTTTTGTCAATTATTGATTCATTTTCTAAGCACCTTCAAATGTTGCCCATAAATACTAAAAACCTAGTAGATGTTACTGGTGCACTCACAAAGTATTTTACCCTTTTCGGTATTCCCAATACCATAGTTTCAGATCATGAAACAACATTTCAATCAATACAGTTTAAAGAGTATTTGAATAGACTAAATATTCGATTGGAATACGCCTCTTCTTCTGAGTCGAACGGTCAAATCGAAAAGACTCACGCCACTTTAATCGAAATATTCAACACGAATAAAAACAAAATTTCTAATACTAATACTCCACAAGCCATAGAACTATCAGTGGCACTATATAACAATTCTGTGCATTCATCGACTGGCTTCACGCCAAATGAGGTAATCTTCAACCAAACTAATTTAATTAACCCACAAGAAATTTATGCACAGGCAAACATAATTTTTAAAAATGTAATCGATAATTTAGAATCAGCAAAGAATAAAATGTTAAAACAAAATTGTAGAAAAGAAGAACCCCCAGTTCTAAAAGAAAATCAAGTAATTTTTATAAAACCTAATATAAGAACGAAAGCTCTTCCTAGAGGAATCGAAACAAAAATTAAAGATGTAACATTTAAAACATTTAAAAATAATAGAAATATAAAAAGAAATAAAAACAAAATTAAAAGAGTCAAAAATACAATAAATTAAATTTTATTTTCATTTCAGAAAAATGATTTCAAAATTATTAATTTTCGTTGTTCTAATTCAATGTTACAAATTTCAAAAATTAGAAATAAGAAATTTATATAATGATCCAATTCTTTTGATTAAAAATAATGATTGTAAATTACAAGTGGGTAATATCAAACTAATACACCCAATAAATCTTACTAATTTAGAAATTACTGTAAAGACTATAAATAAAATATAATAAATAAAATTGATGATAGATTAGAACTAAATAGAATTGTAGAACAAAAATCTAGAAAATTAAATGATAACTTTTATCAAATTAAGCCTATTAAAAGTACTAGACACAAACGATGGGATGCTTTAGGGTCAGCTTGGAAATGGTTAGCCGGTAATCCGGACGCTCAAGATTTAGAAATTATCAACAGCACAATGAATGAGTTAATAAGTCAAAATAATCAGCAGTTCCAGATGAATGATAAAATAAACCATCGAATACAATTGATCACTGAAACGGTAAATAGGGCGCTAGCAAATACAACTATGGTCAACAAGATAGCGCTAACTGAAATTGAAATCATCGCTACAATTATAAACATCGATACCATAAATGGCATCTTGGAAGATATTCAAGAAGCAATAATAAGGACAAAAGCAGAGCTAACAAGTAATAAAATTTTAACAATAAAGGAAATACTTCTGATAAAAGATTTATTAGTTAACCAAGGCGTAAACATTTCATTACCTGATGAAGCATTACAATACGTCACACCTAAAATAGCAATAAACGATGAGACACTGCTTTACATATTACAGATTCCAAAACTAGAAAAGCAAACCTCTACAGCAATGATGATTATTCCATTAAATATTAATAATACGTTAATCAAAGAATATCCACATCATCTTATCAAATCTAATCAGATATTATTCACAACTACCAACTACAAAAGTTTTGTACAAAAGCATGCTGATATACAAGAATTTGAAGATAGCTGTGTTAAACCGTTGATAATGGGTACCGAGAGTCATTGTAATGTGACTTCAGAAAAAGATACAACAATGCAATTCATCGCAGAAGATAAACTTTTAATTAACAACGCTAAAAATGAAACACTGTCTTCAGACTGTGGACCAAGTAATCGAAAATTGAATGGAAACTTCCTAATTACATTCTTAAACTGTTCAATTTCATTCAATAATAAGAAATTTCAGTCATACGAGATAAGAAGTGAAATAAAAGAGATTCAAGGAGCATTTCACAATATTCAAGCTACTCGTCAATTAATTTCAAGTATCAATATTGACGATATTGTCCAAGGAAACATTGAAAATCGAAAACAACTAAAACATGTTTATCTAAAACAGATTGATCACCAGAACTGGATTTGGTCATTATCAGGAAGTATATCTATTTCGACAATTGGGATAGTATTATTATGCATCTATATTGGTATTCAGCGCTATACATCTAAAACAACAATAAAATTTGAAAAATCAAAAAATTCAACAAAGGAAACATCAGACATTGAAAAAATTTCAAGCCATTTAGCAGCTTTGGGAATAAAACCAATGGTCGAGGACGCCCATTCTTTACCCCCCGGAGGAGTTATATTACCAGTCTCACAATGAGATAAGCTGATTAATCACATTAATCATTTATCATACAACATTCCATTCCCATGGTTTGTGAGGTGTCAAATTATTATTATAAAATTTAAATAAAATAAAATGATTAGCTTTGCATTGTTACTGAAATCTAATATTAAGAAATAATTTACTTTTTAAGGAAAATTATATTTAAAAGTTAGTTATTAAGATCAACTCAATGTATAAGGTTGTTTAAATATCATTAAATAAAAATTAATTAAAAATAAAATAGTTTTTTTTTGGTTTATGTGTAACCACAACCTATAATTATATATATATATATATATATATATACATATATATATATATATATATATATATATATATATATATATATATATATATATATATATATATATATATATATATATATATATATATATATATATATATATATATATATATATATATATAACGTAACATTTATACCGAAATTCACAACTTTGTTTCCTTATAATTAAAATAGTAAAGATTATTTTAAGCACTTTTTGACTTTTTAAAATGTAAATAGAGTTTATTTATCTAAATCAGAAAGCTTTTTATTTATTGATAAGTTTCTTCAATTTAATTAATGTATTATTTAAAACAGCCAATAACTTTTTTAAAAGTATGTTAGTTTTTCATAAATTGACGCTTTTGATTTAAATGATGTGTGACTAACGTAACGTGACTAACGTAACACAAAAGAATTCATGTATTTAGAATGCTTACCTTATTTATTTGGAAAGCAAAGCAGTCCAATTCAGACACTCCAAACTTTAGCTTACAGAAAATCAAAAGTCTAAAACAATTCAGTTTATTATATTTGTGCTATGCTAAATTCTTTGTAGATATATTTTAATTCGTATATTAAGCCTTTTTCAGAACCATGCGCTTAATTCCATTCTAAACAAAACAAAATAACTATATTGGAATTTTCACAGTTGTTGCCATATCTTATAGTAAAATATATGAAAAAAAAATAAAAGGTCACAGTTACAGTTTTGTGAAGAAAAAAAATTTAGCTTGAATATATATATATATATATATATATATATATATATATATATATATATATATATATATATATATATATATATATATATATATATATATATATATATATATATATATATATATATATATATATATATATATATATATATATATATATATATATATATATATATATATATATATATATATATATATATATATATATATATATATATATATATATATATATATATATATATATATATATATATATATATATATATATATATATATATATATATATATATATATATATTTATATATATACATATAAGATATATATCAATATATCAATATATCAATATATCAATATATCAATATATCAATATATCAATATATCAATATATCAATATATCAATATATCAATATATCAATATATCAATATATCAATATATCAATATATCATTATATCAATATATCAATATATCAATATATCAATATATCAATATATCAATATATCAATATATCAATATATCAATATATCAATATATCAATATATCAATATATCAATATATCAATATATCAATATATCAATATATCAATATATCAATATATCAATATATCAATATATCAATATATCAATATATCAATATATCAATATATCAATATATCAATATATCAATATATCAATATATCAATATATCAATATATCAATATATCAATATATCAATATATCAATATATCAATATATCAATATATCAATATATCAATATATCAATATATCAATATATCAATATATCAATATATCAATATATCAATATATCAAAATATCAATATATCAATATATCAATATATCAATATATTAATATAATATATTATATAATAAATATAATAAATATAATAAATATAATAAATATAATAATACAATATATCAATATATCAATATATCAATATATCCATATATCAACATGTCAATATATCAATATATCAATATATCAATATATCAATATATCAATATATCAATATATCAATATATCAATATATCAATATATCAATATATCAATATATCAATATATCAATATATCAATATATCAATATATCAATATATTAATATATCAAAATATCAATATATCAATATATCAATATATCAATATATCAATATATCAATATATCAATATTTCAATATATCAATATATCAATATATCAATATATCAATATATAAATATATCAATATATCAATACATCAATACATCAATATGTCAATATATCAATATATCAATATATCAATATATCAATATATCAATATATCAATATATCAATATATCAATATATCAATATATCAATATATCAATATATCAATATATCAATATATCAAAATATCAATATATCAATATATCAATATATCAATATATCAATATATCAATATATCAATATATCAATATATCAATATATCAATATATCAATATATCAATATATCAATATATCAATATATCAATATATCAATATATCAATATATCAATATATCAATATATCAATATATCAATATATCAATATATCAATATATCAATATATCAATATATCAATATATCAATATATCAATATATCAATATATCAATATATCAATATATCAATACATCAATATATCAATATATCAATATATCAATATATCAATATATCAATATATCAATATATCAATATATCAATATATCAATATATCAATATATCAATATATCAATATATCAATATATCAATATATCAATATATCAATATATCAATTTATCAATATATCAATATATCAATATATCAATATATCAATATATCAATATATCAAAATATCAATATATCGATATATCAATATATCGATATATCAATATATCAATATATCAATATATCAATATATCAATATAACAATATATCAATATATCAATATATCAATATATCAATATATCAATATATCAATATATCAATATATCAATATATCAATATATCAATATATCAATATATCAATATATCAATATATCAATATATCAATATATCAATATATCAATATATCAATATATCAATATATCAATATATCAATATATCAATATATCAATATATCAATATATCAATATATCAATATATCAATATATCAATATATCAATATATCAATATATCAATATATCAATATATCAATATATCAATATATCAATATATCAATATATCAATATATCAATATATCAATATATCAATATATCAATATATCAATATATCAATATATCAATATATCAATATATCAATATATCAATATATCAATAT
>OY856187.1:137862699-138024609 GCA_963693315.1 Diogma glabrata | reverse complement strand
AATTTAAGGTTGACGCCGAATGGCATTTTCATGCTACCAGCCATGGAAAGGGACCTTGTGATGGAATTGGTGGTACACTGAAGCGTGCTGCATACCGTTATAGTATGGCGAGCGAAGATAATATTATTGATACACCAAAAAAACTTTTCGAATGGGCTTTAAAATGGGAATCTACCATGAACTTTGGATACGCCGATAAAAATGAATATCAATTAACAAAAGAAAAATAACAAAATCGATATAAAAATGCGATTACTATAAGTGGAACTCAAAAATTTCATTCTTTTGTACCAGTAGATACTAAGACAATAAATGCAAAAATGTTTTCCAACTCAAAAGAAACTTTTGAATGTAAAATAAGTAAATAATTTTTAATAACTATATTTATTTTCACATATATAATTTGTATGATATTTTAAAAAGTTTATTCAATAATAAAATATTTGTAATTTAATGTTGAAAAACAATCTTTTACTTTATGATTCCATAATAACATAATACGAACATAATACTTCTCCAGTCAAAAGTTCCTAAACAGATTTAGTTGTTTATACCGCTTTTTTGTTTGCAGTCAAGACTGTCAAATTATTTTTTATAAGAGTGACAAGTGATTACTAAAAGTGATAAATAAACATTTCATTTTCTATGCCATCTAATACAAAGAAAATAATTGCAGAAGTGCTTTCCTATTCAAAAGAAACTTCTGTTTGTAAAATAAGTAAATCATTTTTAACAATTGTATTTATTTTATTTATTGTACTACATATATAATTTTTATAATATTTTAAAAAGTTCATCTAATAATAAAATATTTGATATTTAACATAAAAAAAATATCTCTTAGTTTATAACGCCATTTTTATAATTTTCCTTCAGAACAAAAAAAACTGATTCCCGACAGTCATATGCACAACGAATTTTATCTTTAAAACAAAAAATAACGCGTGTCCTCAACTTTCACAAGTGGTTAGATATGAAATAAGCTTCAATTTAGTTTAAAAAAAAAAAAAAAAAAAAGAGGCTATGCCATCTTTTTTTCAATTACACCGTTTTTTTCTTATGTTACACCGTTAAAAATTATTTCAAAAAATTAACAGTGTACATTTTAAAAACTTTGTTCTAATACCTATTCAACGACATATCATTTATGAAAATCGATTCAGTAGTTTTTCTACAATCGCTCGTCAAAATGCAGTCACATCACAAAATAACAAAAAATTGAGGGGCACCCTGTGAAGACCCCTGGTCGAAAAAAAAAATTCTAAGAGAACTTGTATTTTTTATTTATCAAAGACTATCTATAAACAAAAAATAATCAAAATTAAAAGGGGTCAACTCAAAACGTTGTTGAATCTTCGTGAAATTGCTCATATATATATATATATATATATATATATATATATATATATATATATATATATATATATATATATATATATATATATATATATATATATATATATATATATATATATATATATATATATATATATATATATATATATATATATATATATATATTATATATAAATTTTTTTTTTGTTTTTTCGTCTCCGCTTATCATATATAGTCGTTTGGGACAAAAATTTTTCCAAAATTCCGAGATGAAGCCCATTGCAATAGGTAGATTTTTATATGAAATCTACCTAAACGCAAAATAAAAAAATGTATGTCTGTCTGTTGGCAGGCAGTCCGGCCCTCACAATCTACGAAATCCAGAAAACCGCTGGACGGATTTCAAAATTTTTATTTTCTAAAAATAGGTTTACTCAATGGGAAGACCCGAAAGGACGATGTGTTCGATAGCTGTACCGGAAGTGTGTCAAAAAAATCGTCAAGTCTTTCAAAACACGGAAATATGTATATTTTTTGCTTACAAAACATTCACTTTAAGTGATTACGAGTTGGAATTCAATGAATTTGGAGAAATCTTGATGGTCGGGATTGGTATGTGAGACCAAAATCTAGATTATTACATTATAAGTTTGTCAAAAAAATGTTGTCAAGTGTGTCAAAAGAAAGATTTTTATTTATTTTTTACCCAATTTTTTTGGAAAAAATAAAATTAATTATTTGTTGAAATGAAATTTTATTATTATTATTGAGAATTATGGCATAATCTGTTTGCCAAAAAAATGTTGTCAAGTGTGTCAAAAGAAAGATTTTTATTTATTTTTTTACCCAATTTTTTGTAAAAAAATAAAATTAATTATTTGTTTGAAAAGAAATTTTATTATTATTATTGAGAATTATGGCATTATAAATTTGTCAAGAAATTAATGTCAAGAGTGTCAAAAAAGGATTTTTTTTATTTTTAGCAAATTTTTTGGAAAAAAAATTTGAGCTGTTTTTATGACGTCAATGGAAAATGAAATTGGACATGACAATTTTGGAATTTGTTATAGTTTTTGAAATATTTTTGGAATATTGAAAATAGTTTGCATTTTTGATTTTGTAATAATTTTTGCAATATTTTTCGAATTTTGGAAAAAGTTTGGATTTTTAAGAATTTTTGGAATATTATTGGAATTTAGAAAAAGTTTTAATATTTGATTTTATTCAAATTTTTGGAATATTTTTGGAATTTTGAAAAAAGCTACAATTTTTCATTTTGTTAAAATTTTTGCAATATTTTTAGAATTTTGAAAATAATAGTTTTTGAATTTTATATTTATTTTTAGAATTTTGAATAAAGTTTCAATTTTTGATTTGGCAAGAATTTTTGGAATATATTTAGAATTTTGAAAAATTTTAAATTTTTGATTTTATTATAATTTTTGGAATTTTGAAAAACTTTCAATTTTTGATTTTGTAATAATTTTTCAAATATTTTTAGAATTTTGGAAAAGTTTTAATTTTTAAAAATTTTTGGAACATTATTGGAATTTACAAAAAGTTGAAATATTTGATTTTATTCTAATTTTTGGAATATTTTGGAATTTGAAAAAAGATTGCTTTCATTTAATTTTTACAATATTTTTGGAATTTTGAAAGAAATATGAACTCATATTTCTTTCACAGCTCCAAAAGTATTGTAAAAATTAATTAAAATCAATCTTTTTTCAAAATTCTAAAAATATTCCACAAATTATACTTTTTTCAAAATTCCAAAAATTATAATCAAATCAAAAATTTTTAATTTTTCAAATTTCTAAAATATTCCAAAAATTCGTACAAAATCAAAAATTCAAACTTTATCCAAAATTCTAAAAATTTTGCAAAAATTATTACAAAATCAAAAATACAAACTTTTTTCAAAATTCCAAAAATATTTCAAAAACTATAACAAATTCAAAAATTTCCATGTCGAATTTCATTTTCAATTACATTTACGTCATAAAAACAGCTACATTTTTTTGACACACTTGACAACCTTTGACACACTTGACAACATTTTTTTGACAAACTTATAATGCCATAATTCTCAATAATAATAATAAAATTTCATTTGAAACAAATAATTAATTTTATTTTTTCCGAAAAATTGAGTAAAAAAATAAATAAAAATCTTTCTTTTGACACACTTGACAACATTTTTTTGACAAACTTATAATGCCATAATTCTCAATAATAATAATAAAATTTCATTTCAACAAAATTTTAATTTAATTTTTTTCCAACAAATTGGGTTAAAAAATAAATAAAAATCTTTCTTTTGACACACTTGACAACATTTTTTGACAAACTTATAATGCAATAATCTAGATTTTGGTCTCCCATACCAATCACGACCATCAAAATTTCTCCAAATTCAATGTTCCTACTCGTAATCACTTAAAATGGACGTTTTTTAAAGCAAAAAATTTGCAAATTTTCTTGTTTTGAAAGACTTGACGATTTTTTTGACACACTTCCGGTACAGTTATCGAACACATCGTCCTTTTGGCTCTTTCCATTGAGTTGACCTATTTTTAGAAAAAAAATTTTTCAAATCCGTCCAGCGGTTTTCTAGATTTCGTAGGTTGTGACGGCCGACGGACGGCCGGACGGACGGCCGGACGGACGGCCGGGCGATAGACAGACATACATTTTTTTTTTGCTTTTTTAGAACCAGTAGGTCCTAAAACGTCGAGAAATGCCAAAAAAAGTGGGGGTAAGAATTTCACTTTGAGCCCATGAATGTAATACTCAGGGTCAAATATCTGACTTATAAATGTGGAGTAAATGATATGGAGTGATTTTTTAACCTATTGAGACGGTCGAGTTTTCCAGATAGAAATAAGTGAAATTATCGATGTATGAAATCACTCAATACTCTACACTTGTGATTTTATATTTCCACATCCATCCAGCGTATGGGTTTTTAATCTTAGGTCAGCTCGTAAATATTAAAAATTTGACGACAATTTTCTATTATATTCAATTAAATCTACTAAATAATTTTTCTTTCTACCCCTATAGAAAGTATTCAGTTTCTTCCCTCACACCAAGAAGGAAAGTCATAATTCCCTCCCTCGGGAGGAAAAGTACTTTTCCTCCCTCTCATTATAAATATGTTATAAGTTATGAATTGTGAATATATTATACCGAAATTGTTTCCGTAATTTTTAGAACATCTTGTATATTCTGCAGTCTGGTAAAAATTAAATATCTCTGTGAAATAAATTAAAATAAGAAGACGATATACCACAGAAACAAAAATCATTCACATAAGTAAAAATTAAATATAAATGTTACTTCAGTTTTAGGTTTTTAAATAAAAATATCAAATCATAATTCTTAGCTACGTTTTTTGACTGAAGAAAAAAACTATCGTAGGATGCCGTGGCTTACAGACAGTGACAGTAAACATAAACTGATATTTACTTTTGAGTACAAACACAAGTTTCAAAAAAGGTTCAATTTAAGGGAGAAGGAAAAAAATGCATTACACTCGGAAGGAAAAAAAAGCATTTCGCTTCGCGTCTGGCAGTAACCTACATCCTACGGGAGGAAAGATGGCACTTTCCTCCCTAGTAATACAAATAGCTATATTTATTGGCTCCTTATTTACCTGAAAGCCTGTTACGTTATCTTAAAAAAATGCTAAATGAGTTGCTTTCTGCTCTGAATCTCCACTTAAAAGCATTCCCCAGTTTTGTAGAATTTTCATAGAGGAATTCATAACCGATTTCCATTTTCGAAAGGTGTCATTTGTAACAAAGAATGTATTGTGTTACAACTCAAGCGAATTTGTAGAAATTTCATTTTTCACTTAACGAAAATATAATTAAAGAAGAATAAAATAATATTAATAACAATTTATCTATTTATTAACAAAATGATTGAAAAATTTTCAACATTAAATAATTTATGAGAATAATTCAGTTTGAGAGTCCTTCTTCAACTACTTAGGATTATATCTTTTGTTCAAACTTATTTTCTTATGGGTTTATGAAAATTAATATGTATTGTTAATTTAAAAAAATAGAATGTATTTGTTTAAAACGAGCACAAGTAGGTTGATTGACAACATCCCCACCACCTACAAAAAAATAAATAAATCATAAAGTTATTTAGTTTACAATAAAACTTATTATTATAAACTAACTAATATTAAATTCACAATAGATTTTGATACATTAGATTATATAGGATGTATTTCTTTATTTTTGTATATAAAGTAAATTCAAGTAAATAAGTTTATAATCCCTAGGCCCACGCCGATTTCATTTAATGATTATAACATATTTTAAACTTTGTGAGGCGCCTATCCTTGATGAGTCCAAAAACATTTGTTCTGCCATTTTCCTCGATTAAGCCGCTTTTTCGTTCGGGAAACTCCGAAATATTCCGATTGCTCGGGATCTTGTAAATTTTTTTTAACTATCGGGGTTGGAGATTTGTTCTAGAACACGAAGGCAATCTTGTCCGACAAAAATTTGTCTGCTATTTTCTAGTCCGACAACCCAAACATACCAAAATGTCAGTTGTCGGACTAGACAATAGCAGACACATTTTTGTCGGACAAGCTTACCCTTGTATTCTTAAACATATTTCCACCACCCATAGTTAAAAAAAAATTGTGGTAGCAAATTTACAAGATCGCGGGATACCGGCATTTTTCGGAGCTTGCCGAACGAAAAATAAGCCGAATCGAGAAAAATAGTAGAACAAAAGTTTTCGGGCTCATCAAAGACCGGCGCCTGACGAAGTATAAAATATGTGGTAATTATTAAATGAAATCAGCGTGGGCCCAGGGACTATTAGGATTTATATGTTAAGCTTTATATGATTATTGTGAACAACTACTTAATTTCGATTAACACGAGTTTTTAAGTTTTTCACCGAATTTAGCCAAAATACTATGTTTGCTACGTTAAACTGGCCATAAATCGAAAATCACAGATTTACATACTCAACGAAAATTGGTACAATTCCTAAGCCCGATTACGTTCAAATTTCATCACGGTAAATTTTTGTATCGTTTTTGTATTCGCGCACATTTTCTAGTCATTTTCAAATTCGAAAAGAAGTTTAAATTTGTTTCTTCCTAGAATGTAAGTATAATATTGAGAATATTTGTATATATGTCATTATTTAAATATAAGTTTGTGATGTATGCTATAATTTTGTAAAAGAAAAATTTTATGAATTTGAACAATATTTTTTTATTGTTAGTCTTAAATGGTATCGGATATTTTATTTTCTATATAAAAGTCTAGATAGCGCAACGATACTTTCTTAAATTATTTTATAACGATGGCCATATTGTTTTTGAAAATTTTTGTTTCGTTTTTGTATACGCGCACATTTTCCGGTCGTTTTCAAATTCGAAATAACTTTAATTTTTTTTTCTTCCTAAAATGTAAGTATAATATTGAATAAATGTTGTTCATATATTATTATTTAAATATTATAATTTTGCACAACTTTTTTTATTGTTAGGTCTGTTATTTTAAAAAAAAAAACACACAACAACACAACAATTTGCAATTTTAGTTGAATTTTTAGAAAAGAATCCTACAATTGCTACGGGATCACAACAGACTGCAGAAGGACGGATCACGGTTAAACATCATTGGGAGGAAGTTATGGTAAAGTTAAACGCATGTGGTCCACCAATGAATGATGTTAACGGATGGAAAAAAGTAAAGAATTTTTTAAAATATATATATGTATACTTATTTAATAGCAATTTAACTTACAGGTATGGAAAGATTGGAAATATAAAATTAAAAGCAATTTAACCCAAAATAAAATTAAAAGAACTGGAACTGGCGGTGGACCTAGTAAAGTTCATATTTTTAACGATTTAGAACAAAAAATAATAGACATATTAAGTTTAAAGGAATGTGTTGGTGGATTAGATGTACCTTCATTTGGTCTTCCAGTTGCATCTACATCCGATAATTTTTTAAATTATAATGATGTAATGGAGTCGGATGTAAATGAAGTAATTGAAAATGATGGAAATATCAACACAATAACTTCACCATTTACACCACGTAAAAGAACAGCGACAAAAAAAAATATGCTGGAAAAACAACTAACGTTGCAGGAAGATTTTTATAAACAATTTTTAAAAAAGTTAGACAAAATACAATACACAAATAAAGAAAATCTACGTTATAACAAGAAAATTTTTAAGATAAAAGAAGAAAAGTTGAAGCATCTCAAAGAGTACCATAAAATAAAAGAACAAAATGTACTTAAAGAATTAAACTAAATGAAGAAAAGTTAGAGCTGAAGAAAAAAGCAATTGAATTACAATTGGCTAGTTATAGTGATATATAATTATATTAATTTATTATAATAATAATTTGTTTTGTTGTTTTAATTTTACATATTTTATTTTAATTTTTTAAAAATTGAATTTGAGTTAAAGAATGAAGTTTTAAAAAGGGAATTACATTTTATTTATAATACAAATTACAAGGCACTTTTAATTTGGTTTCTTATCCTAACGGCTTCATGTTTTGTGTCAGGTTCTGAGATGTGGGAAATATTTCTGCCTGCCTACCATTTTTGTTGTCGTCGGCCGTCTTAGAAAATTCTAGCCTCGATTTATTGTTGGACGTTGAGGTCACAAGATAAACGATAAAAAAATAAAATTTAATAAAATTTTCATTGTTATGTAGTTATGTTTATATTTCATTTTATACTTACTCGCTATTAGTTACATTAAAGATGTTAGACTTCAATCTTAAATTCTTTCTTTGAATATTCAAATCTCGACTATCATCATCACTACTTTCATTTTCTGATATATAAAATGCAAGAGAGTCCATTTTTATTTATAACAAACAACAAAATATTGAATTAAACTTCAAAAGTTATGTATACATATATTGAAAAAATTATTCTTTAATTCACAAATGTGTTCAAATTCACTATTTTACTAATAAGAAATTAACGTTTGTCATATTTAATACAAAACGGTAATAGATTTTTTATTTTTACTGCTGACAACACTTAATAAAATTGTAGTAAAAATTTTCTTGACTTATCGAATGTAAGAGTATGAAATTTTGAATTGGTCGAAAAGAACTATCGTTTTTAAAACGAAGGCTATCGAATTGCAGAGTAGGCCCCCTGATAGTACTGAGAGTGATACGCAGTGGTTTTAAATTTTTTCACAGCGAGCAATGAACATGTATATTTAAACATTTCACTTACATAATTGCTGTCATGATCGATCACTATAGCACAAAAATTACAAATGAAAGATTAGTAAAAGCTTTTGAAACAGTTTTAGTTTCTTGATTTTTAAGAGGAACGGCTAATCAACATTTTGTTAGATCGTCTTGTATTGTAAGGATATACCTATTTTTGGTTATAGAATTTATGGACAGGTTCAACAATGTCCATGAAAATTTTCTGAATTGGTCTCATGGATATGGTTATAATTTTCATTATTAACTTATTTGTTTTGCAAATTTTATTCTTTTGGGATAGTGGAGGGTAGTGGATGTATTGATATTTGAAGATTTTTCTTTTGTTTGGAGACGTGTTACTTCAAGAACATTGTAGAGGTCAGTGTTGTTTCAATGCGACTTAAATTGCCAGCATGTGTATTTGTTTTGCGGGTCTATAAACAATTTTATATTAGTGTCATACATTTCAATTCACCAGCGAATGAGTCTGGCTGAAAGGTTTGCACGTTTATGAAGCAATATTTATGATTTTAGACCATACGGTGGATGATACGATCCACCGTATGGTCTAATTTTTTTAACGGCCAAATTTATCGCTAATAATAATCACAGGTTTTTCTTTCTGCAGATCTGTAAGTTTGTACTCAAGGATGGCGATATCATTAAGTTAAACAAAACATTTAATTCTATCTAATCAAATTAAAACAGAGTTCATTGCATGTTGGAAGAAAGATGTTGCATTTTTTAGTGCAAACGGCATTCAATTGAAATTTTAATGATTTAAATGAAATCAATAATTTAAATTAATAAATTATTGTTAAATTGAATCACCAAACAATCTTTTTAGTAAGTATATTTATTTATGACGCGTTTCGAATATTAAATATTCACCATCGGTACAAAAAATATGACTAAATCTAAATAAAAACAAATATTCATTCTTTAAATTTTGATTGAAAAAATGGCATACTAACATTTTATGAATTAAATAGTTTAAAATAATTTTCATACGTATAAAATTTACTTGTTTTTTTAAAAATATGACATACTGATCAAAATACTATGAATAAAATATAAATGAATTGAATTTTTAGAATGAAAATTTATAAAATCGAATTATACAAAATATTTGAATTAAATAATAATTGGTCGTTTAAAATTAAATTTGGAGATTTTTTGAATGCCTTATAAATTTCAAACTCTTCAAGAGAATCCATTAAAAATCCTTTACTACATAGATGCAATGGTTCTAAATTTTGTTCAAAACTGGTGTAGTTATGGTTATTATCATTTAGATGATTTGCGAAAATGGACTTTAAATTTTGTTTATTTTTGTTCATTGGAATATGTTCTTTAAATCTCTCAATGAAACTTCTTCCTGTTTTTCCAATATAAAATTTTCCACAAGTATCACACTTGATTTTATAAATTCCAGAACATGATCTTAAATTGAATTTAGATTTTGGTTTTAAAATTTTGTATAAATTATTTTTTGTTCTAAAAGATATCGAGTAATTATGTTTTTTGAAATGATTTCTTAAAATGTTAGGTAATAAGTTAGTATATTCCATTGAAATATATGTGATGTTGTTATTATTATTATTTGAATTTTTTAACTTATTTAAACATTTAGATAATAACTTATCAATAAATTTTGAATCATAACCATTATCTGAAGCGATAAATTTTATTGTATTCAATTCATCTTGAAAATTTGAAATATTTAGTGGTATATTTAGAAGGCGATAAATGAGTGAATTGTATGCTGCTGTTTTTTGTGAATTTGGATGATGTGACGAATTATTTATTGTTATACTGGTAGTAGTTGGTTTTCGAAAAATTTTATATTCAAATTGATTATTAATTTTTGAAAAATAATCACAATAATCACAATTTTTTGGTAAATATAAAAGTTCCGTTCTCAAATATTTTGTTTACAGTTTTAATTTTATTTCTTACTCGACTAGAATATTTAATTTATATTTGTTGTAGAGTATGAGTAAATAGTATAAGCCAGCAATTACTTCCAATTTATTTTCATTTATTATGCGCTTTTATACCCACCTTAGTACGTGTGAGCAGGTGAGCTGATTTAAATAACTCTTTTTCGATTTGCAAAAGTTTTGATTTTAAGGTGTATCACTGTCCCCAGTCATCCAATAAAGTACAAAATAATTTTCTTGTGTTACCACTTTTGTTTTTTTTATACAATATTTTTTTAAACCACGTGGAACCTAAACTGCAATATATGGTTTCCGTTTGACACTCTTAGGATCCGGTTTAACACCATTTTTACTAATAAATGTCTCAAAACAGTGACTTCTGGTTTGAAAACATTTTCTGGTTGAAATTAATTTATAGCTATTTTGATGCTAAAAGATAGCCTTGTTAATTGAAAATGACCTTCATTTGTCGAAAAAACTGTACATGGTCTAGAGTTTTTTTTTGCGATTTCTATCAGGTGAAATGAGTTAGCTATATCCATTGTTGGAAAATATTTTGCTCTATCTAATTTGTTTTAAATGGCTTCTAGTCTGGTGAGTGGAAGTTTGTCATTTTTATTTTTTTATTTGGTGCTCTTTAGTCTATCACCATTCCAAACTTTTTGGTTATATCTGTACACCCCGTAGAATACGCTAAAATATTTCAAAAATTTTGAGGGTAGTTATCTCTCTTACTCTGTGGTTTTAAAGTTTAAAAACAATATTTCGAAATGTATGACTCGTTTCTTTTTTAACTTTTTTTTAAATTTTGTTTAAAATAGGCACTTACAAATAATTCTTGTCGCGTGCGGCATGATGGAAGTAGTATCGATATGAGTGCTAGAGGGTGCTGAAGGTTCAAAATCAGTTTTCATGTTATATCTTGTGCTGTAAAATGGAAATTACAGTTCAAATAATGTATTAAAAGAAAATCACGGTAATTAAATTCAAATCCGGTATAAAATTATTTAAAAATCCAATATGGCGGCTCCAATATGGTAGCCAATATTTTATAAACTGATGAGTTTTGCAAATCGAAAAATATACTTGTAATCTACGTAAAATTCTAGATCAAACTTGTCATGTGCAAAATTTTCTAGTTGGTGCTATTTGTGAGAAAAAAATCATAAACTTTTAGAACTATGTGAAAACTGAGTTTTTTACCTTCAGTGCCCTCTAGCGCTCACATCAATACTACTATCATCATGCGATAAGAATTATTCGAAAGTGCATATTTTAAACCAAATTTTAAATAAAAATTAAAATAGACACGAGTCATACATTTCGAAAAATTGATTTTAAACTTTAAAACCTCAAATAAGGGAGAAAACTACCGAACTAAAGAACTAACGAAATAATTTCCTACAGCATCAAATGATTAGAACCCTTTGAGGTATTTTTACCGTGATCCAAACGGTCCCTGTTTCGGCGCCATTGAAGAGAACATTTAATTTTTTCTAAAATATTAAATAATTAATTACCTTTCATTTAAATAACAGAGAAATGTCATGAACAGATCAATTGTTTAATTTATTGTTGCTAAGTTTTTTGTTTGATTTATTGGCTTAATATTTTGTGTCTTTGTGGTCAGGTCCCTGTTTCGGCGCCATTTTGTGATAAAGTGGGTAAAAAATAATTGAGTAAAATTTAAAATGTTTGCAGTAACCATCATACGGATTTGTAATCATAGTAGCAGTTTTTTAAAATCTTAGAGACGAAATTACTATTATGTTATTGCGGCATTCTCTGTCAACTCGGCCACCCCCCTCTGTCCAAAAATTAGAGCAATCTATAAAATTCATGTTAGGCTCATTTTTTATCTATAACCTTCTAGTTTAATTTTAGCCATGGTCTTTTTGAAAAATTCAAAATGGCGGACCAGTATGGCGGCTGTAAGTCTACCACCTTAACTAGAAAGAATGGTTTTTTTGAAGTCATACTTGCAAAAGCCATCAGATCATTTGATAAAAACCATTTTATGTTGTATCTTTGCGTGTTAAATACGAATATAATCTTTCTTTTGAGCTTGAATCCTCCTTTGTGTCGTTAACCTCAAAAAACCTTTAAAATACTGTGTTTTAGAAAAACGATCCGATCATACAACGTATAGTAACAATTTTAGCAAATCTCACTGTGATGTTCTTTTATTTTCTGAACACGTATATAACCTGTCCATGCACTAACAGCTACAAATTTTGTCCCTAACCTATACAAAAAGTCCCTTAAATTCTTTCTTTTTTTACAATGGACACCCCATTTACTGTAGAAGTTTAAAAAAACCTTATTTCGATATAATTTGGTTTGTTGAGCACGGTTCAAACCATACTATGAGCTAAAAAATTAACTTTTCGCTCTTAAACCCCGAAAAACTATTAAAAACTGTGTTTTGAGTTCAACGACCACCCAAGTTATCCTGAAATTTTTTGTTTTTTTCATCTGATCAAAAAGTAAGGTTATTTTTGGATTCAACACGCTAAACTACATCAGAAACTAGTTTCTATTAAACAATCCGATGGCTTTTACAAATATGTCATCGAAAAAAGCATTCGCTCATGTTGAGGTAGTTGACTTACAGCCGAAATGCTGGTCCGCCATTTTGAATTTTCTAAAAAGACCATGGCTAAAATTAAACTAGAAGGGTATAGCTAAAAAATGAGCCTAGCTGGAATTTCATAGATTGTTCCAATTTTTGGACAGATGGGGGTGGCCGAGTTGACAGAGAATGCCCCTATTATATTTGTTTTGCCTATTTGATGACTGTTTCGTGACTGGCAACTGCAAAAGTGATTTTGAGTCCAAATATAGCGTAAACCTATCTGTTCGTAGACCAGCTTTGTGTTCCACCAACTCCTTAGTGTTTTGACACCTCTAACTATAAGGGGTTGCTCTGTAAAGTGTTGAAGTTCTGTAAAATGATAAGTTCTGCAATGGCTCAATATAAATAACGCATTGGCGATTGTGTTTAGAAATTAACTTCAAAATTAAAATGGTGAATTATTATGTTCACAGTCCTAAACTGAATATAATTCGGTGCTAACTGTACAATATACTATTATCTAACTAATAATTAAATAAACCAATAAATAATTCAAGACCAATTTATTTAGCTTTCTATAAAATCCATTATGTACAGATTCGATTATTAAATTGCCTTTCTAGTCTATCAAATAAAGATAATTATATGTAAATTCAGAAAAATATTCAAAAACAATCCATTAACTTCAATCAGGTCTAAAACTTCAATATCATCAGATAACAATAGAATTAATTATTCATATAATCATTTCTTCTTCACTTATTTATCAATAAAACGAAATCATACTAATTTGTTCCGTTCCGCTCTTAAAACTCCTTAAAATCTTTTTATACTAATTTATTTTTTTAGCAATTTCCTTTCCATGATATCTTCCTTATTAAAATTAATGTTCTTCAAATTATTCATAACTATCTCTTTAGGAATCGAAAAAAATTCATTAAGATTCAATGTTAACGTAGAAAATTATATTTTTATTTGGAATATGCATACAAGTGCTTTTCTTTTGAATTTATGTAGAGCTAAGTATAAAAGATACAACAATCAGAACATGAACAAGAAGAAAACGACATGAATATGCAATTTTATTGATTACGAAATTTTTGATTATGATTATATAATAAGCTACAAATATACAAAACGTAGTCGTTGGGATTTACATATATTTTGGTAAATTGTTAAATTGTTTACTTTGAATTTTTTTTACAAGAACATCAACCCCCAACAGCCATAATGATGTATATTATTTGCTGTTCTGACAACATATAAAATTTTAATTATGACTTACATAAACTTTTATTCTGTTTATCTACACAAAACCACCAACAATAATAACCTGAGGACAACATCAGAATAGATGTTCAAAAATTCTTAGAAATTATACTTTTTAAAAAATCAAAGTTTTTTTCTCTATAACATCTTAAACTTATGAAATCATAAGTTTTAAGAATATTTAAATGTTAAAAGCTATAAATTATTCAGTTCATTGAAAATGGTTTAGAACTTTAGACCAGTATTTTACGGTTTGTTAAATTGGTTTATATAGATGAATTTATTATTTTTTTAATAAAATGTGCTGTGTATTAGGAATTAAAAAATGTGTCACAACAACAGATAAAACCTTTTAAGAACTAAGTCTCACAGGCGTTCTGAGGTGTTGATGGACGTAAATATTGATCTAACACTTTTTACGTTCATATTATTTCTGGCTTTTAGGTAGATTTCATATAAAAATCTACCTATTGCAATGGGCTTCATCTCGAAATTTCGGAAACATTTTTGTGTCAAACGACTATATATGATAAGCGGAGACGAAAAAACAAAAAAAAAAAGTATATATATATATATATATATATGGATTTTTTAAAACCGTTATAACGGCCGTTTGGATTCTAATATTTTAAAAAAAATAACAAATTTAAAATTTTGAAATCTTTTTTATCAATTTGGTTTAAAAACAGACCTCTGCAGTTAGAGGTTCCTGAGTGAGTGGCTCAGACAAAAAAGTTTGCAAAAAAAATTTTTTTTTTAAACAACCGGCACTCTCATGGTCGCATTTGTAAGGCCAGATCAAAAAACCTTTTCTAAAAACGTGTGTTTTATTAATATCTTGAACACATTCGTAAATCAGCCAAATCCGACACAGGGTTAAGAAACTAGAGGCTTTATACTAGAAAAACACTCTGTTTTTTAGATCCGTTATAACGGCCGTTTAGATTCTAATATTTTTAAAAACTTCATAGATTTAAAATTTTTGAAATCTTTTTAACCAGTGTCTTAAAAAAAAGACCTCTGCAGTTGGAGGTTTCTGAGTGAGCGGCTCCAACAAAAAAGCTTGTAAAACACAAAATGCGTTTGAATCAACTGGCACTCTCACGGTCTCATTTGTAGAGCCAGATCAAAAAACCTTCCGTAAACATGTGTGTTTTATTAATATTGGACAAGTTCGTAAATCAGAAAAATCTGACACATGGTTAAATAACTAGAGGCTTTATACTAGAAAAAAAATCGTTTTTTAAATCCGTTATAACGGCCGTTTGGATACTAATATTTTTAAAAACTTCATAGATTTAGAATTTGTGGAAACATTTTAAACCGTTTCTTATAAATATAAACCTCTGCAGTTAAAGGTTTTTGACTTGTTGGCTTCAACAAAAAAGTTTACAACAATCCATTACTATAATTTCCAAAAAACTTATAACAGTCAATGAAAAAAAAAATATAAAGGTTTGAATAAAAGAAATTAATTTTTTTTCTTAGAAATAAACTATTTTAATATTTTGCAGTAATTGCACGACATATGATATAGCGTAGGCTTATGTCATAAATTGTCACACACATATTCTGTGGTAGATTTGATATTTGTTTGTTGCAAAATTGGATAGATATAGTTTTGCTTATATGTAACTAACTTTTTTTTTTAATTTGTTCGATATCTGTTTGAAATTAAACTAATCTGATACATCAGATTCTACTGGCACAAAAAACTCTGATTTCGAAATCTACCTATTTCTAGCGGATATACGTGCCGCTTGGACTTTTTATTATTGAGGTAGCTCAAATAAAATAATAAATTAATTTACGGAGTTTCTTTAAATGTTTTTGTTTTTATGATTATAATATTGATATGAAAGAGTTAAATAGGATAATGAATTATTTAGATGATTTTGATTCTTAATACAAAGCATGAATCGAAATAGGGCCGATCGTTACAAATAAAGTTAAATTAAAATAAGTTGTTTAGCCAAACCATTCATTACTATTTATATCAGTTTAATTAGTGAGTGGTATTTTGATGTTAAGCTTCATTAAGGAATTTAGTTCACAGTACGTGGTGAAATGGTGCAAAAGTAATGTTACAGTACGTGGTGAAATGGTGCAAAAGTAATGTTACAGTTTACATTTTTACAATATAATTTTTATTGGACATTTTTCAAACTATGCTTCTTATATTTTTCTCTATATCAAAACATGATTTTATAGTTTTTTATATTACTTCGGTTTGAAAAACCTAAGTATTACATTCTCGATCCAAAAGTTAAATTCTCACCCCTTTTTTTGCGTTTAAGGACCTACTGATTCTAAAAATGAAAAACTAAAATGTTTGTCTGTCTCAGGGCCGGAAGTCACAACCGTAGTTACAGAAAACACCCGCCATAGCGAATTGAAAAATTTTTGTTTCCAAAAATAGGTTAACTTAATGATATGAGCTGTAGGGACCTTGTGTTCGATAACTTTACCGGAAGACAATTGCTGTTTTACTTTTTGAGTTTTTATGAAAATTTGAAAAAAAGGTGTTATTTTGGTTATCCAAATCCATGGGATCTTGATGAAACTTTTGAATTAAAATGAGCCGTAAACGCATCCGGGTTTATTTGAATATGGCAAATATGAGCTATTTTCAAAATTCAGCAAAGGAGTCGGGGAGAATGTCTGTGGATCGTTGATCAACTGTTTTTTTAAAACTTCAATAACACTCAGTCCTGACATTCAGTTTTGTTAAAACTTAGAGCATAAGGTTTTTGTAATGTTCATAGTAATTTTGCCACTTCCGGTTTGTCACTTTCGGTTAAATAGCTTTATCCTAATCTTTTTAATATATTACAACAACAGCCACAGCTATGAAGTGTGTTTTTGACGAATCTTTGGTTAAATGTCTCAGAGACCGAACAAATTTGCTTTTGAGGTGTCTTGTATATAGTAGTCGGTGCTCATCAAACAAATGCTGACCTTTTATATTACCAATAGGTTGGGTTATTGTGTTGAACCTTTGGAGATAATTTTTGATATTGACATTTTAATGATATCTTCACCTTTCAATACCTTCTGTCTAGACAACTTATTTTAGTTTGCATCTAAATGTTAGTATAATATTAAATTTAAATATGATTACACACACATTCAAATTCTATTTACATTATAATTGATGTGTCGTATAATAAATAAATCTTAATTTTGCGTATTTTAGACTGACCTAATTGAGCTAATATTCATCTTTCGTTGACCTTTTTCTTTCAAGTTTGTTTTAATATTTGTTTTGTAATTTTTCGTTTTTTATTTGTATTTATGTTCTATAAAACATATTTTTGTACAGTGCAGTTAAATTATATTGTATTATTTTTTTATGTTTGATATTTTAGTATACCTTATATCCAGTAACTGGTTAGTTTTTAATCTTACGGGAAGTTCATGGCGTGGCCCTTATGGTCACACCCCATCCCACTAGTTTTTTTGTTGCTGTAGTGGGTTGGTTAGAACAACCAAGCTTGGTTGTCTTGTTACTTCTCTAATATTTAAAACAATTTAAGAAATTTATTTGACTCAGTGTTTGGTGATAATCTTTTTTCATAGTCAAAATTAAAACATGATAAATTTTACTTTCATATGTTTATTTAATTGCACATTGATATTTAGCACAACACCACTATAGGTTACATAGCATAATTTTTAACCTAAATTCTTTTTCCTTTATTCATATTTAAGTTTCATAAATCACAAATAAATTTAAATCATAAATTTAATCTGCATACATTTTTATTTTCATTATTTTAAAATAATTTCTATCCTATAATTCAAAGATACTCTCCTCTTAACTGATAAAACCCAACTCAACTCTTAGTAATTCTAAGAATCACTCTTTCCAAATAAATGCCCCAACTCAATTCACTTAATCCCAACTAAAAAAAACTACAGAATTTCAAAAATATAACGAACTTGTCGTTACAACTTGCCAAACCCCAACTAATAAAAATTCAATTTATTTCTCATAGCACGAGCCATGAAAAAATTCCGTGGTCAGCATAAATTTTCTTTTACCGGTAAATTGCATATTCTGCAATTTGTTTTCTTTTAATTTTCATAATTATGTAAAAAAATTATAAATGGAAAATAGAAAAAAAACATAAGTTGATACGAGCTTCCGGAAGTTTCAAATTTTAGAAATACTTTAGGGTCAATCCATTTGAAATCACCCAAATAGAATAAAATTTGTTGCTCAACATTTTTGATTTTTTTAATTTTTTTTCTTAGTTATTACCCAATACTAGGTGAATTCAAAACTGTAATAAAAAATTTTTTAGGCTCATGCTTTTTTTTTTGTGGCCATTTGAAAGTTGCTTCATAACGATTTTTCAGCCGAAAACGAGTTTTCTGTAAATGTATCTAACTCTGTTAATTTTACAGACATCAAAACAAAATAAAAATTAAAGTGATCAGAAAAATGCTCTCTACTTTTTATTCTTACATAATATTACCTAAGTAAATCATAACTATAAATTGAAAATTGGCTTAAAATGGGAGTTTTAGTGCTGTAAAATTATTAAAAGGAAGAATGACTCACCTCTAATTTTTTATTCTTACATAGATTTATTATAGGGCTACTTGCTGTAAAAGTTTCAAGCTTGAGAACTGTGTACTTTTTTTATATAATTTTCCAAAAATTCCCAAAATTGCATTTAGGCAATATTTAGAGTAGAATATCTCAAAAGGGACAAAGTGATAAATTGTAAAATTAACATAAATAACACCTCTGTGTGACATAAACATACGATAAAAATTTGGTGACTGAGACTCAACTAGTTCCAGAGTTATAGTGCATCAAAGTTGGCCAAAAATTACGTTATACGCACACAAAATTTTAATGGTAAAAATCCGCATTGTAACTTAATATACAAAATTTTACTGAAACTAAGTGTGTTACACAAAAATAAGTTGTACATGTACATTATTTCAGCAAGTACTATGACAAATTTATAATTTCCGCAAAGCATTGAAGAGTGTTGAAATTTCGGTGCAGAGTTTCTCTGTTATGTTGTGTGTTCTGCCTGAAACCGTTTTTAGTTCTGTGAGAGTAATCTTCCTCAAAACTTTATTTACTGGAACCCACACTATGTCTTTTTTAGATAGCTGGAAGGCAGTTTTAGGGCCAGGTGGATGAAAAAAATGAACCAATAGATCATTATTTTGACAACTCTTGTCTTTAACTTATAAAATATTATAGTTTATTTTCTTTGTCATGTTATCCAATTTTTGGTTAATGTAGGATACTTTTGTGCTAAGTTTTACTGCTTAAATTGAAATTATTGAATGACACAAACTTTGTTGCTATCATATATAAGAAACGTCATATATATATATATATATATATATATATATATATATATATATATATATATATATATATATATATATATATATATATATATATATATATATATATATATATGTATATATATATATATATATATATATATATATATATATATATATATACATGTATATATATATATATATATATATATATATATATATATATATATATATATATATATATATATATATATATACAATCATATATAATACATAAGAAACGAAAAAGCGTAGCCATATCTTAGAGAAAATGTGGTGCGGAGAAAATGCGGAAAAGAAAGAAGAGTCAAGAAAATATAAAAAAATTAAACGATTAAAACAAATAAACGAAACAACAAACGAAATAAGAAATTTTAATTTCAATATTTTCAATTTAGTTTATACTTTGCTTGCGGAGTGGATAGACGTATTATTTTGAATTCAATTTATTTGGCTTAAAAAAATATTTGTTTTAAAATTTCGGCTGTGTTCAATTCATTTTTCACTTTCTTTTTTTCGGAAAATTAAAATTGAAATTCATGCAAAAGGAAAGATTTAAAAAACATTGTTTTAAAATTCCTTTCTTCTGCAACTTAACTTTTCTTTTAGTCATAATTTTCTTTGTTTTTAAATATTTTCTGTTGATTAAAAATTAAAGAAACAATTCAAAAAATGGATTTGTTCTTTTTTTGCAAAACAAGCTAGAGAAATATTTCATAATGGCCGTGTTCGATTTGACTGAAACAACTTAATTATCTGAAAAGAATATATTAAGCATAATATGTAAAATGTATTTTAGCTAGAACATAAAAAATGTTTCGTTGTCATTGTCGACACCCCATAGGATACCACCTAGTATTAAGAAAATGGAATTTTACCATTAATTATTGTTAAATTTTACGTGCGTATAATGCAATTTTTGGCCAACTTCGATGCACTATATCTTTGAAACTAGTTGAGTCTCAGTCACCAAATTTTTATCACATGTTTATATTATATATAAGTATTATCTGTATTAATTTTATAATTTTGCACTTTGTCCCTTTTGAGATGTTCTACTCTAAATATTGCCTAAATGCAATTTTGGGAATTTTCGGAAAATTATATAAAAAAAACACAGTTCTCAAGGTTAAAACTTTTACAGCAAGTAGTCCTATAATAAATCTATGGAAGAATAAAAAATTAGAGGTGAGTCATTCTTCCTTTTAATAATTTTACAGCACTAAAACTCCCATTTTAAGCCAATTTTCAATTTATAGTTATGATTCTTTTTCTTCACTTTAATTCCCAGGTTAGAAATACCAAGGCTTATCGAATGGGCCAAGCTTGGCTCAAGCTTGGAAAACTAAGAAATGATTATCAAGGCATGGCCAAGTCTTAGTCTGATACATTTTATCATACTAAGCCAATGGTTAAAATAAATAAATGTAAATTGTATTTTTTGACTACTATATTTAGTTTTGGGCCAAGCTTGGTCCAATGTTGACACTAGAGATTGCAATTTCCCGACATTTTTCATGTCTTGAGATATCGAGACTTTTTTGTCTCGCTATATTTGTGGTCTCGAGAATTCGAGATTTTTTTCTCCTATGTCTCGAAAGTCTCGAGATTTCCCCGAGACTTTCATAAAATAAAATAAAATTCAAATAATTACAAAAAATCTTCTAAAATTATTTACTTTTAGTAACTAATTCCAAAAAAAAAGAAAATAATAAGAAATATAGAAAAAAAAATACAATTCATTATATGTATATAATTATATGATATATATGTATATCAATAACAAAAATAAAACAAAATCTCTTGCACATTTCATGTAAATGAACAAAAATAATATATTATTATTAGGAACATATTATTAGTGGGAACAAAAATAATATTAAATAATACAAGCTTCTTTAAATATATGTATATATATTTTTTCTGAAAAAAGGACTTGTCTATCAGATAGTGCTATAGATGTGCTATAGATAGACCTTTTAAAAGTATGTGAAAAAAATAAAATTTATAAGCAAATTTTCTTCATAAAAAACATTTTAAAAACCAAAGGGTATCTATAGCTCTAACTGATAGACGAGTCCTTTTTTTGGAAACTAAGTTTCCCACTGTTGAAAAGTTTCGTTCGTTCTGAGTAGACGTTGGTCTTACTCTTAATAATGCATTTTTAAGCTGGTTTAAATTTGGAGTTATTTGACCAGTTATTTTACATAAACTTATTTCTTTCACCACAGAATTCATATTATTTTTTATATCTGTTGCCAAGCTCTTGTCTACTATTAGTTATTACCCTTTAGGAAATTTGATTGTAATATTAAAATTACGGAAAATAAAATCTAAATTCAAATAAACATAAAAGTTTTGGAAAAGAAAATTTCTTTTAAAATTTCTAATTTTTCGAGACTACGAGAATTCCCGAAACATGAATATTTAAATTTCTCGAGACACGAGACATTAAAATATGTAAAAGTCTCGAGATTTCTCGAGACAGGAATTCCCGATCACAATCTCTAGTTGAAACAAATTTATTGTTATTGTAATTATTATATAATTTCAGCATTTGTGCAATGATGGACTGTAACCAACAAATTTACAATACATGAGGAAACTCCATTACAATACCCGGGTAATAAAAGGCTAAGGAGCCAGACCTGCGCCAAGATCGCACCGCAACAGCTTTCGGGGTTTGGGCCAGACTTAATATTTTCAAACGGCCCAAGTTTGTGCCAAGTTTGGACTGATGTCCTTGGGCCAAGTCTTTCAAATAAGACTTGGGCCAGATCTACCAAACCAATTTTTTTCCAGACCTCCTTTAAATGTGTGGAAAGAAGTTGTTGAAAGAGTAACATTTATAAAATTAAAGAAAAACATAATATGGCTTAAACATATTTACACTACATTAGACTAGTAAATAATGCGTAACATAATAAATTGAATCTTGGTTCAGTCTAGGCATTTACAACTGGCCCAGACCGTAACCAAAGTTAGCTAGCCAAGGATTATACTGAATTATACATTAAAATGACATATTTAAAAATATACTTTTTTAGTATGTTTATATTTTTTTATTTATTTTATTTTATTTATAACAATATAAGCTTCCTTATAGTAACAATTTGAATTTGATTTTTTATTTTAATGAATATCGATTTCGCCTTACGTCATCCTCAGTTCTTAAATTATTATTACAATCTTTGCTTAATATACTACTAAGTCTTATATACTATTTCGACTGCTATTTTTTATTATTATGTCATATATTTTGTTAGTTTTAGTATTGATTTTATCACTTAAAATGTTGTTATTGTTTTTATGTTTATATATTTCTATTTCTTCCAATCTATCTTGATGTTGTCCTTTTTTTTTTATGTAATAGTGTTAAATTGGGATATAATTTTATTATTCAAAGGAACGAATAGACAGCTTAATCTATTACACCAATACATAAACAGCATAGAACATTCCATTAAATTCAAGTTAGAAAATGAAGAAAATAACACAATAAATTTTTTGGATTTATCAATCAGAAATGTAGATTCAAAACACACATTCAAAATATTACGAAAACCAACTCAAACGGATCAAACAATAAATATTAAATCACATCATCCTAGCAACATAAACTAGCTGCATACAACCACATGATCAATAGATTGAACAATATACCAATGAATGCAGAAAATTATCAAGACGAATTAAATAACATAAAATACATAGCCAGTAAAAACGGATATAAAAACAAAATAATTGACACATTAAATAGAAAACATAAAAACAAGAAAAATTTGCAAACCCTAACAACACTGAGAAATGAAGAAAACTTAGCAGGGACAAAATACATAGGCGTAACATATAATAAAACAACATTCAAAATAATGCAAAAAACTTTAAAAAAATATAGATATATTGCAGCTTACAAAAACTAAAATAAAATAGAAAATTACCTAAAAACCAAAAAACCCAAACCTTAGACACAGGTGTATATAAAATTACCTGTGATGACTGCAGTAAATTTTATATAGGTCAAACGGCGCAAAGGTCCTTCACAAAAAGATTTATTGAACACACCAGTGAAGTTAATAAAAGTGATCCAAAATCCAGATATGCCCAACATTTAAAAATAGAAAAACAGAAATATACCAATATCAACACAAATTTACCAAAATTACATAAAAAAAGAAAAGGACAACATCAAGATAGATTGGAAGAAATAGAAATATATAAACATAAAAACAATAACAACGTTTTAAATGATAAAGTCAACACTAAAACTAACAAAATATATGACATAATAATAAAAAATAGCAGTTGAAATAGTATATAAGACATTAGTTTAAGCAAAGATTGTAATAATAATTTAAGAACTGAGGATGACGAAAGTCGAAATCGATATTCATTAAAATAAAAAATCAAATTCAAATTGTTACTATATAAGGAAGATTATATTATTATTAACAAAATAAAAAATTAAAAATAAACATATTAAAAAAGTATATTTTTAAATATTGCATTTTAATTCAAAAGTGACAACAGCACACAAACAGTGAATAATATGGAAAACCATAACAACACATATAGTGAATTATACATTGAATAAAAATTAAAAAGCTGTGAATTCGATTTATTTGTTTTAGAATTGGTCCAGCATTGTATTTAAATATTGATCCAATGTGTAAAAATAATAATGGTACGTGGTTATCATTTAAGGTTAAAACAACATTCAACCAATTTTATTTTAAAGCTTGTCTCAACGTTGTTCAACCTTAAAACAAGCTTGGATCAATGTAAAAACAATCCTTTGTCCTTACCTGGGTAGAATTGGGCCAGTATTGTATTTAAATATTGTTCCAATGTCTTAAAATAATAATGGTACGTGGTTATCATTTAAGGTTAAAACAACATTCAACCAAGTTTATTTTAAAGTTTGTCCCAACATTGTTCGACCTTAAAACAAGCTTGGCTCAATGTCAAAACAATCCTCTTTGCTTACCTGGGTTACTACTTAGGTAATATTATGTAAAAATAAAAATTAAAGAACATCTTTTTGATCATTTTGATTTTTATTTTGTCTTGATATCTGCAAAATTAAAAGAGTTAGAAACATTTACAGAAAACTCGTTTTCGGCCGAAAAATGGTTATGAAGCAACCTTAAAATGGCCACCAAAAAGAATGTGTGAGTCTAAAAAAATTTTTAATTATTGTTTTGAACTCACATAACATTGGGGAATACCTGCTAAAAAAATTTAGAAAATCAAAAATGTTGAGCAACATGGCCTGGGTGATTTGTAATGGATTGACCCTTTAAACAATTATGTTCTTACACACAATTTAGCTGAGAAGTCTAGTTACTCCGAAGATCTCCATAGTATATTACTATAGGTAAAGAGGACGGAAATGGGAGCACAACTCTACGTAATATCTTGCCCATTACAATTTTTAGAATTTTGAAAAAAGTTTAAATTTTCGATTTTGTAATAATTTTTGGGATATTTTTAAAATTTTGAAAAAAGTTTGTATATTTAATTTTGCTATGATTTTTGCAATCGTTCAATTAAAAATTTTGAAAATAGTTTCAATTTTTGATTTTATTATAGTTTTTGCAATATTTTTAATATTTGATGTTCCGTGTTGGTTTTGTAATAAACTTCTAAACAGAGATAATATATTTGTAATTTGACAAAGAAATTTTTATATACATCGCTGCCAAAAACTAAAAACAATGTCCTTATAAAAACATTTTGCCGAAAACTATGCAAAAATTCTTAACCCAAACGATATCTCAGAGCCTTGAAATTTCAGCCTCTTCATATTTTTTCTATTGATTTTTACTAGTCCGGTGCAAAATGGCTGGACTATAGAATCAGAACATAGAGACTGTATTGTGTTAGCGCTCCCATACGCGAGGATGCAGATGTTATACAATTGACCATTACTAAACTAATGATGGACTTCATCATTGTTCAAAATCCCAACCATAATCTGAACTATATATCTATAGTCTGCGCTTTAACTTAAAGCTCATTTTTTTAACGTATCTATTTCAATTGATAGACACTCAAAACTAGCAAATAAAACATTGAAAAAAATTTAATGAAAAGAACCTCATCTCCCTTCAAGCATGAAATAAAATTAAATAACTTTTGAAAATATATTTTGAATTAATTATCTTAAACTTTACCATAAAGCTCATTAAGTAATGTAATCAATTTTTATTATTTTTACCCTCGTTTAAAGTAAACAGAATAAATAACATGTCGGTATAGTAGTAATTACAACTTCAAACAAAAACGAATGATGCTAATTTTAGACGGGGAATTTTCCTAAATTTGTTTGATTGAAAAGCGAAAATAAATTTTTTATTTTTGTTGTAACTTTATTTAATGTATTTTCATTTTCATTTTTTTTTTCTAAAATTTTCTGTATAGAATTCAAATGAAATTTAACTTTTTCAAAACTTTGCAACTTATATAATAATTTATAGAAATACCTGAACGAAGATGGTACACAATAAAAAAAATAGAAAATAGAAATTAGAACACAAAAAAACTTATTGATTTAATATTAAAATATGAAAACTTGCAAAAAATATAAGAATAGAAATATTGTTTTGTCCTTAAATTATTTTCTATATTCCTGGAATTCTTTCCCATTCACAGTTACCGTAACATATGTACGTTGACACAAATAAAAAAATACTGCCGGAATGAAAATTATAATTTTAAGTACCTTTTCCTTTTTTATTTTTTACTGTTTCATAGTTTAATTTGAATACTGAAGATACTCAACTTGTGTAGACGACGTACGAGCAAAATTCAACCTCATACAAAAAAAAATAACATAAAAATTCATATAGAATTTTTTCTCTATGTCCTCGTAGATTTCACATATTTGAGTTATGTTGTAAATAAATCATTGAGACATAAAATAATCCATAAAAACGAGAATAAATGTTAGTTGTTAGTTTCGTTCTCGTAGTTTATACTTATATATATGCACCTTAATCATAATATCCTTTTAAAATCTATGAAAGGGTAACTTTAATTTATTTTCATAGAAAAATTTTGAAATTATGAAGTCGGGAAAGTTGATTATCATGTTGTGTTGGTGGAATAATTTTACAAGCGCTTAAAGCGCTTTTCCGACTTCAATATTGTTGAATTGTTTTTGTAAACGTTTGTTTTACTGATTTACAAAGCATAAGTCTGGATTAGATTGTTTTTCCATGAAATTACATAACAGTTGAGTGTTTTCATTTGCATCAATTATTTAAAAAAATTATGATATAGGCATGTTATACGGAATTCAAAAATTACACGATTATGGAAACACAAGTTATTTTAAATTGAATAGAGGTTGTCAATTGTCGTATATCCCTATTGCTTTTTTTCATTAATATTCTTCAATGAGTATTACATATTGTATTTGTGCAAAACTTTGAGTGTTACTTAACATGATTTTCCCTCCATTCACAACATTTTAATCTGTGGCTGCTATCATTTCCAGTAACTCCAGTAACTCCCAATGGAGGAGCACAGAAGGCTGCAAGGTATCCAAGATGTTTACTTCAGAGTTGAGCCAGCAAACCACCAAATTCGTGTTAAATCTGACCCGGTCAGACTGCAGGCTAATGGTGGGACTACTAACAGGTCACCATCATGTGAACAAACATATGGTACGGCTTCGAGTAGAAAATTGAAGAGGATGAAACAGTCCCTCACATTGTGGGAGAATGTGTGGCTCTCTCAGGGCTCCGAAGCGTCATGTTAGGATCAAACTATCTAAGGACAGAAGATTTCTGCAAAGCAGACCATTCAAGGCTTTTTTCAAAAAGATCTTCAGCTCTTGAATATGAGGATGGCATAAAGAACTTACCAGTTTACATGTGACTATGGCTATGACTACATGGTCGCCTCCCAAAAAAAAAAATACATAACATGCGTTCCTTTGGAACAAAATACCTGCTCAAAGCAGATTTTGAGTAGATCATCAATGGAACGCCAAAAATTTGAAAAATTTTCAAAAGAAACCGCACAATTTTATTTTGATTACAATCGATTATATTTATCAAAATATTTTATTTTGGGCTGATATTTAGATCTGACTGGTCCATTTTATTATTAAAAATACCAAAACAAGCTTATAACTGATTTAAATAAAATCGAATAATAAACTGCTTTTCAACTACACAACTTGTTCGAGGTAGAGTAGATCAAAGCAAATTTGAGTAAGTTTGATTTTCAATGGAACGCGCCAATATTTGTTTGAAGTTTAACTTAAACACAATTTACACATACAATCAATAAGGAAAACTATGTATAGTAAATGACATCATGCTGTCTGGCCGACCCAAATTGTCAATTTTATATTGGCTCATTTGCGATCGTATAGTAGTAAGGGTATAATTAAATATATGTGTTTTTAAAGAAATTTTAAACTGCTTAGTTTGAAAACAAAGTGGTCTGAAAGTTTTCTGAAAATTCAATCTTAGTGTAACTGAAATCAAATTGCAAGAGTACAGCTTACCTTACCTAAAAAAATGGAGCGATGGATTTTCACCTATTTTACGAATTTTTTTAAAAGATTTTATGATTTCTTGAATTAAATTTTAGATTATTTGATTTTCGGTGATGTGATGTTTCGATCTAATGATTTTTCACTTTCAAAACCGTTCGATCATATGCAACTCGGAGGCATGAACTTTCGGTCTAATGATTTTCGGTTCTAAGATTTGATCTCGATTTTACGCTTCGATGATTTGATTTTTCGATGCTAAGATGCAAACTCGATAAAAAGTGAACAAGTTCATCTGCGGTTGCCAGATCACGAATTCCATTAGTAGGTATTATATGTATTACAGGGCAATCTATTACATTGGTTTTTACAAATTGTATGTACATATTTCATATCAATTCGTACGGGGCATAAAACGTCAATCATCGATTGACTTTTACCGACACAATACACGTATTTCAAATTACTTCGGTCTGAAAGACCTAAGTATTACATTCATGAGCTCAAAGTGAAATTCTTATCCCCACTTTTTTTGACATTTCTCGACGTTTTAGGACCTACTGATTCTAAAAAAGCAAAAAAAAATGTATGTCTGTCTGCCGGCCGGCCGGCCGGCCGTCCGTCCGCCGTCCGTCCGCCGTCATTACCTACACTGCAGGGAAAACCGCTGGAGGGATTTCAAAAAATTTTTTTCCTAAAAATAGGTTTACTCAAAGGACAGGTCCGAAAGGACGCTGTGTTCGATAACTGTACCGGAAGTGTGTCAAAAAAATCATTATGTGTGTCAAAAATAGCAAATTTTCATATTTTTGGCTTAAAAAACGTTCATTTAAGTGATTACGAGTAGGAACATTAAATTTGGAGAGATCTTGATGGTATGGATTGGTATGTGAGATCAAAAACAGATTATTGCATTATAAGTTTGTCAAAAAAATGTTGTCAAGTGTGTCAAAAGAAAGATTTTTATTTATTTTTTTACCTAATTTTTTGGGAAAAATATAAAATTGGTTGTTTGTTTGAAATGAGATTTTATTATTATTATTGAGAATTATGGCATTATAAGTTTGTTAAAAAAATGTTGTCAAGTGTGTCAAAAAATAATTTCATTTATTTTTTAGCCAATTTTTTGGAAAAAATGTAGCTGTTTTTAGACGTAAATGTAATAATTTTTAATTTTTGATTTTATTATAATTTTTGGAATTTTGAAAAAAATTTCAATTTTTGATTTTGTAAGAATTTTCGGAATATTTTTAGAATTTTGAAAAATTTTAAATTTTTGATTTTATTATAATTTTGAAAAAATTTTTAATTTTTGATTATGTAATAATTTTTGCAATATTTTTAGAATTTTGGAAAAGTTTGAATTTTTAAGAATTTTTGGAATATTATCGGAATTTAGAAACAGTTTAAATATTTGATTTCATTCTAGTTTTAGGAATATGTTTGGAATTTTGAAAAGGTTTGATTTTATTTAATTTAACAATAGTTTTGGAATTTTGATTATAATTTTCCGGCAACGTATTGATATTTCGTGTTAGTTTTGTAATAAATTTTTAAACAGATATAAAAAATACTCGTACTTTAACAAAGAGTTATGTTTGATATACATCGCTGCCCAAAACTAAAAACCATATCCTCGCGAAAGTTTTTTGCCGAAAACTATATCAAAATCCTTTACCCAGACCGAAGTCTTGATATCTCAGAGCTGTGAGATTTCAGCCACTCCATATTTTGCTTATATATTCTCCGAAGTAAATATTTAAAGCCAACCAACGCAAGAGGTCTTCCTTGTTAATTATTCCATGTTAATTTGTTTGTTGACTAAAAATGATTCCTTTCATTCAATAAATGACTTAATTAAAATTAATTGAATGTCTTTATAGAGTGTGGAGGTTTACCTTTAGATACAAAAATCTTCATAAGAAATCGTGATCAGAAAAACCAATAATTACGTTTATTTTACAAAGCGACTAATATTTTCTTCCTTTACTGCTATCAAAATAAAATTTCATTTAATCAAATAAATGTTGAAAAACTTTAACAATTATAACAAAAGTTGAATTATAAATTACAAAAATATTTTGACATTTATTACCGAACGATAAACAAACCTTGTCACGTTTTATAAATTAACTAACTTTATTTTTCTTTCTTTCAGAATGAACTGTTACTGGTTAGTAATACTTCTAATATTCAATAATGTTCGTGGATTTAATAAGTGCCCAGAAGACTGTATTTGTAATTTGGATTCGCAAAACCGTAATCAAATGTTGTGTAATAAATGTAAGTTGAAAATAACAATTAATTGTTCTTCTCACTCAACTCTTTCACTTCTTCTATTTATTTTTTGCAGATATTTTCAAATCAAACGCGATAAATTCCGTTGACAAAGAAGTACAAGTAATTATTTTAAAAATTGTTTATAATTTTATTTATGAATTATCAACAGCATTACAACCGTTTAAAAAATTAGAATCGTTAAGAATAATTGATTCAAATCTATCAACATTAGGAAAATATACATTTTGGGGTTTACCTAATTTAAAAGTTTTGGATTTATCAAAAAATAATATCACATTAATAATCGATGATAATTTTCGTGGTCAGGATAATTTATTAGAATTGGATTTATCAAAAAATAAAATTTATAAAATTCCTAGTAACATATTTCATTATCTTAAAGTGAGTTGAAAGATTTATTACGAGAAACGATTATTGAGTTAATTTATTATTTTTTTCCAATAGAGTCTTAAATCATTAAAATTAAACGAAAATTTTATTGACGTTTTACACGATCGACCATTTTTTAAGCTTACCAGTTTGACATATTTGGATTTAAGTGGGAATATGTTACAAGATCTACCACCTGAAGTTTTTAAGGACGTACAAGTAAGTAAATTTTTATTTTGATTATAATTTATTTGAAAATCAAACAAACAATTCCAGTTCCACACAAGCGTGAATTTGTGTTTTACATTTATCATAAAATCTAATAATTTCTAAATTCTAAATTGTAATCAATTTATTAAAACGTAAAATAAAATAAAAAGACATAGTAAATAAAATGTTTTTGTGTTCAAATAAATAATGAACACATTTTAACACGAATGTAGTTAGGTGAATAAAATTTAAGGAAAATTTGATTTAATTGGAAATAAAAGTGTGAATTTTATGGCGTGAGAGATGATATTAGATTACGCTGACAGCAGAAAATTGAAACATGTTTTTGTTATGAATCGTTGTACACACAAGTTTAATTAAATTTTGTTTTATTTTTTGTGAACTGTAAATGGACATGTATGTGATAAATTGGTTTGTACTATATTAACCTAATTTTAAGTTCTAATTCTTTGTTATCAGCAATTCATAGTAGCAAATGTCCGAATGAAATCATGTGGATAAATAAAATTTGTTGATTGGATAGCATATTTCAAAAATATTCCTATTTAAAATACTTCTTTTGTTTGAAGAGTCCTCGTGCTGAATATCCTTTTATTATTGTTTATCATTTAGTACATCGTTAGCCCCGTTAGGAATACGTCCTTAGGATGTTTCCTAACCATGAGGTTTTAGATAAAAAACATAAAAAAACTGAAATATACATGTTGTCGAGGTGTGTTGAGGACTTGCGTATTCTATCTTTCACTCCCAGAAGAACTACTCAGCAACAACTACAAAAAATATAAATAATATCCCACAGAATTGTGTGCGTGTCGGGACTTACATGAATCTTGGCTTTCACCCTCAGAACAAAACTTAACAAAACAAATACATAAAAAAAAATAACAAAATTTCCTGCGCGTCAGAACTCAGATGTTACAACGAAATTGCTCTTTCGCCCACAGAACAAAACTGAACAAAAAAAAACTTAAAATGCAAATGTTTCCTGTGCTGCGTCAGGTCCAACAGGAAATCTTGCACTCAGCCCAAAAACAACACACAAGATAAAACATCTCACACCTCAAAACATGAATGTTGTCTGTGCGTCAGAGCAAGACATTTTGCCTTCCATCCCAACAAAAATAATCTTTTTAACCAACCATTTTGGAGGACGAAAAAGAAACGAAAATTCCAAAATAAAGAACAGACTAATTGAGTTGGGTTTTGGGCCGAACAAAAGAGTAGCGTTTTCTTGAAAACGCAAGAAAATAGTGAAAACCTGTACCTCAGAGGTAAACTATCGTAACTGATATTCGGAAAATTTTACAGAGAAGCACTTATAAATTATTACATTGCAAACTGTGTTACAATGAATTTTCCTCTAACATACATTTTAATATACAATTAGTTTCCACTATCTAGCTGTGTAAATCGGACACTTTGCCACTCAAAAATGCAATTAAAAAGATTCCGAAAAAAAGAATTAAAAACTTTCCGAATATCAGTTACGATAGTTTACCTCTGAGGTACAGAAATTATTTTTAAGCTCAGCAAATGATTACTAAATTCAGAAAAAATGAGCATTTTTAACAAAATCACTCAGACAGCAAAAATTTCAAAACAAATTTGTCCAAAATAGTTTTAAAAATCAAAAGTTTTAAAAAAACTAAACCAAAATAAAAATACATACAAATACACCTTTTCCAAAAAAAAAAACTTTGAAAACAAACTTCCAAAAAAAAATAACAACAAACTTGAGTTAAATGTTGTTAGTTCGGTGCAGTAGCTGGAGTTTGTTTGGCAGTTGTCGAGTTGGATCGGGCAGTTGAACCAACTAGCCAAAATGATTCTTAATTCCAAAAATTTTAACAAATTTAAATTTGCCTAAACAAATTATGAGTTCAAAAGAAATTAAAAATTAACAATACTTAAACATTAATTCGAAAATATATTTAAAAAATGTTTTTTAAAATTAAAAATTTAGCAACAAATTTTACAATATTGGAACTTGAAACTATTGAAATTTTAAAAAAATTTACTCTACTCTTATACACAAAAAAGTCACAAAAATTAAAAACAGACAAAAAATTTAAAATCCCAAAAAATATTCATAAATTTAATGGATTATTATTCTAGGTCAAAATAAATCTTAAAACAAGCAAATTTTTAAAAATCTAAAAAAAAATACAATTTCCAAAATTTAAATATTTAATAAAAAAATTTAAATAGTTACAAAAAAATTTCAGTCACAGAGAAAGTTACAAAAATAATTTCGATGTTAAAAAAACATAAAAATTTACAAATTTTAAAATATTCCAAAAATTTAATTTTTCGAAAAATAAATCAAAAAGCCTACAGAAAATTTGAAAAATTTAAAATTACCACAATTCACAAAAAAGATTGAAACTATTTAAAAATCTAAAATTTGTTATGCCCGCCAAATTACTTGTTGTTATTTGTTAAACATGTATCATTTACGATTAAAGAGTCAGTATATGGTGTATTGACTGGAATTTAAGGCTTAAAAGTCCAAACAACTAAACCGGTGGCGCTAACAGCAAAGACTAGATTCTCGTTAATTCATCCTATAATTTTCATTCCTGACCTACCCAACTACACATTTTGCATTATCGGAATTTTACATTTAACAGATCACAATACAAATGACCTTTTGCCTCACCTTCCGCTGTAATATACATTTTGCATTTACATTTTTATCAACATTTCTATTAATAATCATCGGCACACCTAACTTTTTTGTAACATCAAGGTTATAATGGTTTTTGTTATATATACTTTGCAACGTTAAAATAAGAAAAAAATGAAACAAGAGAATTGCTACGTTTAAATTTCTCTTCTTTCATTTTATTGAAACGAAATATTATAAATAGAAATGAAATTTTACAATACATAAACATATCCAGTATCTTTTTGCTTGTGTTCTTAAATGACGAAATGGGTGTTCATGATTTCTGTGTGCGTTTTACGTGTTAATAAACCAACAAGAAGATATTTGTGTGGTAGATGACATAGCCTGTGGCTGCGTAAATAAATAATTTTTTTTGTGGTAAATGTATTGATTACAAACAATATGAATAACGATCATCTGTTTCATGCAACCAGCTCTTCTTTCTTGTTTAGAGTAATTTTAAAAATTATAAATAGAAAAATAATTTTCAATATTGTTGAGTTGTGTTTAGAACTTAAAACTAAATTATGTTAAATTTTAATAAAACGAAAAATGTTATCGTGCCACAAGTGCTTAAAAGGAAATATAAAAGTTGTAAATAAATTCTTTGTTGTGAATTTTGAATTTAAAATTTGCTATTTATTAATTGTGATAAAAATAAAAAATGAAAATTAACTAAAGATGTGTTATGAATTGTTTTCATTTTAATAAATGAAAGCTACGTTGACCGACATCGGCCCGTAATAATATGTTGTGGCACAGGTGTATAAGCGATAATTACTTTAACAATTTTCCATGTATTGTATCATAATTATGGATATGTAATTGGAACCTATCCTGGAATAAAAAAATCTAAAGTTGAGGCATACAGAGTTGGAACTTTTTTTCATACCATACATTAACGTCGTGACAAGCAGATCCAGCTGGTTCAGTTCCAACAATTTATTAAGTGTGGCGTTTTGTTATTTCATATGGTCTTGCATGCTAGTTGGTTTCATTTTGGGATAATATCCTGTTGTTCAACTATCTTATATATAATACACAAAAAATGAAAAAGCGTAGCCGTATCATAGGAAAAAAGAGTATACGGTAGGGAAAGAAGAAAATAAAAAACGAAACATAAAAGAAATTTTTTATATTTCTATTTTTTCTTCTTCAAATTTCAATTTCAGTTTATGCTCTGCTTGCGGAGTGGATAGACGTATTAATTTGGATTGTGACTTTCTTTCAGGCTTAAAATAATATATGTTTCAAAATTTCAGCTGTGATCAATTCATTTTTCACTTTCTTTTTTTCGGAAAATTAAAAATGAAATTCATGCATAGGGAAAGATTTAAAAAAAATTATTTTAAGTTTTCTTTCTTCTGCATCTTAATTTTTATTTTAGTTATAATTTTCTTTGTTTTTAAATATTTTCTATTGATTAGAAATGAAAGAAACAATTCATAAAATTGATTTGTTCTTTCTTTGCAAAACAAGATAGAGAAATATTTCATAATAGCCGTGTTCGATTTGACTGAAACAACTGTATTATCTGAAAAGAATATATTAAGCATAATATGTAAAATGTATTTTAGCTAGAACATAAAAAATGTTTCGTTGTCATTGTCGGTGTAGTGGGTTGTGAGAAAGGTTCGGGGTTCAACGCGGACCTTATATTTATTTTTTATTGTTTTTGTCTATTTTTTTATAGAACATTAAAATAATTCCTTTTTATTCATAAAAATTCCACTTTTTTTCGATAAAGTAGTGTTTTAAAATTATTGCTATAATGCCTTTTAGCCGTTTTGTTCAAATTTATATCACTTCGATATTAATAAGAAAATTAATTATTTATATGACAGATAGTGCTTAAACTCATATAATATTTGTTTTCTGGCATCATTTTTGCATAGTTTCATTTTCTGTAAATAAAATAAGGAAAAACAAAAGCTGCCATTTCAGTATTTTCTTATTATTATTATTTCCAACCATTTGTGATTGATCGTATAAAAATTTAGGGTATGTACACCTCACGATGGTTTTTTATAGAATTATAGTTAAGCTAAAGGTGCACACAGAATAGATTAGAAGAGATTGGATTATGATGAATAGCACTTAGTAGTTGTATCAAAGCTGGATGAAAAGAGAAAGAGTGTCTTGGTGTGTGTGTGGGCAGGGATGGGGGGCGGAGCTCGTTCGTTTATAGTTAAAATTTAAAATACCCTTGCAAAATAGATAGGTAGGTATCTATAATAAAAGTCGATTGCGACAAATTTACAAAAAATTCAAAAACATTTCAAACATCAAAAACTTGAAAAATGATTTCAATACTTTCCAAAAATAATTTAGAGAATAGTTGTGGCTGGCAGCTCAACCAGTCCAAAAATCCCACGTGGTTATTACAACGTGGATGCAACGGGCGCAAAGGACAGACGATAGTATCTATTTTATCGATCATGGCTATTACACCCAACAACACCCTAACAGACTATGCTCTAAACACTGAGAAGGAAAAATTCCGCCGGAGACATACGCAAGGAACGCATGATGGGACAGCATTGGCGAAAACCATCAATAACCAACAAGATCCATTTTTCGTCATCCCCAAATTCCTCGACAGTACAAAAGCTTTACTCAAAAGCGTGTAGTAAGAGGCTTGGTAGACAGAGAAGGTGCACCAGTTGGTCGTGTACGCAACATTGTCTTCACCTTTAGCTAGCTCATCCGGGCGTGAATCCATTCGACCAACCTCTGTGACTTGAAATATACAACTAAATAACAAAATCTAATTTATGATTTACCACCCAGGTTCTCCAGAAAGTAGAACTGCAATGCCACCCTCTCCCTATTCTATATTTAGTTGCACATCAGTGTAATATTAACATATGTACAATCACATACAAATAAAACTCTACTCACCCCACCTGTTGCTGTTGACAATTTCCTCTAGCTTCGTCACTAACAGTTAAATAATCTCATAATCCTTGACTGTGGGCATGTATTTGATCTTCTGGTTTACCAATTTCATCACTTTTCAATTCTTACACATGGGTAATATTCTGGGTGGTTCTTTATTTAAATTGTTTTTGCGATACTTTATCTAACTTTTATTGATTATAAAAAACAGTTCCCATACTCTAACTAGCTTAAAACACTAAAACTCCGAACTTGTAACAGTTTCTTATATTTCTTTTTTCTAACTTAGTTTGTGGTATAACAAAACAAACTTTCTTTAAACTATTACAAAAAATTATATCAATAAATTATATTAAAACACCTAAACTCCTCCCACCTCAATACACATCAAGAATGCCAACTGCACTCTCGCTTCAACTACCCAAGCCCCAACTCAATACTCTCAAGCTAACTAATGAAAAAAATTTCATACAAAATGAAAATCCGTGCTGTTCCCACTATCAAAAAAATTGATTGGTTGCGGTTTCTTTTGTTATTATTTGTGGAATGTAAAAGAAGAGAAACACGAGAAAATTGTGTTAAACTATGTAGTAACAGACATAGAGCTTTCAAATGACAAATGTACTTAATAAATTAATAAAATTGTGTAAGGACGGGATGAAAAGTCTTTGAAAATATGGATAAACACATTTTCGAATATTGTCGATAGTATCTTACTGTCATCGAGGAAGACAGTTACAGTACATTTGTCATAATATTGTATGGCCACTACAGTCGGAGTTCGCGACAACGTAGGGTTCCGATAAGCATAACCCTGAATGACTAATACTTACTTACGTGGTATTTAATAAAACGCAAAATTTAATATAATATAAAAAACTAAAACCGAAAACAAAAATTAGTAGTCTCCAGAACCACCTTGTTCAGATCTAAAAGACCTATACACTGACCCCTGAAAATCTTCCCGTTACAAAATGCTCGTGTACAAAATTCCACATAATACATGTCATGCACATGGTGTGTACTATACCGTGCACATGTCGTAAAACGCCTTAGCACATATTTGCTAACAAATGTTAGTCGCATGTTTCACGAATAATAAAACACGAAGCGTAATGAAATTTATTGAATTCATAAACATGTTTCATTTAACTTTTTGTGAGATAATGTGACTTTCGTAATAATAAATTGTTGAATTTTATTTTATTTTCATCAAAAACTATGTGCAGAAGAAATTTGTATATGAATGTAATGAAAACATACACAAAAAACAAACGGGTACTTTGAATAATTAATTATAGTGATTCAAAAAAATTATTATATTTATTTAATATTTTTGGTTTGCCATTTTTTATGTCGGTTTACTAAAATTTAAATTTATTTTTTATAATATTAAGAAAGTTTTGGCCAATTAATATTATTTTTTATATGTTGGCTAAATATTTAAATTTTTTAATTTTATTTTATTGATTTGATCGATTTTCATTTAATTTGTATCGTTTAAAAAAATAATGAAAGCATGGATGCATCATTTACAAATGAACACACATGTTCGTTTTCATTTTAAATTGTTGTCGTAATTGAAATACACCAGCAATCTTTATTTGTCATAATGGCGTTACCAAAAATATTAGTCTAGATTCATAACGTATTAGAAGATCCTAATCATAAAAGTCATACATAAAACATTTTTGTATTTATGCCTGAAAGTTCTATACACATTTTGTATACATGCATGCATGATTTAAAAATATTAAATTAAAACAGATAGCCATGGTCTTAGCCAAATATAAAAGTATCTAGCTTCAACTAAATTTAAAATATACACAGAATATTTAAAGAAAAACTTAAAACTTATTGGAATAATAAAGTGCATGAATTGTGCATAAACTCGTGTACCATGCGTATAATGTTTGTTGGGGAACGTCTGGAGGCCCCATTGGACGTCATATTGCAGTAAAAGGATTGGGGGTGCATTTAGGTTCACCAGTTGGTCGTGCATGCAAAAACTTATATTCACCAACTGCTAGCTCAAGCTGTCGTGCATTCTGGCGGCCAACCGCACTCATAAGAAATTTAACACAGCCAGCACTAAATTATAATTAATTTAATACTTCATTTTCCTATCTTTACTAAGAAGACTTTTCAAAATTAGAATTCACACAACACTGAGACACTTAAATTAAATAAAAACTATACCTTGCAATACCCTGATTGATTTCTTCTTCAATTATTCTGCATTTGACTCTGTTAATGCCTTTCCAAAATGCCGGTACTATTCTAGAATTTTGATAAATAAAACGAAACTGAACTTCATGTTCAATATTTTTTTTAAATTATTAAAATAGTTTAATTAATAATTAGCGTTCAGAGAGTTTTTAAAAGTATAAACAAATAGATTGGACGTTCCCAATTATCGTTTGTTTTTTGTTAAATTGTTTTTTTCTATGATAGCATATGAAAATTCTATTTTATGCTAGTAATTTAAGATATTTAACCATTACATTTTTGTTGTTTTATGCGTATCAACAATAACATAAAACTCACATAGCCAACTCTAAACTTTTTTAAAAATAAAGTGTAAAGTTTCACCAGTTTACCGTTTATGTTATGGTCTTCTACATTTACACCGTATATGACTACGTCATCCCAATAAACAAAGCATTTTATACCGTTCAGACCACTTAAGACGTGATTCATTAATCGCCTAAATGTGGACTGTGCTCCTGTAAGACCGAACGGCATACGTAAAAAATTATAATAACCCATGTCACTGCTAAAGGCCGTCTTTTCTTTATCATTGGTACTTGGTGTATTCATTGGCACTTGGTGGTAACCGCTAGCGATGTCAAAGAGCTAAAAAAAATAGCCTTTCCCAATTGATCCATTATTTCGCTGACTATAGGCTAAGGGAATACATTGCGGACGATTACTGCATACAGCTGTCTGAAATCATCTACTACTCGCCATAGGTTTTAGTCGTTACTAGTCCTTTTTGGAACAATAAGTATAGGTGAGATAAATGGTGATATACTAGGTTCTATAATTTTGTCTTATATCTTTTAACTTATATCTTTGTTCATATATCGTTTAACATATATTATTCTATCGTTTAATTGTTTATGTTGCTTTTGGTTGCGTGCAGTAATTTATGTAGTTGTTTGCTAACCACTGTTGCATTATGTTGTTAATTAATTGAATACGACAAGTCATTCGCCATAGGTAGTTTATCTCCATGTAAATAAAATACATCGTTGAATTTGTGAATTTTGGCATATTTTTATATTGAATTTGCTTCTTCGGAATATAGATCTTTGATACTGACTTATAGTTTGAGACGATTTGCAAAATTATCAGACCATGTGCCCCTCGGTTGGACCTTATAATTTAATGAATGATCTGCCACGTTGAGTGGTCCAAACAAAGTATTTTTTATGTTTTATTTTGGTTGGTTTGAATCAAATGGTCTGATAAACATAATTAGAGCTTGTGTGGAATTTAACTTTGCTTGAAATTGCCTTGGATGAAACAAATTATCAAGGTTAGATTTTTTTCGTAAGCTGATTCAGTTTATTCTTAAAAACAGTTTTTAATTCTATGACCTGCTTTCTTGCAATAATTACAACAAAATCTTGAATTGAAATAATTATTGTTTTCCTTGATAATCGGCTTATGACACACTTTTTCTTCTATAGTTTGGTTAATTGCATCAGATAGATTGTCAAAATGATGCACTTTTATAACTCTTTGTAATGGTTCTATCAATCCATTTCGAAAAGAACTAAGAGCTCATTGCTTCATTTGCTGTTTGGATTATTTCAGCTGCAACATTTTTTTGTTTGGCTATACATATTTCGTTAAGTTCGAAAAGAAGTTGTTTAATGTTGAACATAAATTTCACTCTTGACTAGTGCTAACGACCAGTTCTGTAGATACTAACCCTTTAGATCTTTTGTCCACCTCGAAAAAAAACACTTTTCTGTCTTGTTTTGTTTTAATTAATTCATAAAGTTCTGCCTTTCTTCGTCAATCCCTAGCGGATCCCACACTATTTCAAAGCACATACAAAACTTGTTTATTAGGTGCGCCAAATTTTAGTATCTTACTAACATCAACTGTTTCTTTAAAAAATGTTTATATACTTTCGTCATCCACCATGTCAATATTTCAGTTTTTGATTCAATTATTCTAACAGTTTAGTCATGACAATCGACTAACGCAGCTCATTGTTAATGTAATGTTGTAATGACTACTCCAAAACTAAAACATTATTATTTCTTTTAAATTTTTTTTTATTCATTTATCGCTACAATAATCAAAATAATTGTTTTAGTCAAAAAATAATCCCACCACTGTCACCATATGAAGTTACGAGAGTCGTAACAAAAATATCAAATTTGAACCTACTCAGCCAAATGCTTTCTTTATTACTCATTGGAATTTAGTGTACCAAAACAAAATATAAAATAAAACTTAGGTGATGCGAATTGATTGCATTGCTTCACAATTTTCGATCTGCAAAATCTAAAAGAGTCCAAGGCTCTCGCCAATTTCATTTGATGATTACCATATATTATATACTTCGTGAGGCGCCTCTCCTTGACGAGTCCGAAAATTTTTGTTCTGCCATTTTCCTCGATTTGGCCGCTTTTTTGTTCGAAAATCTTCGAAAAATACCGATTGCCCGGGATTTTTTAAATATGCTACTACGATTTTTTTTACTATGGATGGTGGTAATTTGTTTCAAACAGAAGGGAAAAAAGAACACGAGGTCTTGTCTGAAAAAAATGTGTCTGCTATTGTCGAGTGCGAAAATTGACATTTCGGTATGTTTATGTTTTCGAGCTCAACAATAGCAGACACATTTTGGTTGAATAAGGTTACCTTCGTGTTCTAAAACAAATATCCACTCCCAATAGTTAAAAAAATTGCGGTAGCAGACTTACAATATCCCGGGCAATCGGCATTTGTCGGAGCTTGCCGAACAAAAAAGCGCTCAAATGGAGGTAAAAGATAAAACCGAGAATAAAATTTTTCGGACTCGTCAAAGACAGGTGCCTCACGAATTATAAAATATGTGATAATCATCAAATGAAACCGACCATTTTCAAAATTTTACAACTTTTGGAATTTCTTTACGTTTTGGGTTACAGCGAGTTTAAATGAGCAAATATAATATATGCCATTCTACTGCCTATCACTTCACCACGATCGACGAAAACTACAGGACCGATTCCAAAAATCTTTTATTTTCAAAAATATGTTTTATAGTGCCAGGAGTGAAAAAAATGATAGACTAGATAATTAAACGAATAAATTGTGTCAAAAATATGGGACGAAAAATATCAGATAGTGTCATGAAACCTTTTATTGAAATAAATTCATTACCGGTCAATGAAAAGGTTTTTTGGGAAGTTTTCTGAACTCATTAAAAAAAATTCAAATATGGCGGACGAATATGGCTCAAACAGTACGATTATATTCGTTTTCGGCAAGCAAAGGTACATCGTAATATGGTTTAAATTAAATGATCTGATGAATTTTACAAGTCATTGATTGCAGCCGCCATATTTGTCCGCCATTTTGAATTTAAAACGCTATGCCGCATAACAAACTCTATAAAATCACCATCAACAAATGTTTTAGGACTGATAGAATTTTGGGCATAGCCTTGATCCGTTTAACGTGGAAAGTCGCTCTGTATACTCCTCCTGTAGTGTGGAACTGAGGTTTTATAATTATTTACTAACATAGTTTTACAATTATTGACCTAATTAAAAATTGATTGCCAAATGTGCACAGTGGTATATCATGTATAATGCATATTGGACGATAAAAAAGCTTGTATTAAAAAAAACAAATACTGGCCCCATGGGGTTTAGTCCTGAACCTTAAACTGTGTTTCAAGTTTATTGACTGCAACGAAAACAACATTTTCGAATGACCTAGGCCCTCAAAACCATGAAACCATAATTTATACGATTTACTTGTGATCTTAAACATTGACTTCTATTCAAGGTTAAACTCGCCAGATTTAAGAGGTGGTAAACTGCACTTCTTTTTTATTACAGGACTACTAATATATACCTTGAAATTTTTGGGGAAGTCGAAGGTATTACAGTATTACACCCGTATACACTGTCCAACTTACTTCAAAATCATCATATATCAAAATCATCAGCTATCTAATGTAGTATTTACTGTAATAATATTCTGTTTCCATTTATATATTTTTTCGAGATTGCAATAAATGTTTAATCGCCTTTTGTCTTCAAATAAAATGTTGTCATCAACATTGTGATTATTAATGATCTCTTTGTTAAGGGATTCAATAACGTAAGCAATTTTATTATCACGTCTTAAAAGACTTCAATCAATTTATCAATATAAGCATAAAAAATGACATAAAACGTTTTTACTAAACCCATAAATTTTTTTTGTTTCCTGTATCGATTTTGTCGAAGGTTGTAAGATTTTGGGAATTAAATCTAACCCAACCAGATGTTGAAAATAACATTTGCCAGTACATGTCTGGTTTCTGTTTTATATAAAAAAAGAAGATTTCAATTTTTAAAAAGTGATCGAAAATAATTAGATTACTCATAACTCTATGCTTGATATTCATAATTGAATTATTAAAAACCAATGAATTCATGTAAAACAAAAACAAAAATAGTCAAAACAGTAAAATATTTTCTGGAAATGTAAAGAAATAATCCGTTTAAATATAAAACAAATGCAGCAATCTTTCTCTAGTCAATCCTAAATCTTTTTCAATCTCATTTAAATTCGTCTGATCAACAACAAATAAATCTTCTTCCCAGCCAAACCATAATTTATAACGAAAAACAAAAACTGCAACCAAGAACTTCATAAAAAAATCTACCAAAACTATTTTCAAGCTTTACCACATTTATTTTTTTTTTTCGTTAAATATAAACCCAATTTAAAAATTTATTTCGTAAAGCTTTCGTTTTACCAACAAAAAAGTTTTAAAAGTTTGGTAGTTTTGAAATGCATCATTCTCTTTTTTTCAGATTTATGCTTACTAAAATTTTCTTTATTTAATAGAAACAAGCAGCGAATTAGCTTCAGATCTATGTTAAACGTTTAAGTTTGTTTACCACAGCAGCTCATAAATAACGAAACAAAAACTATAAAACAACGAAACATGGATCAAACTCTAGTTTGAATCATATTTCAATCTTATCATCTGCTAGAAGAAAAATACAGTGGTCTACAAAAGTTTTTCTACGAATCCACTGTAATGAAAATATTTTAAACAAATTTGCCTATTATTTTATATCCATTTTCTTTTCAATTTTTCACAAGCAAAATATGTGAATATTTTTTTTCCTTTTAAAAACTTCTCCAAGAAAAAACATTTATTATTTTTAAATTCATATAATGTTAGGAAAACAACAAAAGAGAAACGAATTTTTGTTTTCGGAGGGAAATTGGGAAAACGAAAAACAATATGAACAAAAAACCAGATTAAAACAAATTGAAAAATATGAAAACATTAATCGGAGTTTTTTTTCTGTTGTTTGTTCCGCTATGTAAGAAAATTTCAAAATGAAAATCTTTTTTTTTTGTTATTTATGCAGAGGAAGTGTGAATCGGATGAATAAAGAGCAAACGAATTTTATTGATGGAAAAGTTTTGAAAATATTTTTTGCTTATGAACAAAATAAAGTTTTTAAAAAAAATTTATGTTTGTTTGTAGGCAAAAAAAAATTAAATCTGAAAAAATATTTGAATGAGGATTAAATTCTGAATATGTTTTGAATCATATTGGAATCGCTATTTTCGAAATAAAATTTTTTATTGATTTTTTTTTTAAATACGCAAGGTTTAGAGAATGGTAGGAACAATAAATGTTTTAAATGTGTTTGAATATAATTTAATTATAAGAACAACAAATACAGCTGTTGTACACTGATTTGAGTTTATTTCTATTCGGTGTTTTTCTAATCTATATTTTTCCTTTTCTTCCTATACTTTGCCTTTTTTAATATTTCTGATTTTGATTGTTTTTTGATATTTTATCCCACTGGTTCTTCATTCTTATGTTTTTATTAAATTTATTTGCCATTTTCATCGTGTGTATTCGTTTTATCGTCTAACTTATTAGATTTCTTTACTTCATATTTCTTGTCACCTCTAAATTTTATGTTTTTTTATATTTTACTAAGCGTATTTATCTTTTATATCTTACTCATACTATGATATTTTCCTTCACACTTCTGTATTATCTGAATTCACTAAGTATTTAATTTTATTTGTATTTTTCTATTTTATCCAATTTACTGTGCTTATTATTTTAATCCATGCTTACCCTTAAATAATTTGTCATTCCAATCTTTTTGTGCTCTTGATGTTCTAAACTTTTTTCTTTATTTTCTGCATTGTATTCTTTTCATCATCTTGTTAATATTTCTGATTATCTTCATCCTCACAATTTATTCATTCTCTTCTTTGCTTTTTTTATGTTCCTCATTCATTCTTTTATTCTTTGTTCTATTGATGCTCATATCTTGCAGTGACCTTTTTATCTAGTTTACAATTTCACTTTTTGATCTTTTTGATATGATCTTTTCTGTTCATTATAACAGTTGCTCTTTACCCATTGTTTGTTGCCCCTTTTACTGTCTACATTTCCCACCATATTTAAATGAAACCATTTCTCTTTATTCTGTTGTCATGTATTTCTTTTATAATGTATCTTTTCTATCCTCATCTTGTTCTTAAAAATATTTCCTATCTTCAACATTTTTCTCGTTGCCCTGTCTTCATATTTATCGTCTTCCTTTACTAAATTATTTTAGTCTCCTAATAATATGTATTCACCTTACTACGTTCATCTTTTAATATGATTTTTACCTGATTATTAACAAACACGTTATTTTTAGTCTCTCACAAACATGATAATTTGGATCATTATCATCTTTTCTTTTACTTCCAATTTGTATTATTTCCAACCTCCTAGCATTTAACATCGTTTGTATTTTCTTAAATCTTCATTTACTTTGCATCTTTATTTTATTAATTTTTCCTACCTTTTTGATCTCTTTTATTTTCATCATTCTCTTCATTCCAAACATCTTTGTCATTCGCTTTGCCATCTCCATTTTTTTAATCCACCTGAAAAACCAGATTTTCATTCTTTTCCACGCCTTTATTCTTTTGTTTTTCTCTGTTTTTGTTCGTCTATTTCATGCCCTTTATTCTCTTTTCTTTTTATTCATGCTTTTTATCATTTAATCTTCTTTATAATTTCAACTCTTTGTTTTTTGTTTTTTACTGCATTTTTGGCTTTTATATCCTTTATTCTCTTTATTCTTTGCATCCTCTTCATTATATTCATTTGTGTTCTGTTTATTCTTTTCATCCTTTTCATTAGTGTGTGTCTATTTTTATATGGACAAGATATCTCATAAATTACTTGACCTATCGACCTCAAATTAGGTACACAGGTATCATATGTTAATATTTCCTAGGGCTTTCATTTTTAAATGGCCGGTCAATTGTGACCTGAGAAATGGGATCAAAAGGTATGTGTCTGTTTGTATGTGGACACAATATCTTATAAACTACTTGCCCTTTTGTTTACAAATTTGCTTTCGATAGTTTCGAATCACCGACCTACACCGTTTTAGTTAAAAATAAAAAGGATTTGAGCAAACAAAATTTTCTGATCGATTGAATGAACACAATGTGGAGTAAAAAAAATACAAAAAAATGTGTTTTTCGTATCCAAAATACCTTGACTCCTCATGGTATAAGACAACGCAGACCGAATTCAAGCTATTAGTCGAACTAGGAATTAATCATCCGTTATCACTCCAATTTGGGGAAAAACCATAAAACCATGCCTAGTAGATATCCCACACCTATCATGTAGAATTTATCATGACATTGACTAGTTGTACTCTTCCAGACAGTCAAGACGGCATCTACAAAACCGAAATTACAACACAAATTGCATTATTTGACGTTAGTAGTGATGCCATTTGGATTACACAACACTGAGAGTTTAAAAAAAAAATGGGTTACGATATACAACAACAATCTCCGAATATTTAGCGGCATATTATGTCTGAGTTAAAAAAGTTTAGTTTGCCTGGAAATAGATTTAAATATATACACATTGTTGATCCTCTTTCCGCCTATCGAGCGTCTTTATTGAACGTTAATAGACCAATCATAGTTCGAAATTGGACAGTAGAATTGTGACAAGGGACTAGGATTGTAAAGCTGCGGCATTGGTTTATGCTTGAAAATAAAAGATAAAATTAAATATTACAAATCGAGAGATAAAAACGACTGTCAATAAACATATATAAAATTGGGTTAAACCTTCATTAGCCATAGTGAATGGCTTGGGTCAAAAACTGCTTCTGAGCTTAACAACAAATAAGTTTGACACAAAAATGAAAAAAAGTGGTCAAGAAAAACGGTTCAACGGTACAATTCATTCAAATTATCGCAGAAATGTCAACAACAGATGTTTTTCCATTTTGATACGGCACAAAATTTTAAAATCAAGCGCCAGCAATGGCACAAAAAATTAAAAGTTTAGTAGATTACACATGAAACAGATAGATGTAAAAATCTTTTAAAACAAATCCATTAATATTGACAGACATATTTTGGTTGTAAACAAATTTTTAAAGCAATTGCAATGACAGACAGATGTCAAAAACAATCATAAAAAGAATTTTAACAATATTGTAAGATATAAACTCACCCTAAATTTAAATCAATAATCAATCAATCAAACCACATTTATTTTATTCAATAATCTACTTCACTAAAATCAAAGTGTTTGCTTTTATATTATATACAAACGAATATTGATAATTTCAATCAAATAAGCTCTGTTAACTTTAATTTAAAATAATTATTTTTTGTCTGGTTAAGGAGCCGTGGAAGTAGACAACACCTACAAAATTTCAAGAAGCTAATTGAGATCACAAACAAAGCCTCAAGAAACAATTACAGACGAAACATGAAAAAACTTATAAAAAGTGGAAATTGTTTTTCGCTACTAGACCAGGGTAGAAGCCTTAAAAATAATAAGAAGTGAAAAAATAATAGTAGGATGAAACCCATTAGAAAAGGAGGAGAATATTCTAAAAACGAAAGGAAAAATAATTTACGGGTGATCTGAGGTCGGGAAGGGGAAGGGTTGAGTTTTTAAGGGTAAAAACGGTTTATCTCGATTTCCGGCAAAACTAAAAGTCCTATGGAAAAAAGTTAGATGGCAAAGTTGTAGGTAATAAAAAGATCTAAAACTTTTGAATGCACACTTTTTTCACATAACCTCAAAATTTATGTGAAAAATTCAAAAAACCAAGTTTTTGGTTTTTTATTTTTATCTTTTACATAAAATTTTTTTTTTTCACGAAATTTGGTGAAAACTTACTATGTCCCAAATACGCTGTAATTTATTTGAAATATTTATTTTTTCACCTTATTTTGAATTTATATCGAAAAAACACCCTAGTTTTCAATCGAAAATTCACCCGTAAAAATATCAGCTTTTTTCAAAAAGTTGGTATGCTTTCTGTTCGTTAAAATCTCTACTTTCCGATGGTGAAAAAAAATATATTACTATAGTAAATCTTACTACTATCATCCTACTATTATTTTTTTTGTTTTCAAAAATTATCGACCCTGGTCTATACGGATAGTATGCTCTTTGCAGAACCCAAACTCTGACATTTTTAATCGACCTCTCTCCGTCAGACAGCATTGAACTTATGCTCCAAAAATTTTAAAGTAGGAATGTCAACCTCCAGACTCTACTAATAAATTTAAGAAAAATTATGATTTGAACATCAACATCAGTGAGGAAGATGGATTTGCCACATCGAAGCAAGAAAAGTCTTAAAAAGTCGAGAAAAAAGCCATATTTTTCAGTGTTACTTGCCGACTTCAGTGTTACTTGTCAAACTTGCAGTACAGCTAATAAAACTGCAACAAAAGTTACTACCAAACATGTTCCAATCATAAAGTTTAATAACATAGGAACCGAATATGAAAAATCCCAGAATATGGAAAGTAAAGACATTGGTACTAGCTGTACAATACTAATAAACGTAAATAAAGGACCAACATAGACTTTATTAGACCATTATCTAAAAACAAACACAGAACGCTGTGTATCAATTCCTAAATAAATGTTGGTTTTTCATCACATATTTATCCAGCACAACCATTCATTTATCCAACAGAAGAGCTGGTCGTTTTGCACGAACTGTGATAGCTTATTGAAGAGAAACTGTGGGATAAGTTTACCAGAATGGACATTGCTTTTATCAAGAACAACGATGAAATATCAAACCTAGTTATGGTAACATTCACGCCCAACATTAAAAGAGAAAATGTGATCAAAGAACCTAAACATTCTTTAACAAAATTTATATTGAAAAACTACCGGTTAGGGGAGTGCTTCGTCTCTGAAGATTCCCTCACCTTGTATGGACGCCTGAGAACAGACATTTTAGAAGGTCTTTGAAGCATATTTCACGAAGAATATCCAGTTTACAAACTATTGTTCGCAGTCTCTTTTCCGTATCATCCATGTCCTGTTGGAATTTAAGTTCCTAAAACACTATTATTTCCAAGTAGATCAAAATCATGAATTTTCGACCAAAAATTATACATGCATTTTGATTTGCTTTAAATTTTTTACAGTCGGAGAGAAAATAAAAAACACAGAAAAAATGTTTTAGTCGCGAGCGGTTCTCCCTTTACAGCTCTAATGGTAGGTTTTAAAAACCACGGGTTTCATATATTCAATTTAAAATATCTCAAGGACTACTTGCGGATTTTTGATTTTTGTTCTTTTTTATGGTGAAATTAAATCCATTTTATAAAAAATAATTATAGCAGCATGGTGAATGTATATTCTGATGTCCACTTGATTTCTTTAAATTTATGATGGGAAGAAAGCCTTTATTCTGGGGATCCCATGCCCACTAGACTAAGTAGACTAAGGCTATTGGGCAGACTTTCTTCCAGTTAGATGTTTAAGTAAAACCTAAACTTTAACTTTTAGATAAGTTTTATTAATTGATTTATAATGACAATATTATTTTAATTTATACTTAAATTAGCATATGATTTCTCCACTTATTTTCTATAAAATAAATCCCCTCCCAGATTTATCGTTATTTTAATAAATTAATCGATCATCCATGTGACGATCGATTTATTATGTAAAGGTGATATCGGTCAATTATATATGGAATAAAGATATTTACCTTATTCTACAGAAATTAAATATATTTTCATAATTTTAATATTATTTCATTTTTGGAATACTATAGGTTGTAGACATCAAATTTAATAAAATTTTATATAAGTTATGTTTCATCGTTTAAAATATATTGTGAAAATTTCGGATATACGAGCTAAGTTGAATATACTTAGTTTGTTCTATATTATTTGTTATTTGTTTTGAATGATGACTTGCTTAGTTATTTAAGTTAATTTAATGGGAAGAATAACATATGTATTGTATATTAATTAGATTAGTCATACACATGTTACACTAGTTATAATTTTTCATAATTTATCATAAAAACTAAAAAATAATAAGGGTTGATAATCAGCTTGGTTTTTCTTTTTTTTAAGTGAAACTTCTTTATCGGCGTATGAGACAAATTTTAAAGCAGTGTAAAAAATATTTTCACGATTTTCGGCTACGCGCCATGTTGTTTTTTTAAAGACTTTAATTTTGTTTTGGTAATTTTATTTTTATTTTTTTTTTGTTATAAATAAGAAAATTAAAAATTAGAGTTTTTTTGTTTTCAAGATAAGGCAATGAATATTATGAAAGATAAAAGCTTTATTTTCTATTGATTATTGTGGTTTGTTGTACGGTTATGTAAGAAGCAAAAAGAATTTATATTTGTTTTAAGATTTGTTGTTGACGATTGAGATTATGGTTGGTTGGTAAGAAATATCTTATCAGAATTTATTTTTAAAATAAAATAAAAGGAAAAGAAATTTAAAAGTTTTTATATTGGGAAGGACTTAAAGCGGCTTTAAACATAAACAAAGAAAATTATGTTGGTGGTTAAATTAGTAGTAGGTTTTGTGGTATGAGTTGAATTTAAATATAATTACTTTACAATGTAATCTTTTACCGTGGGCAAAATTTTAAGAAGCAGAAACATTCATAAAATTTAATCTAAAAATGTTAATTGTGAAAATATTTTCCAAATTAATTTCAGATTATTGAGAGATATAACGTATAAAAGTATTTCGAAATATTGCTGAAAACCCTTTGGCGGCTAGTAAACAAATTTATAATTGTATAATATTGTATTTGTATAATTTCTATAATTTGTATAATATTTTTATAATTGTATAATTTACAATAAATGATATGTCATAAAGAAGTTTAACTTCTTACTTGTATAATTTAATTATTTTTCTATATAATAGGTCTTACTCCAGAACAAAGAGTGACTATCCAAATCTTGTTTTCCGATTATTGGCTGTCAAATTTTTTGCAGAGCAATGATATCCATCCTTTACCTCTCAGGCTCATCCTTTACCTCTAGACTTATTATAGCATCAAGAGCACTCAGATTGCGCAAGTTCCACGTTCTGATTCGTTAGTCTGGTCCTTTTCCACGTCCAGGTAAAGTTCTGTGTTTTTGTCCTGGTCTGTTATTCTTTTTCTGATTTCCTAATTTAACAATTTTTTTTCCGCTGGAGTTACGGTGTTAATCTCAGGCCCAACCCAAATTTTCGTAAATGGATCCGTTTTAATATTAAAGTCATCAGAATAACCTTTTTGCACGTTTATAATTCAAGCCGATTGATCCAAAACATACCCCCACTCCAAACCGACCCTAACATGGAGAGCAGACGCTTGAGTCGCATTGGTTTTAAGGTGCCAGTTCGGTGTGATGTAGCGTCATTGATTATGCAAGTTTTACTCTGTTTGTCTTAGATAAACCAACCTTATTCTGTCAGCATTGTCCAGGCAGCACGGCATTGACGTCGAATTTCGGATTTCTCTACCCAAAATTTTGTTGCCGTTTACTTTTTTTATTCAACTCGTCCCTTGGCACCTATTTAAATGCACAAAGAATTTTTCCAGGTAGAAAAATTTATCATTATAGACAAACCTCGCTTTTCCTAACTTATAGTCGTCATTAGACGAATTAATATATAATTTATTTCAATTGATCACAAATTGATTGTAAGGTATGATTTCTATAGATTTCAGTAAAAAATTGTAGCTTTTAAAAAAATTATGTGTGTTAACTTTTTTCAATTATTAACAAAATATTACTAAATTTGTCGCAGTGAACTTTTAAAAATTGAAAAATTAATGAATAAGCGAATATGTAACGAATTAAATCTAAAATGGGGAGATCACTTATAAAAAAATATTTATTAACTAAAAACAAATCAAGGTTGAATAGAACAAAAATAATTTAAAAATATAAACAAAAGTTATATAAACTTAATCAAAAAGCTTATATTAATGGGTTTCCAAAACCAGTCCTGTGGAGAAATGTATGATTGCAGGCCAACTCAAATTATATTTTCAAAATCACAAACGCAACATCTGTAGCGTCATCTATTGACATATTCTAAAGTGTAATGTAATGCAATGCTTCTTCCAAATCATCTCTTGATTCCCTATTAAAAACTGTGATATCATTACAAAGGTTTACTGTTGTGTTTTTTAATGTTTGAAAGTCTTCAAATATTAATTCGTGCATATATATTTCTCATAAATCTATCACGTTTAAATATTGAAGACGAACTAAATTTTGATGCGTTAATTTACAAATTAAGCTCAACGAATCATTTTAACACAACTTCTCGTTTACCTTCGTGTGAATAATTTTTGAAGAAATCTCACCTTTTCGAACACATTTCTTACATCCATATTAATGATCATCATTCACATTTATTTAGCAGCATCAATATTATAATTTTGTTACAAGAACTGTTCTGAATCATAATCGCTTTCTTTGAAGACGTTTACTAAAACAAACAAGCCAGATAAAAATCTGTATATACAAAACTTAGTCAAATGCCATAAAAACTTAACTTATTTCACAAATAACATAAAAAAAATATACACTAAAACACTTGTGGCACTACTGATTACAATCTTACTGATTTGATTTCAATTTACATAATGATTGATCACACAATTTCATCCAACTTATGGCTAAAATTTTCTATGTTTCGTTACTTTTAAATATTTAAAAATATACTTTTTACTGTTTATTTTTAAATTTTATTTTATTAATAATAATATAAACTTCCTTAAAGTAACAATTTAGATTTTATTTTTTATTTTATAGAATATCGATTTCGACTTACGTCATCCTCAGTTCTTAAATAATAATTTAAGAACTGAGAATGACGTAAGTCGAAATCTATATTCTATAAAATAAAATCTAAATTGTTACTATAAGGAAGTTTATATTATTATTAATAAAATAAAAATTAAAAATAAACAGTAAAAAGTATATGTATTTTTAGATATTGAATTTTAATTCAAAAGTAACAAAAGCACACAAACAGTGAATAATATGGAAAACCATAATAACACATATAGTTACTTTTTAATTATACTTTCATCATCTTATTTCAATTTACAAGTTAAACAACCTCATTTAAATGAAAAAAGGTAAAAGGTTCTGTAAAACCCGTTTGTATTGTTGTAAACCTTTCAATCGATATTTTACTTACAAAATTTAAAAGTTAAAATATGAAGGGGCTGAAATCTCACAGCTCTGAGATATCAAGACTTCGGTCTGGGTTAAGGATTTTGATAAAGTGTTCGGCAAAAAACATTTATGAGGACATGGTTTTTAGTTTTGGGCAGCGACGTATATCAAACATAACTTTTTGTACATGTGTACATGTATTTTTTATCTCTATTTAGATATGTATTACAAAACTAACACGAAACATCAATACGTTGTTGGAAAATTATAGCAGATCATAACTAAACATAATTTAGTGAAAAGATTATACAATCAGCAAACTACTCAAAACCACTCCATTTAGCGTTTCGAAAAAATATTTCAAAATCACAAATTCATATTTCTTTCAAAATTCCAAAAATATTGTAAAAATTAAATAAAATCAAAAATTCAAATTTTTTTCAAACAAACTTCTAAAAATATTTCAAAAATTATTACAAAATCAAAGATTAAAACTTTTTCCAAAGTTATAAAAATTATAATATAATCAAAAATTTTAAATTTTTTCAAAATTCTTAAAAAATATTCCAAAAATTCTTACAAAATCAAAAACTGAACTTTTTTCAAAATTCTAAAATATAAAATTCAACGAATCTATTTTTTTTTTGAAATTCTAAAAATATTCTAAAAATTAGAATAAAATCAATAATTTAAACTTTTTCTTAATTCTAATAATATTCCAAAAATTCTTAAAAATACAAACTTTTTCAAAAAATTCTAAAAATATTGCAAAAATTATAACAATATCAATAATTGAAACTTTTTTCAAAGTTATGATAAAATCAAAAATTTAAAATTTTTCCAAATTCTAAAGATTCCAAAACTTCTTACAAAATCAAAAATTGAAACTTTTTTCAAAATTTTAAAATTATATATAAAAGAATTATATTTTTTTCAAAATTCTAAAAATATTGCAGAAATTATAACAAAAACAAAAATTAAAACTTTTTCCAAAATTCTAAAAATATTGCAAAAATTATTACAAAATCAAAAATACCAACTTTTTTTTAAAATTCCAAAAATATTTCAAAAACTATAAAAAATTCAGTAATTTCCATGTCCAAATTTATGTTCAATTACATTTACGTCATAAAAACAGCTACATTTCTTTTTCCAAAAAATTGGCTAAAAAAATAAATCAAATCATTTTTTGACACACTTGACATAATTTTTTTGACAAACTTATAATACCATAATTCTCTATAAAAATAATAAAATTTCTTGTTATACAAATTATTAATTTTATTTTTTTCCAAGAAATTGGGTAAAAAAATAAATAAAAAATCTTTATTTTGACACACTTGACAACATTTTTTTGACAAAGTTATAATGCCATCATTCTCAATAATACTAATTATGGCCGACAGATAGACAAACATTTTTTTTTTTGCTTTTTTAGAATCAGTAGGTTCTAAAACGTCGATAAATGCCAAAAAAAGTGGGGGTAAGAATTTCACTTTTGGCTCAAGAATGTAATACTTAGGTCTTTCAGACCGAAGTAATATGGAGGGGCTCAAATCTCACAGCTCTGATATCAGATATCAAGACTTCGGTCTGGGTTAAGGATTTTGATACAGTTTTCGGCAAAAAACTTTTATGAGGACATGGTTTTTAGTTTTGGGCAGCGATGTATATCAAACATAACTCTTTTTTAAAGGACAAGTATTTTTTATCTCTGTTTAGAAATTTATTACAAATCTAACACGAAACATCAATATACGATGCCGGAAATTCATAACAGATCATAAATTAACATAATTTAGTGAAAAGATGATACACTCGGCAAACTACTCAAAAACCTCTCCATCTAGCGTTTCGAGAAAATATTACAAAATCCCAAATTCATATTTCTTTCAAAATTCCAAAAATATTGTAAAAATTAAATAAAATCAAACTTTTTTCAAAATTCCAAAAATATTCCAAAAATTAGAATAAAATCAAATATTTTAACTTTTTCTAAATTCCAATAATATTCCAAAAATTCTTAAAAGTTCAAAATTTTCCAAAATTCTAAAAATATTGCAAAAATTATTACAAAATCAAAAATACAAACTTTTTTCAAAATTCCAAAAATATTTCAAAAGTTATGGTTTTTTCAAAAATTTCCTGTCCAATTTCATTTTCAATTATATTTTCGTCACAAAAACAACTACATTTTTTTTTCCAAAAAATTAGCTAAAAATCTAAATGAAATCATTTTTTGACACACTTGACATTATTTTTTTGACAAACTCATAATTCTCAATAATAATAATAAAATTTCATTTCAAACAAATAATTAATTTTGTTGTTTCCAAAAGATTGTGTAAAAAAATAAATACTAATCTTTATTTTGACACACTTTACAACATTTTTTTGACACACTTATAATGCAATAATCTAGTTTTTGATCTCACATACCAATCCCGCTCATTCAGATTTCTCCACATTCTTTGTTCCTACTCATTATCACTTAAAATTAACGTTTTTTAAGCAAAAAATATGCATATTTCCTTGTTTTGACACCCTTGACGATTTTTTGACATACTATCGGTACAGTTATCGTCCTTTCGGCTTTTACCATTGAGTGTACCTATTTCTAGAATTCAAAATATTTCAAATTCCTTCAGCCGTTTTCTAGATTTCGTCGGTTGTGATGGCCGGCAGACAGACATACATTTTTTTTTTGCTTTTTTAGAACCAGTAGGTCCTAAAACGTCAAGAAATGCCAAAGAAAAGTAGGGGTAAGGATTTCACTTTTGGCTCGAGAATGTAATACTTAGGTCTGTCAGACCGAAGTAATTTTATAACAAAAATTGTCTGTGGTTTCATAAATTAAAAAATTACGTACAATTCAAAATGCATTGTTGCATATTTTTTATATTTAAAAAAATAAATATAAAAAAATATGTGAACGAACTGGAGATTATCACTAGCTAGGTTATTGTCAATCTCATTTTAGTTTTGTTCCTGCGAATTTTTAAAACAAGTTCTAGAGCACATTAAAAAGATGATGAAATTGATTAAAAGTAAAGAAAAAAAATTGGAAAAATAATTGAAAAAAATATTCAACCTCTACAAAAATAAAAAATCACCCAATCGCTTATATTCATGACATAAACCATCTGCGAAGTGCGAACCTTGCTAAAACTTATTCATGTTCACGCACCCATACGAATAATTAATTAATTAATTTATTCAATCAATTCGAAAAATCAAAAACTACTCACAAATTAAAAAATACACACTTCTAATTCCATTGACCCTACTTGGGATTTGATTCCAGTTTATACCACAACATGTATATTGATACAAAAGTAATTAAAAATAAATTTTCTTTTTATTTCAGGAATTAAAAATTTTAAAATGTCGACGCTGTCAATTAAAAAATATAAATCCTCAACTATATAATTTAATTCATAATTTAAATGAATTGGATTTAGGCGATAATCAATTTAAATATTTAATTCGTGATGAATTCAATGATCTAAAACAATTAAAAATATTAAAACTTGATGGTAATCAATTATCGGTTATTGTAGATTACATATTTTTTCATCAAAATAAATTATTATATTTGGGTAAGTGAAATTAATTAAAAACAATTTTTTATTATATAAAATAAACAATTGATTGTTGTTTTTTTTTTATTTGCAGATATATCCAAAAATCGTTTAGCAAAAATAACAAATTTTGCATTTCATAATTTAACAAATTTAAAGTACCTTGATTTATCGTATAATAAATTAACAAAATTAGAAGTGTTAAGTGTAAAGCCATTAGTTAAACTGGAAATTTTAAATATAAGTGGGAATATTCAATTGGATTTAAATGAAATTCGACCAACATTTCAAGTGAGTTTTATTTTTTTTATATTTGGATTAATTGATTTTTGTATCATATTGGAATAGAAACTAATTAAAATACAAAATCACTTGTCCAACTCAGCGCAAAACTATTTTTGTTTCCAAAAACGGACAAATTACCTAAAACTAATTAACACAAAAACTCTCTATTAATGTTCTTTAAAATGTCAATCTTATATGTATACATAAAATTATTCTTAAAGATTCGTATTCCATAAGATGAAACCATAAGATTCGTGTTCCATAAATGGATAAGACTAGTAAAGGCCATGATTCATATAAAAGAATTGTCTTTCAGACATAAAAATATATCTTTTGATTAGCTGAGAGGCGGTAACAAATTTTTATCTTCCGACAATATTTTTGATCGTATCACAAAAATAACATTTTAAACATTGTTCTATTTTTGTTTAAGATATAAAACTTAAACTAAATATAACCTACAAAACATAACTTAAAAAATTTTGTTTATCTCTTGCAAAACAATATATTAGAAAAATTTGATAAACAAAATTTTCAAGGTTATGTTTTATATCTTGAACAAAACTAGAGCAATGTTTAAGATAGTATTTTTGTCGTACGATCAAAAATATTTTCGTACGATAAATGATTGTTAATTGTTAATTCCCTTCAACTAATCAAAGAGAATATTTTTATGTCGGAAGACTATTCTTTGACATGAATCATGGCCCTTACCAGCCTATTCTAGTTATATTTTGTTTTATTACGTTTTCGCATCACTACGAATATCTAGAAAAAGCAAAACACGATGATTGGACAGATAGACTAATATTTTACGTGCTGCCATCCGTATCTTAAAATATTATTAATGTATATTGATTTATTGGATTATCAAAACGATTATTTTTTTGTTGCCTTCTTCTATATCAATAAAAGCATTGAAAGCTTTAGTTTATCTGGGTCACTTTAAGTATTATTGAAACAACACCAGAATGAAATATTAGATAAATATTTCTAGAAAAAAACTCCAACAATAAAAAAAAAGAAAATATATCAAAAGAAAATCTCATTAAATCATCTTTTAATTTTTTGATCTTTTATTATTTTATCTTAAAATTATATTTAAATATAAGAAAATAAAATTGTTTTAAGATTAGAAGAAAACAAGGTTTTGTGATTTTATAAGACTTATTGCTTTGTTGCTATGTTATGTTGTAAGAAAATTAAATTTCTTTAAATATGGTTTTGGTATATCAAGTAAGAAACAGAATAAATAAGTAGACACATTAAAAGCTTTTTATGTAATCTAAATTAATATTGCTTATTATTTTATTATCAAAATTAAGTAATGAAATGAATTAAAGAAAATTTGATGTTATTTTGTTTTTGCAAATAAAATATAACTACATAATTTTAAAACATTTTTAATGTTTTGACACAATTTGTGTTTGATGTCAAAAATGAATGAATGTTATAAGAACTTTACGTTGAAATTTGAATGATTAAACAGAATACAACACACAAGTGCAGAAAGATTGGCAATACTTAAGATAATTCATAATAGATTCATAAAGGTCAAAAGAGTTCCAATAAAAAACTTTTAAAAAAAAATAGAACCGACTTTAGAAAAAACAAAAGAGGTACAAAAAAGTGAAAAATAACTCAATTGTTGCTTTTAGAAACAAAAATACGTTACATTTTGATTAATTTAATTTAATTATTCCATACTTTAAACAAAAAATAATACTATTATACAAAGTTACTATATTAAAATAGTTGTTTTTTATTATAATTATTAAAGTTATTATAATAATTATAATAATTGAGTTGTTATAATATTTATTATTTTTTAAAAGTTATTTGTAGTACAAAACTGTTGGAAATCGGTGCCAAGCCCGAGACATATTAGTCGGGTTTTCGTCAATGTGGCACCGACTTCGAACAGTTTTGTACTACAAATAACTTTTAAAATATAATAAATATTATAACAACTATAATAACTATAATAATTATAATAAAAATCTCTGCGATCTGCCAGTATGACAGCGCGGGATCTTTACCGTTTCACTGGTTGCGGCAGCCGATTGCCGAGTGGAACGGGGGTAAGAATAAGTTTGAGGCATGATGCCGCTGATTTCATCTGAGCACTGCTGATGACGATATTTGTAAAAAACAACGAGGTCAGCAACAGTGCGATGATGTTGTAGGGAATCAAGTTTTGATGTCAAAGTTCGATCACCTACAATTCGTATAGCTCGCTTTTGAACAGAGTCCAAGAGGGCCAAGATGGAAACAGAGGCAGCACCCCAAACTTGACAGCAGTACTCCATACAGGGACGAATATAGGACTTATAAACATGGAGCGATTGGTATGGAGTGAAAATTTTTTTGCATCTATTTAGGAGGCCGAGTTTTTTAGACGCGCTTTTTGCCATCGCCATTACATGATCGTTCCAGAGTAGGTCATTTGAAACTGTGACACCCAATAAACGAATGTTTTTACATTCACCTATTGGTTCATCACACATACTAAATAAAATATCTTTGGGGAACTCGGTCTTTAATCTGGAAACAATCAACAGCTGTGTTTTGGTAGAGTTGAAATTGACAAGGTTTTGGTCACCCCAGTCGGCGACTTTATTCAGGTCTTTGTTCACGTTTATGGCAGCGTCTCTCCGGGCAGGATTAATTCGTTCGTGCATTTTACCTTTTGAAGGAAGGGGCTCGAACGACTTGTGCAGAGTACTATCATCTGCAAAACTATTTATTGGGTTACTGGTGATTTTCAACAACTCGTTGATATAAATCAAAAATAGGGTTGGGGACAATACTAAGCCTTGGGTACACCAGTGTTAATTAGTTTAGACTCAGAAGAAAATCCGTCTAAGGTTACCGAAATGTATCGGTTGGATAGAAAATTTTGAATCAGCTTCACAACATTGGGATGAAAACCGTACGCTTGAGTACTAATTGAGTTATTTTTCACTTTTTTGTGCCTCTTTTGTTTTTTCTGAAGTCGGTTATATTTTTTTTTAAAGTTTTTTTATTTTTTATTTTTAGTGTAGTCATAAAGCAAATGTCGGCTAGAAAGCGTTCTAAAAGTTATAACTTCAAATTCCGGAAAAGCTTTCATCAGTGACAATCTATTAATTATGGTTTTGCGATTTTTGGCACCAACGGCATACATATTTTCCGTCATAGAAAATTATTTACGATAACCTCGACAAGTATAGCATTATAATACTGCCCACAACACCCAAACAGAATAATATGTTTTGACGAAATCAACGAAAATGCATAAAAAATATGTTTTTTTCCAATTTTCTGAATAACGGTGTTTTTCACATCATAAAAAAAATTATGGGACCCTCTCGAAATAAATCCAAATAGAATACAATTTAAATCATCCAAATCATAAAAAAAACCCACAGTGAAACACATAACATCCTTCTTTTTTTAAGTCGGTTAATGACTGAAAAAGATGTAACGCCTAAGTTTGAGATTAATTATAAAAATGAAGTAATTGCTTCTGTTGCATAAATTCCGTGACGTAGTTAGAGAAAGGCAGTAGGTACAAAATGCACAAAATGCATCTTCGAAACGGTAGAAACTCTTTTTACATTTTTCTCAAACTTATTAACTAACGCAACCTCTTATATACTAGAAAATAATAGCGATATCTAGAACGATTTTCCAGTTCGATATTCTTTGGTAATGTACTCCTGTAAAGCTGAAATGGGAAGCAGTTGTTCTGTTTTGATTGATTTCAAGCATCTAACAGATCTTTTTAGATATTGTGGATTCAAAATATCCTTTTTTGATCTGTAAGAATCCCCATCAATACTCAGTGCTCACTTTTTCAATTGCATACTACTACTTCAGCAATGGTTGTTGCTATCTGATTTTTTCATTGGACACACCTTTGGCCACTTGCTAAAATAATTCATTATAACTAGCAGGTATTTGTTTTTGCTGTCGGTAGAGAAATGGTCTAACCACGTCTATTGCAATTGCTTTGAATGCTGCGATCACATTATGCTACAAATTCCCATCACTGCCTTACATTATCACGACTTGTGTGTTCATGTTCATTTGCAGACGCACATTGATCACATGCTTGACCCCATACCACGTACCAATTGAAGCATTCCTGATTAATAAAGTCTATTAGGTTTGTTAGGTTTGTGAATACCCAGGTGACCGCCACTGGTGACTCTCCAGGTGATTCTCCATGAAAGATTTAAAACTTGAGGTAAACTTATTCTTAGAACTACTGCAATTGCTTTTTGTTTACTACTTCAGCTGTCCAGTCTCCGTTTTAAAAGTACTCACAAAAGTCTGTTGTCAATAATATTTGTCTTTATTCTCCGAGATTCAATATCAACGAGCTATTTGTTCCCTAGGGTTTTATAAATAGTAATAGCCGCCTCAATGCTCCATGAACAGTTCTTAAATGGAGTTTTTGACCGTACAAATATTTGTGGAAAAATTCAGTTTTAAAAAAACGACCTAAAATGAGCATAATCGCTCGAAACTAGTCGTTATAAAATAAATAAATATATCACAACAAAAAAAAAGTGTTTTCTTAAATAAAACTCAAATAAAATAAAATTTATTTGTGGCAATCCTGGTACAAAAGGTCAGCAGTAATTGGACAATCGTAAAAAACTGCGAAACATATTTAAATTTATGAATCTCGGTCATTATTTTACTGCTGTGATTTTGTTAGCAACTGTGTGTACAACTTGTTGTCACTTTGTGTTGTGGTGTCATGAACACTGTACATTTCTGATAATGGAATCACTATCAGGAATATTTGAGGAATTGCGTGCCATGAGATTTAAATTTCCAACTGCTGCAGTCTGTGAGTTCGATTATTCCTTTCCACAGCCCATCTCAAATGCTAAATTGCACGCAGAGTTTCACAAGAAAACGGATTCAAATAAGCAACGAACAGGGACTCTGACGGCCCCAAAAATTGGAAGGACCAAGACCATCACCACATCCAATATAATTAAAACATTTCAAAATTAAAATCTCTTGCTCACCCCCCATTATTTGAATTTAATCCAACTCTTCATGCTTATTCCAAACTAGCCAAGCATAGTGAATAACATATAGTAATCGATCTAATAAATCCGCCAATCGTTGCGCCAATAGTACAGGCAATTGGTGAACACTATCGATAATGCAATAATATAATGAAAGTCGCTGCACAAATGTACAGTTGTTCAGCAATAACATTAATGTAATATAATAATAATCGGTGCGCCAATGGTACCGGCGAATGTTAAATATGCATTTTAATAAATCAATCAAATAGTATTCGTTGCGCCAAAGTACAGGCGATCATAAGACTCAACAAAAAACATCGTTGTACCAAACGTTATGTACTCAAAACAGGAATTAAAAAAACTAATGCAAAACTTTTCTTTCTATTAGATGTATGAAAATCAATAACAAAATTGTAGAGAAAATTCGACTTTGTAAACCAAACTGTAACGACCGGAAAACTGAATCTAATTTAAAAAAATTACACTTGCAAATCTTTTATTTATGAATAATGTATATAAAAAAAATTAAATTATTTACTAAATGTAACAAAAACTAAATAATTTAATACAAAAAGAACTAATACACAAAAATTATATAAATCAAATCAAAAAGTGCTTACAGTAATGCAGTATATGATGGATGATCCGCTTCTTCAAATTTCTTTTATCCAATAAAACAAACAGCATGTCCGTTCAATAGTAACGCAATTGATAAAATTTATCACAAAATTCTTGAAATATTCAATAAACATCCTATAATTTTTCACCAAAATTTCCATATTTAACCAAACTATACAGAGATGAGTAAATATTGCATCATTATCTTATTTTTGCATTATTGTTGATGTTTTTCTTTTTGCAAGATCAAGACGATTAATTTTTAATAAAAAACATTGGAACAGAAATGCTAAGAATTCCATAGTATCCATACCATTTAACATCTTTACTCCACCATCACATAATGGTAAGCCAACTTCTCAATGCATCTGCAGTATTTATCAGCATTTTTCGTTGATCGAATCACACTTTCAAATTTAAGCAAAGTTCAAAATTTTAGTTTTATTTTTATTCGAAACATTTAAACAGGCATATAAACATTTAAATTTTCTGCACAATATAAACTTTTGTACTAATCTTTATTTTATTATCTTTTAATTTTGACTTCAATTTTCATAATAATTTTCTGATTTAAATTTACATACTAATTCCCGATCAAAACAATTTGATCGCTTATATACAAACAGTTTAGGTTTTCTGTTTCCTTCGCCAGTATCTTAATAAGCAATTCTTTCCAATACAGACAACAATTCTACTTTTTACAAATTAAACAATCGATTATGGAAAACATGTATTATTAATTGACATTGAGTGACGTAACTAAGCCATCAACAAAAAAAATGTTTAATTGCACAGTAGTACAAACAAATGTCCCTACGCTTATTACAATTGAAGAGAAATAATTTAACAAATTATTAGTGAATTTCTTTAAATATGAATACTATTATTTTAGAGAAAAAATTAAAAATAGTCCTTCGTTACAAGATGACCAACTTTATTTCTATTCCTTAATTTAAAATTCGACTATCAACAAATTTTATTAATCTGACTAGGGTTAACCTATGTATAGTTCCAAATTTCATGTCTTTTATTTCCTTTTTTCCCTAAAAACACATTTTAAAATTTTAAAACTTTGATATAGATCATCCGATATGAAGTGTATTTAGTTATATATTAATCTTTCTTACATAACTCTCTCAATTTTTCTCTCGCCACTAATCTATATGTCAACAAGTGAAGAAAAAAATTAAAAAAATTGAACGGAAAAAAACCCATTGAACTTATTATTCCATCATGAAACAGTTTGAACGGTGATTACAACAATAGTCTCGAGTCGGAAAAACCAGCGTATCAAGAATTCAGAGGTTAGAAATTATTTGAGAATCTCTTCGTAACAGTGTCCCAAGTAGTTTACTTGGATTAAATTTTAGTCCTGTAGCTTTGATATCTTTAAAATCACAAAATTACAGTTATACCGTCAAAATACACAAAGCGCGTTTTCCAATGAAATCCTTTCAACAATATAAGTCTTGTATTCGTCTCTGCATGGAGTATTGTGCTCACCTTTGAGGCGAATTCTACATAAGTAATTTAAAATGCCTAGATTCTATACAGCGGAGAGCTGTTCGGCAGATTGATCGGCAATTTAAATTTTACAAACGAGCTTGGTTCCTTGCAACAAAAAAGAGATGACGCTGATTTGACGGTATTTTATAAGCACATTATGCATGAACGGGGCCTGCGGCGATCGAATTAGTTTTGCCTGATTCTGCAAACTTCGCGCCTTACACCAAAGCATCAATAACAGTCCATCCTTTTACGGTTAGAGAGACAAGATGTAGAACTGTCGTTTTTCAACGTGATTTTTTTTACAGAGTCTAACATCTTTGGACTGTCTTAACGGCATGGGTCTTTTCTTATAATTTTAATTCTCAAAACTTGACAACCCACATTAATAAATTCCTCAAACAAAATAAAGAAAATTGATTAACACTCTCGAACCCTAGCTCCCTTGTTAGCATATAGTATCTTCGGATATATACAGAGACGTTAATCTATAATATATTATGGTTAACTCTTAACATGCCTAACATTGAATAAAAACATGTTCCATTAAACGGTTAGATAGCTGCCGGATCATTACTCAGCCCGAATGGCATAATATTGTTTAATGCCATAACCCATTATCCACATTAAACGCTGTCTTTTATCGATCCTCTTCCTGAACATCTACCTTCCAATAACTTCTTCGCAGATCTAATGTTGATAGTTTGGCACCCAAAAATGTATCAAGAGTATCTTTGATTCGAATTAGTAGGTATCTTTTTTTTAAAACTAGCTTTCTTTGTAACCACTATCTAACTATATAAGCTATTCGACACAAAATCTCATAGCTTCATCCTTTTTGCTGACTAAAACCACTAGTGAACTCCATGGACATATCAGCTTCTTCCTGTTTTGCAAATGGTAATCTTCCTGGTGCTTGGCAAAGCTGCCTCTTTGCCCCTAGCATTTGCATGTGCTACAAAAATGGATGAATACCGTTCGAGAAATTGTTGTGCTTCTTTCTTTTCATATGTTTTAAATAAGTTTTTATTTACTGTAAAAAATAAATTGTAACGGATTTGGGCTTTTTTATTAAACAATCTTTCTAATTAAACAATGATTTATGTAAAACGTTGATTAATTGACATGAGTGACGTAACTAAACCGTTAAAAACAGGTTTTTGCACAGTAGTACAAACAAATGTCCTTACGCTTATTACAATGGAAGAGAATAAATTAATAAATTATTAGTGAATTTCTTTGAATATGAATACTATTATTTTAGAGCGAAAATTGAAAACAGTCCATCGTTTCAAAATAAATAAAAAGGTATTTTAATTTTTATTTTCTTTCTTTTGTTCTTTAGTAAGTTCTATTGGTCGCTTCTACAGTAGATTTTGTATTCCCTTCTTCTGCGTTTGATTTTCGACTTTCCTTTCTGTGTGCTATTGTTCACATTTCACAACGGCATATATTTGCCTCCAGATTTGCCGACGATTGTCCTTTTTTGGAAAGTTTTGTTTTATCTGACAGATTTAATGTTCTTATCGGTATTCTAATGTTTTAACTGGCATAACTATTGTTTTTCATACATTGATCTTTTGATGTTGTAGACCATTTTCATTGATTTGCACAACAAATACACTTGATGACCCAGAATCTTCCCCCAATCTTCCGCACACAATTGTTTCGGCATAAGGTAACAGATTCTCTCGCAATATTATTTGTCTCACTGTTGATTCTGATGTACATCAACGATGTCTGCTACTAGAACTTTATGCTGAAAGTGTATATTTCCTATTCCTATATCAGCAATCTATCTTTACCTGATGGGTGCTCTTTCCCCTGTTGCTTTTTGTGTTCGATATTTTCCTGCTGATTATAATTCCTTTTTTGTTAAATCTATACATACGATTGTCCAAATTTCTCCAGTTTCTAGTGTGATGATACAGTTCTTATCATCAACTTTAGTTGTTATCATTAGGCTATCATAATTCCTTACGATTCTTGAAACTGTGATAGAGATCTGTGGGCATCAACTTACGCCCCCTAAAGCTAAGTCGTTTAATATTAATTGTTTGGCGACTCTGTGCCGACTTTGTGACCTATAATTATTATCTTCCTCCATTTCTGCACTTCGTTCTTTTATTCATGATTCTACAATTGCTTGTACTGTCTCACTAGTCAACGCACAAGCGATTGTTTTGACAAATGTAGCTCTAGGTCTCATCATAGCTTACTTTAGCGTCTTTGGATCTCTAAAACTGTCGCTGAAGGCATCTATTTTAATTTTTTTCATGTAATTCGTAGATGTATTTCCCCACACGCTAGATTGCAGATGAAAATTCTGAAAGACTTTCTCTTACTGGTCGGTAGCGACCCTTAAATACATCCCTGTTTATCTTTGGCTTGTGGTCACTATAATGCTTGCGATCTAAAACCTTCCTGATGTCATTGTAGCCCCATCGATCTTGTTTTGGAACTGCTTGGATTATTTCTGATGTTTCGCCCTTAATCACCACATTTAAAGCTCAACAAAATGCGTTTCATCCCAGCTTTTTTGATTCAGCTGCTGTTTTAAATTCTAGACGATGATGTGCCGTCGTGTTGTGAAGGTTTTAGCTTCATGCTTTGTATTTGTTGAACTGGATGTAATGTTTTATGTATGTTATTTCCACATCTAAATGGCTTCCTTCTCGTTCTACCTTTAATTTTTCTGCTCTCGATTGTACTTTCTGGTTTCTGTCGAGAACTTTCTGCTCCAGCAGTTAAACTTCTTTCTTACATCTACAATTTTCTCTACTTTGACTCGAATAAACTCGATGCCTTTTTTAGAAGTTTGTCATCAATATGTTGATTGGTGCTTCAATCGCACTCTCTTTATCTTCACAACTTTCTTTTTCTGAAATAGCATCTGCCTTTTCTTGTTCAGAAAGATCTATATCAGTTTCAACTGCTTACATAACTTTTATTACTCTTTCTTTCAACTCATTTTTGGTTTCCGATGTTGCAAGATTTTTTCTCCAATTCTTTCTTGAACTTTTTATTCTTTTAAATTCATTTGATTTCCAAATCTGATACCAGTTGTCACGTTGCTTGCTTATGTTATTTCTATTCAGTTCAATCTCTAGATCAAGAAATTAGAACAATCGATTTTCTATGCATTAAAATTTTTATTCGTTTAAGACTTTATCTTCTTATAAAATAATATTTTTTTACAATTCCCCTTAATTCTTCTTATTACTTACAATAATTAATTCTTCGTCTTACCATAAATAATCTTTTATAGTATTTTATTCCCATGAATAACTTGTGCAACTCAATTTTATTGCTGTTAATCCACAACTGTTTGTATCGCTGATAATTTGAAACTAAACTTATTATCTCTAACGCGATCTCTCATACACTACTAGTGTATGAGTGACTAGGCAAAACAAGTATCGCTATTAGCGATATCATTACAAAATTCTCTTAAAGGGAATTCAAAAACATGTAATGAACACTGTGCATTACTGATAATGGAATCAACATCAGGAACATTTGAGGAGTTGCGTGCCCTGAGATTAAATTTCCGACTTGCTGTAGTCTGTGGGTTCGATTATTCCTCTCATCAGCCCATCACAAATGCTGAATCGCATGCAAAAGTTTCGCAAGAAGACGGATTTAAATGAGAATGAATAGGGCTCTGACGACCCCCCAAAACCATCAACCACACCACATCAGATACAATTATTACTACATTTAAAAATAAAAATTTTCACTCATCGCATCATTAGTAACTGATGCAACCCTCCATGCCTCTTCCTTACAACTCAGTCAAAGTGAATAAAATATAAATTAATTCAATAAAACAAGCAGTTGTTGCGCCAAAGCCACAGGTGATTGTTGTACAATACCAATAATGCAACATAATAAAAATTGTTTCCCCTAATGTACAGACGATTGTTGGAAAAAAAATTTAATTAATATGACTCAATCGTTGCACCAAAGACACAGGCGATAGTTGAACAAGAATAATTCATCAATATAACAGCCAGCCGTTGCGCCAATGGTACCGGCGATTGTTGAGTACGCATAATAAATTAGTGTATTAGCCAATTTTTGCACCAAAATAAAACTGATGCAATATATGAAAAATGATATAAAAACTATTTTTTTACAGTTTTAAAAAAAATCATAAAATTTAATACAATAAATGGTTAACGTTTATCGAACCTTATCGAATTTTATCGTATCCAATGCATTAAAATCGAAACCTTTTTAACTTTTATAGACGTTCGACCAAGAGCAACTTGATAATATGGAAGATATTAACATAATTTCCATTTTAAATTACCATAAAAAAAATTTTACTTTTAAACAAAACACGGTTCCAATATAATAAAAAAACAGCATAAACAACAAAATCATGTCATTATAATCTTTAAAAGTTTATTCTATCTCCATCTATTCTTTTTAAATTTGTTTGTTTACCTAATTTACCTTTTTGTTCTTATTAGATAAACGAATATTTTCTGTTTCGTGTTATTTTGTTTCTGTTATTTATTCAGATGTTTTATATTGTTTTAGTGAAAATATTTTCTCTAAAAGATATGTTCCATAATGATGATTTTTGTACTCCATATTTATTACAATATTTATAAAACTTTCAAATAAAAATAAAAACAATTAATTTGATTAATTTTCGACACAAATATTTTGCTTTATTATGACATCAAAGCAACAGAAGTTAACCAAATAAGATAAAAATATTTGCATTAAAATAGTTAATTTTAGTTTTTTTATAAATTTATTAAAGATAAGAGCTTGTTACTGAAATATGCAGGCTTCAAGCAAAAATATCAAAACCTGTCGAAAACTCAGACAAACAAACGTGCAAAATGATTTCTAAAACGAGCAGTATAAGTAACAACAAATTTTGTTTATTTCTAGGTTCTTCAAGATTTAACGTCGATATCATTATCAGATATGGGCTCGTTACCAATTGGGCTTCTAATGCCATTAGGACATTTAGAATCATTAAATCTCTCCGGAAATCAATTAGACGATACATCCCTCAAAATCCTCAACCCTGTATATAATTTAAAATTTTTAGATTTAACTAGAAATCAATTAAATGGTATTGAATATCATATTGCATTAAAATTAATTAGTATAAACGATGTACGATTAGAAAACAATCCATTTATATGCGATAAATGTCACATGGGTCCAATCATCGAACGTGCAAAAAATGTAAATTTTTTTTCAACTTTCCATATATGATATTCGATTGTTTTTTATTTTCTTTTGTTTTTAATGCAGTTGAAATGGCAACCCCAATCGATATGTTTTTTACCAGAACGGTTTCGTGGTTATTATATAACTGAAATAAATCCTAACGAATTAGATGATTGTATTGAATTAACAATTGATGAAGATCATGATGCTGCAAGTACTTCACATAATTTTTTGGATCAAAGTAAGAAGAATTTACTATTTTATTTATATTTATTTTATTTGGAATTTTCGTTTTTTTTTTATTTGCAGAAGGAATGGGAACGTTAATCGTTTTCGGTGGAATTTGTTTTATATTAGTTGCAGGTATTGCATTCACAGTTGTTATGTGTTATATGAGAACGAGAGGAAGAAAACGAAGGTTCGCCATGGCAGAACAAACAGGTAAAACTATATATATGTCCTTGTTTTTTGTTTAATAAATTTTCAGATTTGGAATTTTTGAAACGTAAACAAAATGGAATTTTGTGGTTATCATTCCTTTTTTGTATTTAGGAGCTAACCTACATATCATTTATGGTTTTAACCTGAAAGTGGAATTTTACTATAGAAATTGGGAAATTTTTATTGTGAATTTATGATTTTATTTATAGGTTTTTGTTGTTATTAGAATCACAATATTTTGTTTGGAAAATGAAATATTTATCTTATTAAAATGGAATATCTTTTTTAAAGGATTCAAAATGAACGAATACAATTTGTATATTTTTGTTGTATATAAATGAAAAATGTATGGTTTAAGCATTACAAAAGTATTTGGGGTATATAGATTGTGATTCAAATGATTTTGAAGCTTCAGTAAAAGCTTGAAATATTAGTTAACCTTCTCTTATATTCCTCCAACCGGAGCGAAAATCTATTTTGAATCTATTTTGAACTATTCTCTTCATTGGAATGAATGATTTTGTTGACTTATTGAACAATTTATAAATATTACGAATACTTTTGTAATATTGAAAAATTGATCATTGCGTCAACGACAGTAGTTTAAAAATCGCTTTTTATTATTAATAGAAGCAGTTTGTTATCCAATATCTCTTTACAAGATAATGACTAACAACGGTTGACTTAGAAATGATATTGATTTTCTTATGTCTCTTACGTATGACACTGGAATTGATTTAGTAAGTTTAGTAACCCTTAATATACTTCCCAAATTACAGCATGTATTATAATCTCTATTAATCATCTTTCACCCTGCGCAATATTGTTCAGTGCCAAATAACGTAAATACGCGATTCCAATATGCTAAAAAAATGTTGCTCAAATACAAAAGAAAATAAAGGACTCAGTGGTCTCAGCCAACAGAGTTTTTGTCAGTAATGAGAATAAGTTCTAATATATTTGCCCAAATGTTTATACGAATTTTAATTTTTGTAGCCTGTAGTGTCCATTTTTCTGTCCAGTTTTCTTGACATTGTTTCCTTTTGTATAAATCCTAATTTCATTTTTAAGAAATTTATTAATATTTATTTAATTTTCTTACATTTTAAATTAAATTAAAACTTTTAATTCTCCCTAGCCTTCTTTAGATTTGATTTTTCTATAGATATTAATAGAATTTATTTTAATAATAAATTGGATTAATAAAAATGGTTTTGATATAATTTTTTATTCACAAAAGAAAATGTTTGGCTGTATTTTTTGGATTTTTGAGATTAATTAAACTCAAGTAAGTAAAGAAGTAATTGGAATTTTTTCAATTCAAAGGTATGGTTTGAAGTTTCTCAGAAAAAAACTCCAATTCACATTTTTCGTGTTTCGGATGGGATGGGGAAATGTTTGGCGTTTTGTAATTGTAGTGACGTAACATTTAGGGGTTGGGAGTTCGCAAATTGTTACAATTTGTGACATAGGGGTGGTAGAGAGAGTCCAAACCCTTACAATTTTGCGTTACGTAATATAGCTACAGCTTCTTATGTCTTAATAATACAAATAATTTAGTGAAAATCGACATAAGACACAGAGGCGTAGCTAGGGGGGGGGGGGCGGGGGGGGCGGTCCGCCCCGGGTGTCACCCGTTTTGGGGTGACACCCGAACGTAAAAAACTTAAACAAACCATCACAATGTTTTCAACGATAAATCACTTCGAAACCGTTTTGGGGTGACACCCGAACGTAAACAACTTAAACAAACCATCACAATGTTTTCAATGATAAATCACTTCGAAACGGTTTTGGGCTGACACCCGAACGTAAAAAACATAAACAAACCATCACAATGTTTTCAAAGATAAATCACTTCGAAACCGTTTTGGGGTGACACCCGAACGTAAACAACTTAAACAAACCATCACAATGTTTTCAATGATAAATCACTTCGAAACCGTTTTGGGGTGAGACCCGAACGTAAAAAACATAAACAAACCATCACAATGTTTTCAACGATAAATCACTTCGAAACCGTTTTGGGGTGACACCCGAACGTAAACAACTTAAACAAACCATCACAATGTTTTCAATGATAAATCACTTCGAAACCGTTTTGGGGTGACACCCGAACGTAAAAAACATAAACAAACCATCAAAATGTTTTCAACGATAAATCACTTTGAAACCGTTTTGGGGTGACACCCGAACGTAAACAACTTAAACAAACCATCACAATGTTTTCAATGATAAATCACTTCGAAACCGTTTTGGGGTGATACCCGAACGTAAGAAACTTAAACAAACCATCACAATGTTTTCAACGATAAATCACTTCGAAACCGTTTTGGGACGACACCCGAACGTAAACAACTTAAACAAACCATCACAATGTTTTCAACGATAAATCACTTCGAAACCGTTTTGGGGTGACACCCGAACGTAAAAAACTTAAACAAACCATCACATGTTTTCAACGATAAATCACTTCGAAACCGTTTTGAGGTGACACCCGAACGTAAAAAACTTAAACAACATTTTCAACGATAAATCACTTAGAAACCATTTTAACCAGGTTATCCATATAATTTTAATTTATAAATTGTGATAACTTATAAACGTGTCCTATAAATGTGTTATTGGTTCAAAAAGAATCTATTCTACTTTTTAAAATTTTTGAGTTATTACGTGAAATAAAATTTTAACAATATTAATCGAATCAACATGTTGAGCATTGAATCCCATCACCACAATTACTCAATAGCTTTGAATATTCCTATAGATACCATATTGACCGTTTTTTACGATATATTATTTAGTATGCAAGCATGATTATTTAATGACCAGGTCTGAAAACACATATGCTGAATAATGTATAGGAAAAGTGGTTTACGTCGATAATGTGGCACCCTTTGTCGATAGGGTGGCACCCTTGAGTTACAATGTCTCTATTCCAAAATTATTTCTAAAATATCCGCTTAATCTTACTACCTAATATATGTTTTACATTTCAAACAAATTAATTGCAAACACCTAAGGAAACTAACAAACAATCAAATTACCGTGTTTGTAAATGATCTCAAAATAATTTTTTTTTCCTTTATCTTGAAACTCAAAGAATAAATTGAAATAGACCGTTTTTCAATGGACACAAAACTAATTACTGTGGAATAAAATGGCAGTTATGCAATTACTGCAGTTTTGCAAATTTTTGTAGGTTGATACATACTCATACTGCAGTATGTTTTCAGTTTTACATATTTATATATTTGAAATAAATGAAAGTTTACCATTTAAAATTACATTTTGTTGGGTTTTAAATCCCTTGGAAATTTCAAACTCATCAAGTGATTCTTTTAAAGATCCTTGGCTACATAAATGTAAAGCCTTCAATTTTTTTTTTAAAAGTGGTGTAGCAATTGTTATTAACTATGTAAATGGTTTGCAAAAATAAACTTTAAATTTTGTTTATTTTTCTTCTTAGGCAGGTATTCCTTAAATCAGTCTTTAAAACATTTTCCGGTTTTCCCGATGTAAAATTTTTCACAAAAATCACATTCAATTTTGTAAATTATTGAGCATGATTCTAATTGGATATTTAATTTTGGTTTCAATTCTTTATATAAAATATAAACTTTTAGGATTTCATACTTATATTTTTTTAAATAGTTCCTTATAATATTAGGCTATGATTTGTATATTCCATTTTATCAAATATTATTTAATATAAGTTGTTACAAGGAAATTTAAATAAATTAATTTTCTTGGCGGTGTATTTAGTCGTTAACACAGTGTACTTATTATGAACTATGTACCTATTATGTATCCTACAAATATATTTAGAATTAATGCTTTGCTGATACCTATACTATAATTAAAAATATTTTTTTAGATTTCATTTAGCAAATATCCCCAAAAATAAATATGCCACGAGGAGTTCATAATTTTTAAAGAAAAAGTTGGTTCCAGCAGAGAAAGACCAAATCTATAAATATGTTACAAAACCCGATGATATCCAAGGTTCATCAAAAGAAACTGATTATCACGTTGATGCAACGAATGTTTCAGAGAATATTGGCTCATCTTCGGAAAGTAACAGCAACAATACAGAATTAATAATGATAACCTATGATGACGAATTAGAAAGGAATAATGAAAATGACAGTGATAATGCCGCTAATGCTTCTACTATCGAAGACAGTATTTGCATGGGTGAATCACTTCAGGACTTAAGAGATGTATCACATTGGAATATACTCGTCTCTGGTAATGTTCGCATTGAAATCATAAAAAAAGAAAGTGAACATTTTCAAAATAGAGAAGGGTCGTTTGATACTGTATCTAGACACGGGTTGGACATAAAAGGTGATGTTCGCCATCTTTCTAAAGAATGGTTTCATAAAATGATGAATAATGGTGAAAAAATTCTACGGCCATGGATTGTTTATTCTCCTGTAAATAATAACTTGCGAACTGTATTGCTTCTGTTGTCGTGTATTTGCTGTCACCAATAATAATAATACAAAATCAACATTTACTACTGGATATCAGAAGCGGTGGAAACTAAATCCCAAAGTGGCCGAGCATGAAACTTCAAATGAACATCTGGAGAATTTTGAAAAGTGGAAAACTTTGGAAATGAGGTTAAAAATTCATAAAACGATACGAGACTCAGCCTTGCAATTAATATATAATAAAAAACAGAAGTGGAAACATCTTTTATCAAGATTATTGGATATAACTTTGTTTTTATCTAAACAAAAGCCAGCATTTTATGGACATACATGATAAAAGACAAAGTTCTTCAAATAAAGGCATTTTCTTAGAACTAACCAAACTATTGTCAAAGTATGATGTAGTGTTAAAAGAACACATTTTGAATTTGGAGCATGGTAAATCACCAAAAGTATCATATTTGTCACTAGATATACAAAATGAGTTCATAAATGTTTTAGCGATCCACGTAAAGTTTAAGCTTGTCAACGAAATTAAATCTGTTAAATATTTTGGAATTATGTTTGATAGCACACCTGACATTTCACATATTGATCAAATGTCAGAAGTGATTCGTTATGTGAAAATTGCTGGTAGTAAAGTGGAAATCAAGGAAGTATTCCTTGGAGTTTTTCCTTTACGTGGAAAAAAGCCGCTGATTTAAGCGATAAAATTCTTACACTGAAAAAAAAATTGAAGTAATGATAACCTCATCTCGAAGATGGCAGTTTATTATTCATGCAAAGAAAAGATATTTACAAACAATTTCACCGTGATTGGGACAACTACTCAGTACTCAGTAACATTTTCCTGATAACAGAATGAGGTGTAATCAAAATATAAAGTGCTATCCAATGTTATATTGTCCAATCAATGTCCAATGTTATATCGTAGTTGAATAAAGTTAATAACTATTTCCATGAAAACATATTTCTTTGGCATTATATCATGAATTTTTCACGGTGAGGTTGAGACAACTGCATTTCGATTGGAAATAGGACATGTTTTTTTCAGTGTAAAATCTTGAAAATGATGGTATAGATGTTATGAATTGTCGCTCCCAAAGTTTATGATAATGCAGCTGTTATGAGTAGTATACATGGAGAAGTGCAAGCTATTATTAAAGCAAAAAATAACAAAGCAATTTTTGTGGGCTGCAAAGATCATTCAATTAATTTATACGGCCAACACTCGTCAGTCGAAGCCATTTTTACATGTTTTTCTGCTTCGACTAGCCGCTGGGAAGTACTTGCTAAACACAACAAAGCAACTGTTAAAATACTCTTAACAGCGCATTGGAGTGCTCATTATGCTGCAGTAAAAGTATTGGCCGAAAACTTTGATGGGATTGTGTCTGAAATTGAGAAGTTAAGAGATCAACAAGAAAATGTAGACACTAGAGGCGCTGCACAGAACCTTATCAATGCAGCATGTGATTTTTCGTTTCTTTGCTATCTTTGTTTTGGAATGATATTCTAAGAGAAATAATATCTGTGCTCAGATTGGATTGCAAAGCACGGGCTTGAATATTGTTCAATTAGCTACAAAAATAGAGTCAATTCATAACGAAGTCTCATTGTAGAAGAGGCAATAGATCTTGCTGCGAAAAAATCGGAGGACTATGACATTCCAATGGAAAGCCGAATTCGTCATAAAAACGCAAAAAACGAACGGGTGGTGAGTTTGCACCTGATGTTGGACTGGCACTGAGAGCTCAACTTAAAAAGGACATGTTGGAATGTCTTGACCGATTCAGTGTTGAACTCCGAACTAGACTGAATTCAGTTCAAGATTTAGCTTCATTGTTCGAGGTTGTGCAGACAAACACTTAGCTTTTGGCGAACAGTGAAAAGTTAAAATTATCGGTATCAAAATTTACTGGTTTTTATGATGCGGTATTGGCAACAGAACTCCTCATAGAGATACAAAGGGTGAGGAGGCATTTAAAAGCAGCCAATGTTACAGTTTCTAACTGGGTGTACCTAGACTTTTTGAAATTCATCGTAGAATGGGATTTTTTAGAATTTCTTCCGAATCTTACGGTCGCACTAAAGTTATTTATGACTATTTGCGTATTAGTGGCTTCGTGTGAGAGGAGTTTCAGCAAATTAAAATTAGTTAAAAATTACTTGCGGGCTTATAATAATAATGCTCATTTGTATTAATAAAAATAAATTATAAATTACGTTTATCGGCTTTTTATTATTATTGACAGTTTTTATTTTTGGGGTGACACCACAATATCCGCCCCGGGTGCCACCCATGCTAGCTACGCCACTGATAAGACAACTCATTCTCATAAAATTAATTTCACATTTTTTTTTTAAAGAAACGCTAGCAAGAAAGAAAGCAGAAACTATTAATATTCTAATCAAAGTAACATTTAAAGCAAGGAATATAATTGCATTGGTGTCTACCCTAATAGATCATCATCGATGTGTATTCGCAATAATGGAATTTAGTTTTGTAGGTGTATAGTTTAAGACTCAGTTCTTTAAATAACATTGTTTTGAAGTTTCATTGACTTTAATAACGTTCATTTTACTTGCAAACTGCCTTTTTGATTTCACACAATATTTAAAAAAAAAATTCATCCACCAAATATCCAACAAAAGACGAATAAAATGTTATTTTTTATCAATAATTTATTAAATACTTAAAAAAGTCTTTTCTTTTTTAAATAAATTCTTTAATTAGTTTCAGTATAAACCATCTTCAGAAAGAATTTTTGCAACCAGGTAGCAAGATGACATAATATCTAAATGTTATAGAACAAGCATTTCCTCAGAATTACAAAATAACCTTACTGGTAACATAGACCCATACAAGGTTGTACAACTGGTCCATTACTGGCAGCCAGTAATGCAGCAATGGGCGAGTACTGGCAACCACGACTGTGCCATTAACATAATTTTACTCAATGATAACTTCGGACAATAAATGGTATCCATTCTTTGGCCAGAGAAAAAACAATAGCAATGACCCATACAAGGTTGTACAGTTGGCCTAGTAACGGGCCAATCATGATGACCAGCATTGTAGTAATGACCAAATATTGGCAACCATGACTGGGCCGTTAAAAAAATATGCATTATTATCATATGTAAATTTAAATAAATTAAATACAAACTAATTTAAGCTAAAATAAAAATGACGTAAAAAATTCAAAACTCCCCATACAACTGGTTCAGTTGTAAGAATGGCTGAGTAATGGCAAACATGACTGCCAGTACTCCGCCATTAAAAAAAATATAAAATAATATTTTCATACATATATTTAAAGACGTTGAAAGACTATTATAATATATAGAAAAGGTTGGTATATGTTTTAATTTATTTTCATTTCTATTTTATTTTAATTATTTTGTAAATAATTTAACAAAATAATTAAAATAAAATAGAAATGAAAATAAATTAAAACATATACCAACCTTTTCTATATTATCATAGTCTTTCAACCGACAAGGCGATAACTAAACTATATGTGAAATTTTTCAAACTATGTATTTCTAAAAGGGATAATACTCTAGTGAAATTTTAAAAAAATGACATAGATCGGCAAACTCATGGCTACAGTACTGGCCCAATAACAATAGCCAATTAATGTTAACCATTAACTGGCCATTGCTTGACCATTCAAAGTAAACTGCACGGCCAATTTTCTATAAACGTTAGATTGGCCGATTCATGATTCCAGTAATGGCATGATAACAATAGCCAAGTAATATTTACCATTCATAGGCCAGTGCTTGGCCATTCAAAGGTAATAATATACTGGCTAGTTTCTGTAAACCATAGATCGGTTGATGAATGGTTCTAGTATTGGCCCAAAAATAATAGCCCAGTACTGTTAACCATTAGTGCTTGGCCGTATGTCAATGTCTGGCAAAACCTACTTGGGGAGTTCCTAAATTATTGTAGAAAGTATTTCGATCCCAAGACCCAACAAACTTTTATTATTAAATATACTTAAGTTTTTTCATAAAAGAGAAATCAAATCGAGTTGCTCCAAATAAATTATAGAGTTAGTGTAAGTTTCAGTTCTAAATTTTCTAAATGTATTGCTAACCTAATATCCCCCTTGTTATCTAAATTTATAAATGACTGCTTTTCAACAGGCCAATTTCCGGACTTTATGAAAGAATCCATTATAATCCCAATTCACAAGGGCGGTCCTAGTGATGATCCTTCGAACTATAGGCCTATATCCCTATTAAGTACTATGGAAAAAGTATATGAAAAAGCTATCAATATCAGAATAAAAAAATTTATTGAGAATAATGGAGGCTTCGATGTAAATCAATTTGGATTCCAACAACAAAGCAACACCGAATCAGCAATAACTGAAAGCATGAGAGTTATTAATAACTTTCTTGATGAAGGATACTATGTTGGTACTGTCTTTGTTGATCTACAGAAAGCCTTCGATACTGTAGACCATAACATCCTTTTAGAATCCCTTAGAGAACTTGGCATCAGAGGTATTGCTAGTAAATTACTAGAAAGCTATCTATCCAACCGAATATGTCGTACAAAGTTAGGAACTATCTTCAGTGAACCTGACATAATAGATATAGGAGTACCACAAGGATCAGTCCTTGGTCCAACTTTATATTTACTTTATATAAACAGCATTAACAGAGCCAAACTTAAGGGTATATACGTTATCTTTGCTGACGATACCCTCCTAATTTATAAAAGCAAACAAGCAATACACCTTGAACAAACTATTAATACAGACCTAAAAAAATACAATGACTGGCTATCTGAAAATAAATTATCCATTAATAAAACTAAAACGAAATATATGATATTTATGCAACGGGGAATGCCCTCGATTGACTTAAATATACATATAGACAACATAAGTTTAGAAAGAGTAAAGCTATATAAATACTTGGGTATGATAATCGACGAAAACTTGAACTGGGTACCACATACAGATCAGATGATAAAAAAGATAAACTCCTTATTAGGCGCATTAAAACGAAGACGGTATAAAAGTAAAAAATTCTCAAACATCATCTATCACTCATACATCCTTTCAAAAATAACGTACAATATAACTTCTTGGTCCCATTGCACTAAATATGTACTAAGAAAAGTTGAAAAAGTACTACGAAGAGCATTGAAGAATCTATATGGACTTCAATGGAGAACTAGAACGGCTGAACTTTACAAACTTACTAATAAATTTAATATCAAACAAATGATTTTTATTGAGCAGGCAAAGTTCCTATTCAAGGTAATAAATAAAAAACTAAAAAATAATATAACACTGTACACAGGTTCAAATATACATGCTTATAATACGAGATACAGAAATAGATATAGAGTCAATAGAGCTAGAACAGAAAGAAATAAATGTAACCTACTAAACCGTGCAATTAAAACTTTTAATAAACTACCTCCAGATATAAAATCAATTACCAATTACAAACTCTTTTGTGCTAAACTAAAAAATTTTGTCCGTAATTCGATCGACGCGAATCTAGACATAAGTCATATGTAGTACTCGGAAGAAAACCATTCACTTCCTTTTACTCTCACCCATTTAAATCAAACAAATTAATTTTATATAATTGTTATTTATAATTTATTATTACAACAAATTAATTTATATAATTGTAACAATAATTGTATTTATAACATCAAATTTAAATCAAACAAATTAATTTATATAATTGTTATTTATAATTTATTATTACAACAAATTAATTTATATAATTGTTAATTATAAAAAAAAAAAAAAAAAAAAAAAAAAAAAAAAAAAAAATTAAAAAAAAATTAAAAAAAAAAAAAAAAAAAAAAAAAAAAAGAGCTCTTATACCGACGATGGTCGTTGAGCTCTTTAATTAACTGAAACTATTATTTTATGAATATTAATTAACTGTCTATGTAAAGGAATAATAATAAAATAATAATAATAATAATAATAAATAGAATTACTTTATTTTAAATAAGAGCAGTCAAATCTTAGTATCAGGTCATTGGTCGAGTCCTATATTGGGCGCCACTGTAAACTACCCTAATCCCTTTTTTGTCTTTATTAAAAAAGCGTGATATCATCAATCAACTTGATAGAAAATCTTTGAACCTGATACTAAAGTTAACAAAAAAACTCAGTAAAAACCATTGAGCAATAAACTGACTAACTAACTGACTAACCAATAAACTGACTTACTATAGATATAAACTACGTCAATTACTACGAAATCTCAAGAAGAAAAGACCTTTTTTTCTCGTTTTTTCCTATTTTCACGGCAAATTTTATGTGAAAAAATAGCTTAAGCAAAAGTTATAAACGTTTTATTACCTACAACTTTTACTTTGAACTTTTTTCGATAGAAGGTCTAGTTTCGCTAAAAATCGAGCCAAACCATTTTCTACCCCTAAAAGCTCACCCCATTTCAGCCTCGTAACTCGGGTCACCTTTAATTTACGTTTCCCATCATTTGCGCAATATTTTCTTCGTTATCCAATAGGTTACAAGCTGTTACTATTTTTTTCCATTTTTTGCCTGTGTTTAAGGTATCTCCACTGGTCTATTTGTGATTCAAATAAATATCAAAACTTGATTATTTTATATTCAAGGTATGTTGATGACATATTTTTATTATTTAATGTAACTTCTTGGCAAATTGAAATTTTCAAAAATTATTTGAATAAAATGAACAAAAAGGTACAATTTACCCTTGAAATTGAAAAAGACAACATGTTAAATTATTTAGGTTTGACCATGTCAAAGAATTATAACAATTTTGAGTTTGAAATGTATAGAAAACCTACTACAACTGATATTACAATTAACTCTAGCTCACACCACCCATATTCTCAAAAAATGTTCGCTTATAATTCATTTGTAAATAGATTGCTTACTATTTCAATGAATCATTTAAATTTCCAGAATGAAGTAAACACAATTAAATTTATTGCTATTTATAACGGATACAACCCAAATATTACTGAAATATTAGTCGAAATTCAAAAAGAATAAATAATCATAAATCTATAAACAGATTGAATACTAATACATATATAAAATATATTTCTATAAATTACACTAATTTACTACCAAACATAATAGTTAATCAATTTAAAAAATATAAATTTAAAATTTCATTCAAAACAATAAACAGTCTGTATAAAAATTTCAAATTCAAAGAAAAACCTAAACTAGAAGAATGCTCTAGCATTTATCAAATAAATTGTGATTCCTGTGATAAATTTTATATTGGCCAAACAGGTATAAAGTTCATAACCAGATTTTCAGAACATTTACCTAAACGAAAAATCATTCAAAATATAAAATCAATTTTTGCTTAACATCTCAAAATCATTCATATACAAGTTTTGAAAATAATTTTAAAGTTTTACATTTTTGTAACATAGATCCACCCATAGATTCAATGGAGTAATATATATAAAGCTTTTAAGAAGTCACCATTTTTAATTTTTAATGAACAACTATCATTTAGTTCTAATATTTTGTACAATTTAATTATAAATTAATATTTTTCTTTATTGTTTTTGTTCTTGTCATATTTTATAATTTTAATCTTTTTATTTTTGTTTTGATTTTACTTCGGTCTGAAAGACCTAAGTATTACATGCATGAGCTCAGAGTGAAATTCTTACCTCCACTTTTTTGGCATTTCTCGACGTTTTAGATTTAGGACCTACTGATTCTAAAAAACAAAAAAAAAATGTATGTCTGTCACAACCTACGAAATCTAGAAAACCGCTGGACGGATTTCAAACATTTTTTTTTTCTTAAAATAGGTTTACTCAATGGAAAGAGCCGAAAGGACGATGTGTTCGATAACTGTACCGGAAGTGTATCAAAAAAATTGTCAAGTGTGTCAAAACAAGGCAATTTGCATATTTTTTGCTTTAAAAACTTTCATTTTATATGATTACGAGTAGGAACATTGAATTTGGAGAAATCTTGATGGTCGGAGAAATCTTAATGGTATGTGAGACCAAAATCTAGAATATTGCATTATAAGTTTGTCAAAAAAATGTTGTCAAGTGTGTCAAAAGAAAGATTTTTATTTTTTTTTTACCCAATTTTTTGGAAAAAAATAAAATAAATTATTTGTTTGAAATGAAATCTTATTATTATTATTGAGAATTGTGGCATTATCAGTTTGTGAAAAAAATGTTGTCAAGTGTGTCAAAAGAAAGATTTTTATTTATTTTTTATCCAATTTTTTGGAAAAAATCAAATTAATTATTTGTTAGAGAATTATGGCATTATACGTTTGTCAAAAAAATACTGTCAAGTGTGTCAAAAAGTGATTTCGTTTATTTTTTTAGCCAATTTTTTGGAAAAATATGCAGCTGAAACTTATGACGTAAAAGTAATTGAAAATGAAATTGGACATGGAAATTTTTGAATTTGTTATAGTTTTTGAAAAAAGTTTGTATTTTTAATTTTGTAATAATTTTTGCAATATTTTTAGAATTTTGGCCAAATTTTGAATTTTTGATTTTGTAAGAATTTTTGGAATATTTTTAGAATTTTGAAAAATTTTTAATCTTTGATTTTATTATAATTTTTGGAATTTTGAAAAAAATTTCAATATTTGATTTTGTTTTAATTTTTGAAATATTTTTAGAATTTTTTTAAAAAGTTTCAATTTTTGATTTTGTAATAATTTTTGCAATATTTTTAGAATTTTGGAAATAGTTTGAATTTTTAAGAATTTTTGGAATATTATTGGAATTTAGAAAAAGTTTAAATATTTGATTTTATTCTAATTTTTGGAATATTTTTGGAATTTAGAAAAAATTTTGATTTTATTTAATTTTTACAATATTTTTGGAATTTTGAAAGAAATATGAATTTGTGTTTTTGAAATATTTTTTTGAAACGCTAAATGGAGAGAATTTTGAGTAGTTTGCTGAGTGTAGCATATTTTCACTAAATTATGTTAACTTATGATCTGCTATAATTTTCCGGCAACGTATTGATGTTTCGTGTTAGTTTTGTAATAAATTTCTAAACAGAGATAAAAAAATACTTGTACTTTAACAAAGAGTTATGTTTGATATACATCGCTGCCCAAAACTAAAAACCATGTCCTCATAAAAGTTTTTTGCCGAAAACTATATCAAAATCCTTAACCCAGACCGAAGTCTTGATATCTCAGAGCTGTGAGATTTCAGCCCCTCCATATTTTTATGTTTGATTTAGTATGCATATTTTTAGAAACCAACTAATTTTTCAAATATGTAATATTGATTGATATTTATATCTGAAACCGGTCTGATTTTTATATTTTTTAAATAAAGTTGTTAGAAAATAAAGCTTTTTATTAAATTAATAAATTTAATAATTGATTAAACAGTAAGATCTTTGTCTCAAAATATTTAATCTAGATGTAAGCCGTAACACGAAAACAAAATTATTATATAACATTAAATCGGTGACATTTCATTATTGAATCTTATATATTAATACGCTAACGAAGAAATGGATTCATATCAAATTTTCACTGCTAACTGATATTAGTGTAACTTAGATTTTAAAGATTTTTCACACAAATCGGATCATAAATAAAAAAGTTATAGACGAATTAAATTTATTTCTGAATTTAAGCGAACTCCCGCATATAATATGAAATGGACTTGCCCAAGCCATATTTTTTTTTTTTTTCACAAAAACGCAAAACTTTGTTACCTTGTTATTATGTGTGAAACTTTGTTAAAAGTGTGAAACAAACGTAAATGGAATGAGATTTTTGTTTTTTTTTAATCTGCTCTATACAATGAAGCTAATGTTGATTTTATGAATGATGAAATGAATGGTAATAATGATGGAATGAATGCTGAAGCTGATGTAGGAATGAATGTTGTGAATGATGAAGTAAATGTTGATGATATGAATGGTGTCATGAATGGTTAAATGAATGGTGTCATGAACGGTGTTAATGGTGAAATGAATGTTGTGAATGAAGAAATGAATGATGATTTAGAATTGAATGTGGTGAATGATGAAATAAAAATTCCCTTAGTAATTTTGAGCGATTCGTTCAAGTGTGCTTTGAATGTGATTCCAAGTAGCTTGGATTCGTATATTTGTGGTGCTTTGGATATGAATTGTCGTTTTTGTCATGCCAAACATTTTGCAAGAGAAGTTACTTCAAATAATAATTAAGCGTTTTCTTTGTGTTGTCATAAAGGCAAAGTCAATTTACATCCTCTTTCTGAAAATACATTTTTCTCTAATATTTTCGAAGGACTGAATTCAAATGATAATGCTATAAAAACACCATATGCCAATGTTGAATTGAGAGTGAATGGAGAGAATGCTGGAGGTAATGGAGATAATGATGATGCGATTGTGGGAAATAAAATTCAAGATTTTTTGAACGGAAGGTATGTTGGTTCGACTGAAGCTGCTTGGCGCATATTTGAATTTCCAATGCATTTTCAATCTCATACAATTATTCGACTTGATTGTCATTTGCCTAATAGACAAAATGTTTATATCAGGAATGGTAATGTGGCTGGTGCAGTCGCAAATGTATCAAGAACAAAATTGTTAGCATTTTTCCATTTGAATTCCATTGATAATTTAGCTAATGAGTTTTTGTATACAGAATTACCATAACATTATGTTTGGCATGATCAAAGTAAATCGGGGTAAAGAAGACAACGTGGGGCTGATAAAGTTGTTGCTCGATTATATATGGTTACTCCAAAAGATATAAAATTGTTTCATATGCGTTTACTTCTGTTGCATGTTCGTGATCCAAAATATTTTACTGATCCACGTATGTATGAAGGTGTTGAGTACCCTACTTTTGTTGCAGCATGTGAAGCTCGAGGTATTGCAACAAATGATAATGAATGGCGTGAATGTTTACTTGAAGCTTCAGAAATTTAATCACCAAAACAGTTACGTCAATTATTTGCATTTATCTGTGGTTTGAATGTTCCTCCGAATGCTTTAGCTTTATGGATTGAATTTAGAAATAGTATGATTGAAGACTTTTTACGAAATTACGATGAAGATGTGTCAATTAATCGAGCCTTGTTTGAAATTAATGAAACTAGGAGGGCCCGGCGTGCTTCGCTACGCTTATAAATAAAGTTTTTGCGTAGACATTTTGTTGACGTAGGAGCAATGATTTCAAAAAGTGGTAATGAGAAATGCTAGCATATAATTTTTAATTTTTCTTTTTAAATATATGAATGAAAAATAATCAGCACTCTAGCTGATCAGTTCGGATATATGAAAAACTAGCGATCAAATAAGTTTTCAAGTAAGCTTATTTGATCTCTAACTTATTGGATCGCTAATTTTTCATATATCCGAACTGATCAGCTGCTAGAGTGCTGATTATTTTTCATTCATATATTTAAAAAGAAAAATTAAAAATTATATGCTAGCATTTCTCATTACCACTTTTTGAAATCATTGCTCCTACGTCAACAAAATGTCTACGCAAAAACTTTATTTATAAGCGTAGCGAAGCACGCCGGGCCCTCCTAGTTCTTATAAATCTTTCAGATCCGCATTCATTCCTTTTCACTAAAGCCGATTTTGTTTTCTTAAATTAAAATAACAAAAATTAAAACCAATTAAAACAAAAAAACTGAAAACAAAATAAAATTTTATTACAACAATCACGTTTATTTAATTATAATTTTATTAAAATCTTCAATTTCTTTTATTAAATTTTTCTTTCTATTTAATAATAATTTCCATAAAATCAAATAGAATTAATAATATTATTTTTAGCATAAAATTTAACCTATAAAATTTTTTTGACAGTCGTTTCCATAAAATCAAAGTTCAAGCGCCATCATTGTTTCAACTAATAATCATAAAACTTATATAAATTAACGTTTTTGAAGATGTCTACATTTTTAAATTTTTTTGTATAAATCTACATGTAGTGTTAGCAGTTTTGTATTGAAACGGATTAAAGTTTTCTCATTCTGACAAGCAAGCAAGACAAGCAAGATTTAAGCTCTTATATCAACGACTTTTTACATAAAATTTCAATTTAAAAATGTAAACTTTATTTTTTTGTTTTATTTTTATTTCATCAAAAAAAAAATAAAATTACAGATAAGATTGTAACAGTTTGTTGTTGTTTTTGTTCTCCCAAGACTAAAGAGTTTTCCTCCTAATATGATAAAAAAAAAGTTGGAGCAAGTTTGATGTAAAAATTTTTCATGTTTTTTGTACCTTTATTTTGTCTGTTCAAGAAGTAAAATGACAGGGATAACATTTTTTTTTTTTGTTAAAATGATAAGAGAAAATGTATAAATTTTATTTAATATTTTTAAGAAAAACAAATATGTTTTGTAAAATTTGAAAACTATGTTTGAATATGTGAGTGAACTGTAGAATGTTGGTTTAGTTAGATAACAGATGTTTACTTTTTATCAAGGTGACTAACTGAAAATATTGAGGTCATATTTAAAATAATAAACAAATGACGAAGAAGATTATAGAGGTCTCGTTTTTAGGGTTCCGTTTTTTATACGGAACACTATTGGTGAGAGTAAAACGAGTTTTTCACATTATATCGATTATCTCGTAAACTATAAATGCTATGGACTTGAAATTTGGCATGCGTATAAAACTAATCTGTCCACATGAAATGACGGATACAAATAAAACTAAAGTGGTTTTCGTTTGGTTTACAGGGCTGCGATGTGAGACCATTATATCGATTATCTCGTAAACTATAAATGCTATGGACTTGAAATTTGGCATGCGTATAAAACTAATCTGTCCACATGAAATGACGGATACAAATAAAACTAAAGTGGTTTTCGTTTGGTTTACAGGGCTGCGATGTGAGACCTTTGAGAAAATATATTTTTTTGCAGATTCAAGTAGGGTATCATATGAAAGGGCTTCATTTCAGTATTCCTTAAAAATTTATTTTGGAATTTTACACCTCACCATTTTTCGTATAATTTTGAATAATGACGTTTTTTCGTGTTTTCTTACCTGAATTAGCTCCGAACCTAACTGATCGAAAATTTTCAAATGTGTTTGGAATGATAGAAAAATTAGTACGTTTTTAATGAAAAATATAAAAAAGTGTCATATTCTCATACTTAGATTTATTAAGGGGGTGGATATGAGGAGGGGTAAAATCACTATTTATAATCAAGTGGGGTGTCATTTGAAAGAGAACTTTATTTAGAAAACATAGCAATTTTTTTTAGAATTTTGCGATGCACAGTTTTTGAGTTATTTTCAAAAAAGTGCAATTTTCAGACCGTCCCCCCCCCCCTACGTTTCGACACTGATTGACAGAAAAATTTGCGGTGCACAGTCATTATTTTGTCATTTGAAAGAACACCTAATTTAGAATTTGTTGCAGTTTTTTTTAGAATTTTGCGGTGCACAGTTTTTGAGTTATGGGCAAAAAAAAAATTCAGACCGGTCCCCCCCCCCCCCTACGTTTCGACACTGATTGACAGAAAAATTTTAAAAAAATTCACCGAGTTAGGAAATTTAGTAAATTTTGTATGAAAATTGTAGAGAGGTCTCAAATAATTATATTTCTGTGTGTTTAGGGGACCGGTGTAAAGAGGGTAAAAAAAAAAATCTTTTGACTTAAGCGAGTGGAGTGTCATTTAAAAGAACACTTAATTTAAAATTTGTTGCAATTTTTTTTAGAATTTTGCGGTGTACAGTTATTGACAAAAAAGTGAAAAATCCAGACCTTTCCCTCCCTTACGTTTCGACACTGATTGACAGTAAAATTTGAAAAAATTCCCAGAGCTAGGAAATTCGGTAAATTTTGTATGAAAATTATAGAGAGGTCTCAAATAATTATATTTCTTTGTGTTTAAGGGACCGGGGTAAAGGGGGTAAAAGAAAATCTTTTTGGACCCAAGCGAGTGAGATGTCATTTAAAAGAGCACCTAATTTATAAATCATTGCAATTTTTTTTAGAATTTTGTGATGTAAAGTTTTTGAGTTATTATCAAAAAAGTGCAAATTTCAGATCGTTTCGCTCCCTACGTTTCGACGATGATTGACAGAAAAATTTGAAAAAATTCGCAGAGACAGGATAATTTGTAAATTTTGAATGAAAATCATAGCAAAGTCTCAAATAACTATATTTCTGTGTGTTTAGGGGATGGGTGTAAGGAGAGTAAAAAACCACTTTTGACCCAAGCGAATGGGGTGTCATATGAAGGAGCACTTAATATAAGAAACATTACAATTTTTAAGAACTTAGCGGTGCACAGTTTTTGTGTTATTGAAAAAAAATATTTTTAGTATGTAGCCTCTTTACCCCCCCTAAATTTCAACACTTGATTGACCGAAAAAATAATCAAATTTAAACCATTTACAAGCTGGTGAATCTTTCTTGAGTTACCATAAACATCTATGGATGAGATTTAACTAGGGCTCGTATACTCGGGTACCGGATAACCGGGTACCCGGGTATTTAACCAAAAATTTTACTACTCGAATATCCGGGTAATAGCTTCGAGTACCCGGGTATTACAAAAACAAAATTCTTATGACGCTCACTGTCACTTTTGCTGATTTGTCCAAAACACAATTTCAGAAAATATATGTTACTCTGTTTTATTTTAGATAAGTTCGTAAATCATTTAACGAATTCCATTCTGCTAAAGTTTTTATCACCATATTTATTAAAATACAACACAGATAACATAGAAAAACAAAACAATTGTCACAACGGAAAATGGTTAATTTTTTATTTTATATTTTATATATGTATTGTTCTCGTTTTAACCTTTTGATATTACATACATTTTGTTAGGGAAATACATATTAAATAAACTATAAAAATGTTGTAGAATGTAATGATTGCGTCACATTCTTCATCAAGTGAGAGAATGTATAAAATTACAATGGAAAGCATACAAATAGAAAACATTTATTCTTTAATAGTCGTGGATAAATACTATTTCCGAATTCTCTTTTCTATGTAATACGTAGTTATATGTATACATATAACGTTTGTGTATTGTACAATTTATTTTAATATACATATATACTTATAAACATACCAAAATTTTGAAACAGAATCAGTTTAAAAATAAAAACGGAAAGGTAAGGAAAGAATACTATCTTATATCGTCATATTTACCGTTATTCAAAACTTATTTTGTAATTTGTAGTTTATGCGTATTTTTTCATACAAGCTGCTATAATGAGCCACAAAAAATCACAAATTTGGGAATCATTCAGAAAATTAAGTAACGATAGTGCTCAGTGTAATGTTGGAAGCTGTGGTGCAAAAATAAGTTGTAAGGGTGGTAGTACTACAGCAATGATAAATCATTTGCGATTTAAACATCAAATTGTTCTTCGAAAAACTAAAGAACAAATAGCAGAAAACGAACAACCACCAATTAAAATAAGTAAACCTAATACTACGCCTGTGAGTACTTCAAGTATTTCAACATATATTCGACGTGAATCGTTAAATGAAATTTTAGCTAAATGCGCTGCAAAAGATTGCTTTTCTTTTCGTTCTATTGCACAATCAGAAGCTATTAACGGGTATGTTGCAAGCCGTAGCTTTATAATGCCAAAAAGTGATAAAACAATTCAAAAATATGTCATGGAGTTTTATCAAAATAAAAAAGAAGAAACAAAACGCGAGATCAAAATGTTGCTTGATTCTAATAAAAAATTAAGTATAACAGTTGATGAATGGACAGATTATTCGATGAGAAGGTACCTCAATTTAACTGTACATTTCACAACTAGCAAATATGTTTTAGGTCTGGTAAAAATTCATGATAAATGTTCTTCTGAGAAACTAAAGGAACTAGTAACAAACGCTCTACTTGAATTTGGAATAACATTAAAAAATGATGTCGTAGCCTCGACTCATGATGGAGCCAACGTTATGGTTAAATATGGCAAACTAATAGAAATTACTAGTCAACTCTGCTACAATCATGCCATTCATTTGGCAGTTGTAAAAACATTCTACAATTGTGGTACCGATAGCGATGAAGTAAGGGTAATCGAAGAAGAGGAAGATGATTTAAAAGATTCTGATGATGAAGACGCTGAAGAAGGAGAAGATAACAACTTTTACGACGACGGAAATTTTTTATTTGAGAACGATGAAATAGAATCTCGAGTTATGTCTTCGTGCACCAGCATTAAACCAGCATTAGATAAAATGAGAAAAATTATTAAGTTTTTTAAGAAATCGGCAGTAAGAACTAACATTTTATCAAAGCACGTAGAAGTTCAGGAAGGCAAAAAGTTAAAACTAATTTTGGACTGTAAAACACGGTGGAACACACTCATTGCAGCAATAAATCGATTTCTTAAGTTAGAAAAATGCATTAATATTGCACTCGATGAGCTAGGCACTGACAAAATGAACGAATGTGATTTAGAAATATTAAAAGAAGTCTCATTTATTCTCGAACCGCTTATGCTAGCAGTACAAGAACTGAGTAAAGAAAACGCCACCCTTATAACAGCTGAAGGCACTTTTTACTACGTACTAAAAAAACTAAACGAGATTAGCACACCCCTTTCTCGTGAACTATTTAAAAATTGGAAAAACGAAGTTGATGGACGTCGACAAAAGGATATAGTAACATTATTATTATATTTGCATCATGGTATTTTTCCAAAAGGCAATGAGTTTTTAAGCTACGCATCAAAAATTTCTACAAAGCAGCATGCTCATCAATTATTATTACGTCTGTACTCGAATGAAACCAACATCAGAATTGCAGATCAAAGCTCAAGCTCTTCTGATGGAGAACGGGAACAAACATCAGCATATAATGAGCTACAGCATTGTCTTGCGTCATATATAACTAAAACCAAGGAAAAATGCGGTAATTTAAATGTTGAGCAATCCCTTCGATTTATGGAGACAAATGGAGGTAAACGAAATCAAATATTAGATAATCTTTACGATTCACTGCTTACTATAAATCCTACATCAACGGCATGCGAACGGGTGTTTTCAGTAGCCGGCAATATAATAACCAAAATTCGCAGTTCGTTAGCTCCTTCCACACTCAACGGCTTAATATTTTTAAAATACTATTTTATAAACAAAAAATTAAAGTAAATGTTATATTATTATAAAATTTCATTTAACGTTTAACATATTTTTAAAAATTAAATTATTTGAATTAAATAAATATAAATATTAATTGAATTAAATATATACAAATGAACTATTAAAAATTTACTTTGTTTTAATTATCCAAATACCCGGGTTACCCGGGTACCCGGGTATTTGAGTAAAATAACTACTCGATACCCGGGTAGTTAATGTTCGAGTATTTTACGAGCCCTAGATTTAACCTAATGTAACATTTTTTGAGTTATTTTTGATCAATGTGGATTTGATTGTAATTTACTATTGACATTTACGATTAAACATTAATTATTTTGTTAAGCGTCTATGGTCTGGAAATATAAGGACATTACAACACAACTTTTTGTCAATAGTTTTTGATATTGTGTTCTTTTACATTCACGGAACCCTTGACGAGCGAATTTTATTCGCACTTGTCTGACTTTTTGGTTTGGTGTATTTGTATCGTGCAATTCGTTAGTTTTCTAGGAAATATAAACGTACTCTTTCTTTTAAATTGCTGGTTTGCAAAATAAAATATTTATTGAAAGATATTGAATAATTTCTACCCTGAGCAGTATTTTATTAACACCAACTAAGGCAATAATCGTATTAAAAGTATTAGCTTCAATACATCGTTGTGACTTCTTAATAGCTCTATCGATTTCAAATTCTTTCATTGAATCCATGGAGGACCTTTGTTACTTGTAATGAATGATTTTCATTGATTAGGTGTTGGGCACAAATTGATTTTATATTAAGGATATTTTTTTGTTTTTTGTAAATATTCCAAAAATCTGTTGATGAATTTTCTGCCTGTTTGGTCAGTATAAAATTTATTACAGAAGTCATCATATTTAATTTTGAACGAACAATGATTTTTTAAATCTAATATTTTATACAATTTAGTTATAAATTAATTGATAGATTTAGTTTCATTTAGTATACTATAATATTGTCATTAATACAAATTTTTTCATTGAAAAATACGCGTCTGAATTTATATTTTAAGAAGAAGCTGTTTGACAAATATTTTATTTTTATTAGATTAATATATATGCGGTACATACATTGCAGTATATGTGCTAAATTCTATCAATTTCAATGTTCTAAACACGGATAATGGTCCGGCATCTTTCATCCATATGGAAATATTTCCTGTAAATACTACTCAAAAATTATATTTCACCTCATTTTATTTGACAAAAGTAGCAGACTATAAATTATTATTGTCTTCAATGGAAGATATTTTCTCAAGCGTAAGCTTTAAACCACATGTGATAACTGGAGACTTTAACATAAATGTTCGAGTAGCTAATAATATCACTCAAGAGTATGAAAACCTCTTGACATCTTATGGATACTCAATAACTAACACGAAAACCACAAGAACAGTTTCTGACACATTAATTGATCATATAATATGCAATTTTGACCAAATTACTAATTTTACTACACCCACGGATATCAGTGATCATTCATCTGTTGTATCAATACTTAATGATATAAAATGCATAGTGAATATTACAAATCCAGTCTACGTAAGCAGTAAGATTAATTTGGAGGGCCTTAATAAAACCCTACTAGATCGATTCTCCTCGAAGCTTTGTAATCCTCATATACCACGGGACCCTCATGTGCTTATGGCGAACGTAACTAGCATCATTTCTCAGGCTATTAAAGAACACACAGTAATAAAACAAACACTCAGAGCTTCCAAATCTATGTATTGCTCCTGGCAAAATCCATCAGTAATAAAATTGAGCAAAATCAAAAAGACATTATTAAAGAAAATAAAAAGAAACCCCCAAAACATAAATATGTTAACTGAAAAATTAAATGGACTTAACATGACTCTGCTCAATCTAAAAAGATCTTTAAAGCGCGATTTTTTTAAAAAAAAATTTCAATGCTCTAGGAATACTAAAAAAATTTAGGAAGAAATGAACGAAATATTAGGACGCAACAAAACCCAAAGAGCTATAAAAAGACTTCATATACGGGAGAAGAATATCGTAACAACCACTCCAAGCGAAATTAGCGCAGAACTGAATAAGTTTTTTGTTACTGTTGGAGCTCAATTGGCTAAGGATCGCAAACCTACGTTGAATTATTCTCCAACGCAACTACGAGTAACCAATCGTAAAACTCTTTACTTATTTCCGACAAATTACTTGGAAGTATTCAAAATTTTGAATAATTTAGTCTCTAAGAAAAGTACTGGCTTTGGGAATGTGTCAAACTTAGTACTAAAAAATTGTTCTTCTGCATTATGCTATATTTTGTCATACACCTTTAACATTTGTATATCTGAGGGTGTTTATCCTGATTGCTTAAAAATTGCAAAAGTGGTTCCAATACTAAAACAGGGCAGCAAAGAGCTACCCAACAATTATAGACCTATATCCATACTCCCTAATATTAATAAAGTTTTTGAACGAATTATTCACGACCGAGTATGTGGATTTCTGAGCAAGTCCAAATTTTTCAGTAACACTCAGTATGGCTTTCGCCGTGCTGCTAATACTTCTGTTGCTACTATAGAACTATTACAAGATATTTATGCACAACTAGACAAGTCTAACACTAAGGTGGTATCCGGCCTATTCATCGATTTAACTAAAGCATTTGATACCGTCGACCATGAACTACTTCTGTCAAAAATGCATGATGCTGGAATTAGAGGAACGAGCAATCACTTATTTCGCAGCTATCTAACCAATCGTTGGCAATTTGTTTCTGTGAACGATGTACATAGCTCTCACCAAGAGATAACGTTGGGTGTTCCTCAAGGTAGTGTTCTTGGCCCTCTATTTTTTCTTATTTTTATCAACGACATGGATCTTCTCAATCTGAAGGGCAAACTACGACTTTATGCAGATGATGCTGCAATTTTCTATGGTGGATCGGATTACTTACTCTTTTAGTCCAATACTTCAACGCTAACAAACTGTACATGAATCAAGACAAAACCAAATATATGCACTTTCACTCTCCACAAAAAATTTTATTTAATGACGTTGAGGTTGCTATAGACGGTAAAGTAATTGAACAGGTACAGCAAATAAAATATCTCGGACTTGTTCTGGATTCCAGTCTTACGTGGAAAGCACATATCAACCAACTGTGCAAAAAAGTCTCTAGCGTAATAGGGATGCTAGATAAGATAAAATTCTTCCAACCCAGCCCCATTCTCTTACAAATATATTTTGGATTAGTTCACAGTAATCTCTGCTATTTAGTTTCAATCTGGGGCTCTGCGTGCTCCAAATATCTGAAAATGACTCAGGTCTAAGCGGTTTTTATACTACCAAGGCTTCATTCTACAATGGATCTATATACTAACTACGCAAAGTCAGTTTTGCCAGTGAAGGGTCTGTATGAGTACTCAATGATACTGCATGTGCATCAAGTTGTCCAAAACCAAATTTTCCATACCTGTTCATTCTCGCATCTCCAACACAGTTACAATACTCGCAACCAACACAACCTCAGAAAAAGCTCCACAAGATCAGACTTCGGCTTAAAAAAAAAACACATATATTGGACCCTTATTATATAACAGTCTTCCGAAACCTTTAAGAGAACTAAATAATTTTAAAACTTTTAAAAGAGAGGTTAAATCGATATTTCTCAACCGAATAAATATTGCTAGATTTCTAGACAAGAATCCACTTGATGATTAAACTTTTCCTGATTTTTATCTCCTTGTTGTCCAAGGATATGTTATCATATATCATATATTTTGTTTTTTTTTCATTACTAGTATACTCGACCCGATCCCGATTTCCCTATCTTCAAATGTGTAAGCAAATATTAAATGAACCTAACTAAACCTTATTTATTTATATAGCTTCTCCTTTTTTTCAGATATATTTTTGCAAGAACGAACTTAAGTAAATCAATTTAAAAATTCTAGTTTAAGTAAGATCAACTCCTTCAAGGACTTGTCACTGGAGTGGTCTTGAAATCTGAATCTCTTTTAAAATATTACATGTTATATATATTTACATATAAGAATAAATAAATAAATAAATAAAATATAATAATTTATAAATAATAACTAAGAAACCAATTTTACAATGAAGTTTTATATTTTTGTAAGTTATATATCTAACGTTTTTTAAAATTTAATTGTGGAAGTTTTCACGAACTAAAAATGGCACGTTTATACCTTTTTAAAATTAAAATAATATCAATAAACAATTTCTCCTATTTCATAAAAGTTAATACTTCTATAGATTAAGATTAAGGGGTTAAGATTAATCAAAATAAGTGTTAGTTAGTTAGTTAGTTTTGAAAGTGAGTTGCCTAAGTTTCAGTACGGTCTTATTTGGTATGCAAAATTAAATTTTTTTAATAATTATCCCCGAGTGAAAATAACACGCCGACAAATAAAAAATTTCATTTCAAAGAACTCATTTTTTTATTCAGGGCTAGCTTTTAAAGCCACGAATTTCATCAATATTCAAAATAACGTATCTCAAAAACCACTTGGCGGATTAGAAAACTAATTATAACATTGAATTAAAATTTTAAAATTTTTTGATTGTTTGATATACAAAATTCAAAACTAAAAAAATTATTTAATAACTTATTATCTGTAGATATAAGTCGAAAGCTTTCAAAAAATTGCTATAATTTTCAATCTAAAAATCTTAAAACTAGAACGAACCCATTAACGACAATTTGGGTTAAGCTGGAGGGTAACACCCTCACCACGGAAAAAAGGCTTCGTTATAAAATAAGAACCGGAAAATTTTTTATCTAAACGTGAAAGAAGACCAAACTACCGAATTAGAACGTAGAACGTGGGCACTCTGAGAGCCCCTGATGCTCTCAAGGGTCCAGAATCTGAGGCAATGAGGTATAGAATAGATGTCATTGCTCTGAAAAAATTGGATAACCAGTAATAGGACAACAATATTTGGATAGTTACTCTCTATACTGTAGTGGTCACCCTTCTCGGAGAGAATTTGGATCTGGCTTTCTTTCGAGTGCAGCGGCATACAAAAAGCCATAATGAAATCCATCCTGGTTTATGAAAGAATCTGCTACCAACAGGTACACGGAACGTACAACAATATTTCTCTCATTGCCGTGCATCCATCCACTGCAGCTAAGACCGTCGACGAGAAGGATATACATTCTCCATAACACTGGTAGAGGTTATGAAATCAATACTTGACTTCATTGGTGACTGTAATCTGCTAGTTTATATGGATATCTCGTATGGAAATGTGGAGCGGTTACTTAAACTTCCACAACAAATCGTGGTTATAGAATTTTCTAAAACGACAACAACAATGGAAGACTGGCTGAAGTTGACCGACTGGTTGAAGTATTTGCCGCATAACAGAACCCGAAGCTAATTGTAAAAAATAGACAATATGGTTAGCCAAAACGGTTTTCGAAACAAAAGATCAACAACATTTCGAACCCCAACCTATCATTCGAACCGCTTACTTGAAAAAGGTGGTGAACGTACGTTATCGCATTAGACATCTCAAAAGCGAATATGGCATGACATCTTGAATATAGCATGCCAACCTGGTCAATAAGCTTGGTGCGTACGGTTTTCACCCCGCAGTCGTCAAGCTGATCCAAGAAGATTATTTGGTTAATCTATACTTAATCCGTAAAACAAGACCCTTTAAAGTATTTCAAATGCTTGGAATGCGGTCACATGGCACGAACATGGTGCACGACAACTTGGGATGAAATTCAATAAAGATAAGTTGCAATTAAAGCAATTAAAAGTTAGCTATTTAGGACATTTAATTTCGGGAAAGGGTATTGAATGGGATCCTGAGAGAATGATTGCTATTGAAAAAATTGGTGTTCTGAGAGATAAAAATGATATTCAGAAATTATTAGGGTAAATCAATTATGTTAGAAATGTCGTCCCAAAGTGGGCTGATATTTCAAATCCATTGCGGGAATTGTTACGAAAAAATGTACACTTTACGTGGCTCCCTATGCATACTGAATGCTTAAATAAAATAAAATTTGCAATTATTGATGCTCCAGCATTAAAACCGTTTGACCTAAATAAGAGTCTCACAATACAAACTGATGCGTCCAAAGATGGACTTGGGTGTAGTTTAATGCAAGAGGGCAGACCTGCGTGTTTTGCCTCATGAAGTTTAAACGAGGCAGAAAAAAATTACGCACAGATTGAGAAGGAGATGTTAGATGTCATTATTTTTGCATGCACCAAGTGCCATAACTATATATATGGACGATAAGGGTTATGACAGATCATAAACCTTTGTTGGGCCTTATGGAAAAAGAGTTGGGATAAGTAACAAGTGCACACGATTACAGCGAATGAAGCTAAAACTCTTAAAATATGAGTTAAATTTAGTATATGTCCCAGGAAAAGAAATGTATTTGGCCGATTTTTTATCTAGATACTATGATCCAAGTAATAATAAAAGCGAAATCGAAGATATAAATGAATTTGTACATTCGATTAATATAACGGATAAAAAACTTTCGTCGTTTAAAACAGAATTAGAAAAAGATGAAGTATTAAAAGAATTAAAATTAGTTTTATTAAATGGCTGGGTGGACAAAAGAGAAAAAATGTTTGAAAATAACATAAAGTTTTATTGGAAACATAAAAATAATTTAATGTTAGATGATGGATTAATATTTTTTAACGACCGGATTGTAATTCCTCAAGGGTTGCGTTCGGAGATTTTGAATAAACTCCATCAGTCGCACTTGGGCATTGAAAAAACAAAGGCTGGGGCACGGGAAATAGTTTATTAGCCTGGAATAAATGAATGGATCGAAAATACTATCTCAAAATGTGAAATTTGTCAAAAATATCGTAAAGGTAATGTAAATGAGCCAATGATTGCTCGTGATATTCCAAATTTACATTTTTTCAAAATAACCATGGATATCATGGAATATAAAAATAAAAACTTTTTAGTTATTACTGACAATTCAACTCACTAAATAAAGTTTCGATAAGGTCCAATAAAAACGCTTCATTTACTATTTTTTAACAAATCAAAATGAATTATATCGATTATTTTTCTCTGGTGGGAAGGAACAGCGAATTATAGTAACAATTCAACTCATAAAATAAAATTTCAATAAGGTCCAATCAAAACGCTTCATTTACTATTTTTTAGCAAATCAAAACGATTTGTTTCGATTATTTTTTTCTGGTAGGAAGGAACAGCGAATATTTTCGAATATTTTCCGCCTACTTAATATATTAATTTAAAACAAAAATGCACTTACAAAATTATATGAAAATGCAATTTGCAAATAGTAAAAATGTCCGTTTTCATTCATAAATGATTGCATGTTTATGTTTATTTGTCAAAAATAAATTACAAATTTATAACATTTATGCGCCTACTAAGATGAAATAATATTTTATTATGTATGATTATGTTTTATGAAATAATGTTACTATTTCTGTTCGTTAAATTGTCTGCTAAATACAACTCGTCATCAAATTATTAGTCGATTATTTTTCAACATTACCACTCATGCAATTTGAGGTCAAAAATTTCCCTCGTGCGCTACGCGCACTCGGGACCTTAAATGACATTCGTAATAATGATTATGAAAAATAATCGACTATTATTTGACAACTCGTGATATTATATATGAATATTTTCGGCCTACTTAATATATTAATTTAAAACAAGAGATAATGAGATAATTTTTTTTCTTAATGAGATAATTTTTTTTATAATTATAAATATAATTATTAGTCTTCTAAATAAAATTTTTTCTACAAATTATTCAATAATACAAAATTATGTAAAAATGCAATTTGCAAATAATAAAAATGTCCGTTTTCATTCATAAATGATTGCATGTTTATGTTTGTTTGTCAAAAATAAATTACAAATTTATAACATTTATGCGCCTACTAAGATGAAATAATATTTAATTTTGTTAGAAGAAAAAATGACAACAAAGGATTATGTTGTATGAAATAATGTTACTATTTTTGTTCGTTAAATTGTCTGCTAAATACAACTCGTCACCAAATTATTAGTCGATTATTTTTCAACATTACTATTCATGCCATTTGAGGTTAAAAACCTCAAATGACATTCGTAATAATGATTATGAAAAATAAACGACTATTATTTGGCGACTCGTGATATTATATATGATTATTTTTCAAAATATCTGGAAATACTGACCTTACGAAATAAGACAGCCAGTGAAGTAATTAATAAATTAGAATATATATTTTCGATCCACGACATACCCCGCGAAATAATAGCCGACAATATGCCATTCGGTAGCTTTGAATTCAGACAATTTGGTGAAAAAACTGACATCAATATTACAACGAGTAGCATTATCCAAAATCTAACGGGTTATCTGAAAGATTAGTACAAATAGCCAAAAATATGATTTAAAAGTGCATGGATAATGATGACGAATTATGGATTGCTTTCCGGGCGGAGTACCGGAATACTCCTACATAGCCGCAGACATCGGGCTATCTCCTAATGAGCTACTTATGAGTAGAAAAACGCAAACTTTAATACCGTTAAAAGAAAATTTATTCAGACCACAATATATTCCCAATGTAAGAAGAAATGTAGAATGGCGAAGTGCAAAAGCTAAGAAATATTATGATAGAAATACAAAATATAGAAGGGATTTTGTAGAAGGTGAGAGAGTGTGGTGTAGAGAAAAAAATTGTTGGATTAGGGGAAAAATTGATCAAACACACAATACTCCAAGGTCGTAAAATTAGGGTAAAATTGGAAAATGGAATAGTTTTTATTATAAATTATTTGAAATTGTATATTTTAAACTAAATTTAAAACAGAAAACGAAAAAACACATGTTATACATTTCAAAAAATTGATTTTAAACTTAAAAACCCCAAAACTACAATCAAAATTTTTTTAATATTTTTATTGTATTCTACGGGAAAAATTCTAACAAACTAATATTTTGTAAAAAAAAATTTATGCGCGTTAAATTGCTTACAAGAAGACATTTTTCGTTCTAGAAAAAATTTCAAATGTGTGACCGTCACATACGACAAGGGCTTACGGCTTGACCAAAACATCTAAAAAAATTTTAAAATTGGTGTAATATTAATCCCCCAAAATTTGTAGAAACACAAATTTTTGTTTTCCCGTTCCCGTGGTTAAAAGGCGCGTTTAACAGTTAGAAAAATAAAACGAAATCGACCTATTTTTACGTATGCATATGTTTTGTAATAAGGTCGTTTATTTGTATTATGTAATGGCTATTATTTGTCTCAACGAAAATTTAAACAGAAAGTAAAATTAATGCTAGTAACAAATTAATGCTAAAATATTCAATGATTAAAACGAATAAAATAATTTAAGCAACATATGTACTTCCATTACAAACAAACTAAATGATAAAAAAAGAATTTGTTTAGATCAAAAACATTTACCGTTAGCTAGATTCGCACATCAAATTAGTTTTATATAGATAGTTTTGTTTATGCTGCATATCTTCTCATGCCTCTTTAAAAACAAATCTTAGTAAAGTCATCAATATGAATGAATTTCCTATAAAATAAGTGTCACATTATTCTCAATACTGCTTAATTTAGAATACAACAAAGTACCCCTAAAAGTTGCGCATTTTGCTTTTAATTCCTTTGTAATGATTACTCCACCCATTTTATTTTTGATCAAAAATGGCGTATCATACTATTCCTTGTCAAAATAAACTTGAATGTGCAAAGTGTGAGGGTCAGTGCGATGTAAAGTAAACATTCATCTATTATACCACGTAGCTGATCTGGATGCCGATTCACTTTGAAAGCGATTTTGCTTAATATTTTGTGTATGTGGATTAGTAACGATTTTCGTCTAAAATCTATTACGTTTCTTGCAAAGCTATTACTTTTTTAAAATGATTGATAAAAACAAAATTTATTTGACAGTTCATACATATTTTTGCAGCGAAAGCTATAATTCATTTTACGTTTAATTAAAAAAGAAATTCAAAATAATGAAATTTTAATTTAATTCAATAAATATTTGTAATTAAAAATATTTTATTTTATATTATTTTATTTTATATTTACACAAACAAAATTATTGGTCCTTTTTTTGTAATGATCACACCATTCCAAAAAGACTGCGTTGATTAGCCAAAATTTGTTTCAGAATGGTCCTTTGCACTTTTTGTTCCATAATTATAGCTTTAAGGTTTGCTGTTTGAGACCTACTTTCCTCTCTAGCAATTGCTATGTTGGAAAGTAAGCCCAATCTTGATCGTCTGTGAGGGTTTGTATTCGGTCTAGCTACACCTGACAATGTCGTTGTTGCTAAAGCGTTTTCTGCTGGTAAAAGAACACTATCAACAACAACGTCATCATCAGTTATAGTGCCAGACTTTGCAATAGTGCTAACTGGAGCACTATTTACTCTGTTCGGTATTGGAGCTAACTGAAATTCAAAAATTATTAATGTCATTTTACTTTATTTTATAACTATTTTAAATTATTACACATCCAAATTCCACAATGGATTAACATCCATCCATTGCATTAGGATTGCAAATTTCAATTATTTTCTCCTGCAGAGAAGAAAGAATAATTCCACTTGGTCCACTTCCCGTCAAATTTTCTGCACTACGTTTTTTCTTTAACTGCTCTTTCGTGCGGCTTTTAATATCAATCCACGACTCAAATATAAATTTAATATTAGTAAATCATAAGGGTTTGCTATCTAAATAGCTTACTTTTTCCACTGGATGATTGATGATTGGTGGGCCTAATTTGTTGCATTCTTTGCCAATTATTTCCCACGCATTTTCTTTATCTCTAACGCCATGGGCTGTACTATGCCGTCCTGTCAAACGACCAAAGTTAGCCCCAACCATGTCCACAAGCATTTGTTTTTTAGACTATGGAGCATGAACATAGTTATATATAAACATACAAATTATTTTGTAAATAAAATTATATATGCATAATAAAATATATTAAAGTTAAAATGTTTTAAACTAACTAAATATACCACAAATTAAATCACTAAATTTAAAAAAATACTTACCATTAGGCGTGATATACACCTGAGCTAAAATATGCGAACTATGTTTTTAAAAAATAACGTATATAACGTAATTATAGAAAAAAACATTACGGAAACAAAACATTTAAAAAATAAAAGAAAAACGGAAACATTACATTTTTTTTAAAAAGCTTTATTCGCATTAAAACATTACTTTTTTAAAAACATAGTTCGCATATTCCGCATAGTTTAGCTCAGGTGTATAGCACGTTTTATGTTTCTGTTAAACTATTTGAAAATATTACCTCAAACGGTAATGTTTATTTGACAGTTAAAATTCAAAATTAATGCCCACATAATAATGCCCACAAAAAATTGATCTATTTTTATTACTAATACATTGAAATATATTCTTATGTACGTACACATTATTTTTTGAAAGCGATGCGATTTTGATTAAATCGCATTCCATAATCGGCATCCTGATTTCAATAAATTAAAACTCATTTTGTGAACTTTTTTAAACAATCGATTGCAAAAGATATTTCATGAAGCTTTTACTTCATAGCAAACTTTGATAATTTTTGAATAACTAATTAGGACGCGAAATTTACAAATAAATAACAATGTAACAAGGTGTGGAGTAGGTTTGTGGAAACTATTTACCATATCCTCAAAACATTGGATCTGAAGTATGTGTGGAGGTTGTGGAAGATTTTAAATGTTTTAACCTTTTCCTGGCCAGCCTATCACCCCAGGAAGTCAGTTTCGTGACATGACAACACAAAACACGTATTTTGATTCTGTAAAATTCAACCCGAAAATAGCAATTCGTTTGAACATTCTTACTTTTTCTTTCTCTTCTTAAGTTGATCATAACCCAAACTTACTATACTAAAATATTTTCGTTTGTTTCTCGTTTCGGTTCTAAATATAACGACAAAAAAGCATGCAATAGTTCGCAACAATCAAATCTTCAAATCGCGTTTAATTTACGAAATAAATTATTTTGAATCTCTAACGCAAACATTTTACTATCACTCACCAATCAATCCATCACAACTAAAAATAAATTATACTATTATGTTGATCGATCACCCAAATTACAAATAGTTATTCATATAAAATCACAACCCAATTTCGTTCGTTTATTCCTGAATATAACTCATAAATTTTCCTCAAACTTTTCATTTCATAATCCAAAAAAAGAGTATTCATATCAATAATCTTAAACAAAAACAAATTCCCTATATTCAAATGATTGATTAAAAACTGCCCCCATTGACCGACCGAATATTATTTTCATATCTCAATTTCAAATAGTGATTTTGTACTTTTTTTTGCTATCCCATCAAAAGCAACCCTTAATAAGAGAACTTCTATTCGAAAGGTACAATAAATGTGAAACCAAGGAAAATCAATACCTAATTTAGAAATATAACATCCCAGATAGGAAACTATTCAAAAGTACATCCCGAAATCCTTTGGAGAATATAAATTTTTTTTGTAAGTAGAAAAAAATAAAAATATTTGATTTTCCTTCAATTTTTTTTATATTTTGTTGTTGTTCTTTGTTGATTTATTTTTTGTTTTTGTTTTAAGTGTTTTTAGAAGAAGAAAATTTATAAATAAGTTAAAAGCTTCAGAAGCACATAACCCTACAATACCTCGTAAACGTTATTCGTATACAGTTTTTTCATAGTTTTATTGTTTTGAGTGATAAGATATGGGTCGTGAGATTTTTCGAGTGTGTTTTTTTTTTCTTCGTACACACATATAATGTGGAATATATATTGTGTGTTGCTTAGTTTGATGAGGATAGTGAAAGGATTTAAAAGGACATTTTTGTTATAACAAGTTTATAAAGAAACTGTAGTTACTAGATAGAAATAATATTTTGTCATGTGGAAAAAAAAGTTTAAAGAAAAGAGTATCATCTATGGATTAAACTCGTAATCCAGTTTTTTTGTTAATAAAATTATGATAGGTATGACAAGAGATAGTCTTTTCTAGTTGTTTGTTGAAATTTATTTCAAAATTAAAGTAAATATTCGAGTAAGAATTCTTGGAATGATTTTAATGAAATGAGGATTATCGGATCCTTGTTTTGTTTTGATATATTTTTGTATAGAAAAAGGACAATTTCTAATTTTTGCTTGAATAATTTTTATTCAAAAATATTTCTGCTACAAATTTGGGAAGAAATAAAATTTGGATATTTAAAAGTTTTGTTTATGTTGTTATAGACAAGATTTATAGATCTCCCATCTGGGACAATAAGTAGCATATGTTTATATATTATTCTGGAGTTTTTTCATAACCTATGTTAGGTGCGATTTATCTTTCGAATTTTTTATCAATCATAATTTCCTTTCGGATCTTGGACCATGGCCAAACAGTCAGCTGAACTCACTCAAGCAATTTAACCTTACAGTTCATATTCGCTCGCCCAATCGCTATATCTCAATTTAGTATTTTACTTCGTCAATCTCTTTCTGATTCGATCGTTATTTTAAGGAAAATAAAATCAAAAATAATGTTCGTCTGATGACCGGATAATTGCTAAAGCGATTTTAAAAAATATTCCTTTTTGGGAAATTTTAGTTAAAATTGAAATTATGGGTGGGAAAGATGTATATAAAACTTCAATAACAACTTGATGACAATAAAACTTGTCATTTGATTTTCACCATATTTTTATCTAACTTGCCAAGCTTCAATAACAGTAAAACTTCTCATACGATTTTAATGACACTCGCTATATAAGCTTTTAGTTTCCCATAACATTGAAAAGTTTCACGCGACAAGGTATGACAAATCAAACCTTAGTTCTTCTCTTCTGTACATTCCTGATAGTAGAATCACTATCAGAAACATTAGAGGAGTTGCCAGTGGCGTAGCTAGCATGGGTGGCACCCGGGGCGGATATTGTGGTGTCACCCCAAAAATAAAAACTGTCAATAATAATAAAAAGCCGATAAACGTAATTTATAATTTTTTTTAATTAATACAAATGAGCATTATTATTAATAAGCTACATTGGGTCATTGTTGCCCGCTAGTAATTTTTAATTAATTTTAATTTGCTGACTCCTCTCACACGAAACCACTGATACGCAAATAGTCATAAATAACTTTAGTGCGACCGTAAGATTTGGAAGAATTTCTGAAAAATCCCATTCTACGATGAATTTCAAAAAATCTAGTTACACCCAGTTAGAAATTGTAACATTGGCCGCTTTTAAATGCCTCCTCAACCTTGGTATCTCTATGAGGAGTTCTGTTACCGATACCTTATCATAAAAACCGGTAAATTTTGATACAGATAATTTCAGCTCTTTTCTGTTCGCCAAAAGTTAAGTGTTTGTCTGTACAACCTCGAACAATGAAGCAAAATCTTGAACTGACATCAGTCTAGTACGGAGTTGAATACTGAATCGATCAAGACATTCCAACATGTCCTTTTTAAGTTGAGCTCTCAGTATCAGTCCAATATCAGGGGCAAACTCACCAGCCATTCGTTTTTTACGTTTTTACGACGAATTTGGCTTTCCATTGGAATGTGATAGTCATCCAATTTTTTCGCAGCAAGATCTATTGCCTCTTTTACAATATGGCTTCGTTACGAATTGACTCTATTTTTGTAACTAATTGATCAATATTCAAGCCTTTGCTTTGCAATCCAATCTGAGCACAGATATACTACAATATCAATATACTACAATACAATATAATACACTACAATATCATTCCAAAACAAAAGATAGCAAAGAAACGTAAAATCACATGCTGCATGGATAAGGTTCTGTGCAGCGCCTCTAGAGTCTACATTTTCTTGTTGATCACTTAACTTCTCAATTACAGCCACAATCCCATCAAAATTTTCGGCCAATACTTTTACTGCAGCATAATGACGACTCCAATGCGTTATTACGAGTCTTTTAACATTTGCTTTGTTGTGTTTAACAAGTACTTCCCGGCGGCTAGTCGAAGCAGAAAAAAATGTAAAAATGGCTTCCGCTGTTCCGAAAAACGTTATACAAGCTACATTTTGTGCAAATAAGTGTTGGCCACATAAATTAATTGAATGATTTATGCAGCCGACAAAAATTGCTTTGTTATTTTTTGCTTTAATAATAGCTTGCACTCCTCCATGTATACTACTCATAACAGCTGCATTATCATAACCTTGGGAACGACAATTCATAACATCTATCCCGTCATTTTCAAGATTTTTACTTTAAAAAAACATGTCCTATTTCCAATCGAAATGCAGTTGTCTCAACCTCACCGTGCGGGCAGATATGGCGAATTGAACTACGAGATTCATTAAACAACTGTACAATTATAAGCCGACAATCACATGAAATATTTATGTGAAAATAAAATATAGTTCAATTAATCTCAAATACTTAAACTTTAAAATGAAAAATTCGTGATATAAGGCCAAAGAAACATGTTTTCATGGAAATAGTTAATAACTTTATTCAACTACTGTTATGTTACTGAGTACTAAGTAGTTGTCCCAATCACGGTGAAATTGTTTGTAAGTATCTTTTCTTTGCGTGAATAATAAACTGCCAACTTCGAGATGAGGTTGTCATTACTTCAATTTTTTTTTCAGTGTAAGAATTTCATCCCTTAAATCAGCGGCTTTTTTCCCATGTAAAGGAAAAAATCCAAGAATACTTCCTTGATTTCCACTTTTCTACCATCAATTTTCACATAACGAATCACTTCTGACTTTTGATCAATATGTGAAATGTCAGGTGTGCTATCAAACATAATTCCAAAATATTTAACCGATTTAATTTTGTTGACAAGCTTAGACTTTACGTGGTTCGCTAAAACATTTATGAACTCATTTTGTACATCTGGTGACAAATATGATACTTTTGGTGATTTACCATGCTCCAAATTCAAAATGTGTTCTTTTAACACTACATCATACTTTGACAATAGATTGACTAGTTCTAAAAATTGCCTTTATTTAAAGAACTTTATCCTTCTTCATGTTCACAAAATGCTAGGTTTTGTTTAGATAAAAACAAAGTTATATCCAATAATCTGGATAAAAGATGTTTCCACTTCTTCATTATCTATTAATTGCAATGCTGAGTCTCTGAAATTTTAACCTCATTTCCAAAGCTTTCTACTTTTCTAAATTCTCCAGATGTTCATTTGAAGTTTCATGCTCGGTTACTTTGGGATTTAGTTTTCACCACTTCTGAAATCCAGTCGTAGATTTTGTATTATTACTATTGGTGACAGCAAATATACGACAGCAGAAGCAGTACAGGTTATTAATTAAAGGAGAATCGAGAATAAGGCATCACTTTATAATACCATTCTTTAGAAAGATGACGAACATCACCTTTTATGTCCAACCCGTGTCTAGATACAGTAACAAACGAACCTTCTCTATTTTGAAAATGTTCACTTCCTTTTTTTATGATTTCAATGCGAACATTATCAGAGACGGGTATATTCCAATGTGATACATCTCTTAAGTCCTGAAGTGATTCACCCATGCAAATACAGTCTTCAATAGTAGAAGAATTAGCAGCATTATCCCTGTCATTTTCAGTATTTCTTTCTAATTCGTCTTCATCATAGGTTATAATTATTAATTCTGTATTGTCGCTGTTACTTTCCGAAGATGAGCCAATTTTCTCTGAAACATTCGTTGCATCAACGTGAGAATCAGTTTCTTTTGATGAACCTTGGATATCATCGGGCTTTGTAACATATTTATAGATGGATCCAGATATGCTCTGAACTGCATCTATTTTAGCCTGTTTGGTCTTTCTCTGCTGGAACCCACTTTTTCTTTAAGAAGTATGAACTTCTCGTGGCATATTTATTTTTTGGGATATGTGCTAAACGAAATCTAAAAAATTATTTTTAATTAAAGTATAGGTATCAGCAAAGCATCAATTCTAAATATATGTGTAGGATACATGTATGTCTAGTTCAAAATAAGTACACCGTGTTAACGACTAAATACACCGTCAAGAAAATTAATTTATTTAAATTTCCTTGTAACCACTTATATTAAATAACATTTGATTAAATGGAAGATACAAATCATATGCCTAATATTATAAGGAACTATTTAAAAAAATATAAGTATAACATCCTAAAAGATATTTTATACAAAGAATTGAAACCAAAATTAAATATTCAATTAGAATCATGCTCAATAATTTACAAAATTAAATGTAATTTTTGTGAAAAATTTTACATCGGGAAAACCGGAAAATGTTTTAAAGACTGATTTAAGGAATACCTTCCTAAGAAAAAAAATAAACAAAATTTAAAGTCTATTTTTGCAAACCATTTACATAGTTAATAAAAATAGCTACACCACTTTTTAAAAAAATTTGAAGGCTTTACATTTATGTAGCCAAGGATCTCTAAAAGAATCACTTGATGAGTTTAAAATTTACAAGGGATTTAAAACCCAGCAAAATGTAATTTGAAATGATAAACTTTCATTTAATTCAAATATATAAATATATAAAACTGAAAACAAACAGAATGAGACCTATAAAAATTTGCAAAACTGCAGTAATTGCATAACTGCCATTTTATTCCACAGTAAATTTTTTTGTGTCCATTGAAGAACGATCTATTCCAATTTATTCCTTGAGTCTTAAGATAAAGGAAAAAAAAATTATTTTGAGATCATTTACAAACACGGTGATTTGATTGTTTATTAGTTTCCTTAGGTGTTTGCAATTAATTTGTTTGAAATGTAAAACATACATTAGGTAGTAAAGTTAAGCTAATATTTTGAAATAATGTTGGAATAGAGACATTGTAACTAAAGGGTGACACCCTATCGACTAAGGGTGCCACATTATCTACGTAAACCACTTCCTATACATTATTCAGCATATGTGTTTTCAGACCTGGTCGTTAAAGAATCATTCTTGCATACTAAATAATACACCGTAAACAAAAGTCAATATGGTATCTATAGGAATATTCAAAGCTATTGAGTAATTGTGGTGATGGTATTCAATGCTCAGCATGTTGATTCGATTAAAAAAAAAACAAGAAATACACACATATTGTTAAAATTTTATTTTACGTAATAACTCAAAAATTTTAAAAAGTAGAATTGATTCTTTTGGAACCAATAACACCTTTATAGGACACATTTATAAGTTATCACAATTTATAAATTAAAAGTATATGGTTCTGATGGTTTGTTTTTTACGGTCGGGTGTCACCCCAAAACGGGTGGCACCCGGGGCGGACCTCCGGCAATTGTTGAATATGAATTATAACATAAAAAAGTAACACAATATCGGATTGATTTTTGTGAACAATTAAGCTTAAGTACATATTGGAAATCACTTGAATTTTGCAATTCGAAATAATTTTTCATTTTCTCTAAAATTCCTTTAGAAAAAATTTTGTTGTGTTTCGTGTCAGAATTCGAACTACATTCATCAGAGACACATTGTTCAAATTCCGTGTGTCTTACACAACTTAGCCAAAGCGGCGATGACGAAACATATTTTAATTTTGATGTTCAGATAATTTCTAAATTGAAACTTCATCATTTTTCATATTTACTTAAGTTGAATTTTTCATCTATGATTACATATTGAAAATTGTATTTCTTTGGTATTTTTTGTATTAAATTTCTAGATATTACGATGTGTGAATTCATAGGATGAGAGAATATTTCGTCAACATCTAAGTCAACATTCTAATCAACATCCTAAGTCACGGGTGTAAAGTCATTATTGATTGTTGCCAATCAATGCGAAACTTAATATCTGACGTAAAGTCAATATGTTGTTATATTTTTGGTTAGGAAATATAGACAACATTAAGGGAGTTTTTAATTTCGGATTGGTTTTTGTGAACAATTAAGCTTAAGTACATATTGGAAATCACTTGAATTTTGCAATTCGAAATAATTTTTAATTTTCTCTAAAATTCCTTTAGAAAAAATTTTGTTGTGTTTCGTGTCAGAATTCGAACTACATTCATCAGAGACACATTGTTCAAATTCCGTGTGTCTTACACAACTTAGCCAAAGCGGCGATGACGAAACATATTTTAATTTTGATGTTCAGATAATTTCTAAATTGAAACTTCATCATTTTTCATATTTACTTAAGTTGAATTTTTCATCTATGGTTACATATTGAAAATTTTATTTCTTTGGTATTTTTTGTATTAAATTTCTAGATATTACGATGTGTGAATTCATAGGATGAGAGAATATTTCGTCAACATCTAAGTCAACATTCTAATCAACATCCTAAGTCGCGGGTGTAAAGTCATTATTGATTGTTGCCAATCAATGCGAAACTTAATATCTGACGTAAAGTCAATATGTTGTTATATTTTTGGTTAGGAAATATAGACAACATTAAGGGAGTTTTTAATTTCGGATTGGTTTTTGTGAACAATTAAGCTTAAGTACATATTGGAAACCACTTGAATTTTGCAATTCGAAATAATTTTTCATTTTCTCTAAAATTCCTTTAGAAAAAATTTTGTTGTGTTTCGTGTCAGAATTCGAACTACATTCATCAGAGACACATTGTTCAAATTCCGTGTGTCTTACACAACTTAGCCAAAGCGGCGATGACGAAACATATTTTAATTTTGATGTTCAGATAATAGAAGCTACCCAACAACTGGAGAAACACGTTGTAATCAGAAAAAAACGAAACAAAAACATAGTGCTTCCAGTTCGACGATTCCAACAAAATCAGTGATCAGCTTATCAGCTGGTACCATCAAGAACTATGAACACTCTAGATAAACCATAACGTAATCCACCATACACGTTGATCATCTCACTAGAAAGTGTATTATTGGATAACATTCATATAGGATAGAAAACCCCGTCAACAGACCTACGGGTTAGACGCATGATCCTCACATTCGCTTGGATCATGAATAACTGAGCTATTTTTGGGCGCCACGGTAACGATTAGCAGTGCTACCTAGGCCACCCCAGATGGGAGAAGAAACTGCATATGCTAATGCTAGAGAATTATCCACCTGGCTGTGGATCTGCATACCGCTCTTGACTTCGCTCAGTCATTAGGGGTCGTGTATTTCATCCGGCAACCAGGTAGTCCTTGTTTTGAGCGGTAGATAAAAATTTTAGGAGAGCAACACTCATTCATAGTTTGAATAACTCCTATTCGTCAGGTTTTGATGGATCTAGGAGTTTATTTTTGAAAAAGTTTGCGTTAATATTGTTCCTATTTTGCGTTTACTCCTTAATAGAATTATGTCTGAAGGAATTTTTCCCGAGCTTTTAAAAAAAGCTGTTGTCGTGCCATTATTTAAAAAAAGAGATCGCACTAATCCAAATAATTACCGTCCAATTTCTATGCTATCAATATTTTCTAAGGTTTTTGAAAAAATTGTCAAAGTTCGAATTTTAAGTTTTTTTTTTAAAATACGATGTGTTGAGTGACAATCAGTTTGGCTTTCGAAGGAAAGTTAATACGGAAGATGCATTGTTCACTGCTTTAAATATTATTTATATTGGCATAAATGAGAATATGGAAACCGGTGCTCTTTTTCTTGACATAACTAAAGCGTTTGATATGATGAATATTAAATTATTATTAGACGTTTTATGGAAATGTGGTTTTAGAGGAATAGTGTTAAAATGGTTTGAGTCATATCTTTCTGGCAGGAAGTCATGTTTAAAAGTAAATGAAACTTTAAATGATGAAAAACTATTGTGTCTGGGGTACCCCAAGGATCGGTTTTGGGACCGATACTTTTCTTGATGTTTTTTGATTCACTGCTACGTTGCAAGTCGTTGCGGCGGTCATAGCTTAATTCATTTAAAATTTTATTCCCTGAGAGAAGGACAATCCTGTATTGTACCACGAACGTTCAAAGAACATTTCAGAAAATATCTCATTTTTTTAGCACCAAAAATTTTTAATAAATTATCTAATGATCTAAAATCTATGTCTTCGTGTTATATGTTTAAACGAGCATTATTTGAGTGGATTTTATCTCAAGAGTCTATTAATTATTTATTTAAAGCGGTTGTTTAACTTTTTTTATTTACTATGAAACTTTTGTTTTGGTTCTCTATTTATTTGTATGTTTATTTTTTTCTTACTTTTGCCTATTATCTCAGTTTTTTTATGTTTCAATTTAAATATTATTATTATTATTTTTAAATATTAAATGTTCACACACACATCCTAACATAACTTATTTATTTAATTTTTGCATGATTATTCAATACTAAATATTTATTTAACGAATAATCTTTATCTTACTTATTTCTTCAGGTTTCTGTTCATAGTCTAAATTTTGTTTGTCTGTCATTTGTAACTATTATTGTAATTTAAAGCGGCGATTTCCTTTTTTATCCAAGTTTTTGATTTGGACGAAATGCCACTTCAAATTAATAATCATGCGAGTATATGGCGAATTAACCCTTACCCTGTAACAAACTTTACCCATTACCCTGTAACTTTAATTTTAAACAATTTTAATTTTAATTTTATTTTGTTATTTTATATAATGTATCGATTATTGTAATTGAAATCTGGGAAATAAAGAATTATTATTATTATTATCTTTTTTTTCGATATAAAACCCATAAAAAAATGTCAGCCAAATGTGTCCGTCAGATTTTGCACAAATCTGTTCGATTTGTAAAAGAATGCCCCATATCAATTTGTTTTTAAGAGATTTTGATGTAATTTGATATATGTACAAGGTAATAATTTGAGCCAAAACAAAACATTCATATCATAACCATAAATCAAAACAATTGTAACATTTAATTCTTTTCGTACATAACTTTATGTGTTGCTATATACTTATCCAAAACTAAAAACAATTGAACCATATCAGTCTTCTACCAGCAACTATTAAAAAAATATTTTATAATTCCGACAACAATAACAATAGGTTTGTTTTGTTTTTTTAAAAACCATAATTGTTGTTGAAAACTGGTTGTTAATTTTTTTCTGTTGCGCAAATATTTTTGAATTAACGCAAGACTAAAAAATCATTTTTTTGATTGTATTGAACTATGAAATAAATTATTTTTAAATGTATTTTATTAACATTTAGAATGTATTTTACAAATAAATCTGCAATATTTTCACTCTCATATAAAATTACATTATATAAAACAATCAATTCAAACTATTGCGCATGTTCGAATAATAAAAATGCAAGAGTTATGATTATGATTTCATTTGAATTAAATTTGCATTATGAAAATAATTTGTTTTTATAGGATTGATAGTCATTTCATTTTCAAAGTACCAAACAATCAAATAGGTATTCAGTATTGAAATTGAAAAAAAGTTATTTAACCGTATGGCATTACTTGTACAAAAAGGTCAAATAAAATTCAAGTTTATAAACTTTTGTTGGAGAATAAAATATTTCATTAAACACTAACCTAATAAAATACTATTAAAAACATAAAGCAAAATTTTTACATAAACACCATGCCCCATTTCTCTGGAAATGCCGATGAAATTGAAATTTTGACGTTTCTGGCTAAAATATTTTTTTTACGGCAAACTAATTATTCAAAAACAAAAATTTTATTTGATTTTCAATGAATCTGTCAAAATTTACTCAAGTAGGATAGCAGCGTAAGGCTTCGGACAATTTACGGTATTTACATTTATCGGTAATGTAGTTTTTAAGGTTATTGTTATTGTCTTTTAACCCAACCGTTCTAATTATTATCATTTTGACATGTCATAATAGGGATTGCAAATTTTAAGGAAAAAATCAATACCGGGATTTCGAGATTGATTAAACCAAAACCGGAATCCCGGTATTAATACCGGGATTAAAAAAATAAAAATCTCAGTAAAATAATTTTTTCTGTACTTTAATCGTACATTATGCTGCAAGGACGTAGAGCTAAAGATTTTGGAGCGGCTCGATTTGCACCCACATTTAGTCCAAAATAGCTTACGTCCGTGCGTCATATACTATTTTTATTCGCCGCAAACAAAATATTTTTAAAAAAATTGTTTTCGGAAAACGGCTGTAAAGTTTAACTTTACTGCGGCTCGGGAGCTAGTTAAAGTCTTACTTTTTTACTTATAATCAAAGCGGCTGCAAAAGTAACGACATTTTTATTTTATATTACGGCGGCAGTTAAGTAGCATATGTTATTTGTTATTTTCTTATTTTTTGACAACAAAAAATAAGAAATTGATTCTGATTGGATTATGAAATTTTGAATTATTGTATGTAACTATGACAACAAAACATAACAAATAGTTTAATTGGATAATGAAATTTTGAATTGGAGCTTGCTTTGATAAAAAATTTTATTTATACAAATTTAAATGTTTTTACTTTTTGGACGTAATTATGACCGTAATAAATCATATTTATAAATTTTTGTTTATTATAGTTTTATATTTATAAAAAATTTGAACGTTTGCCGAAAAAATAGTGTAAATAACCTACGGTCGGCCGTCAAACTATAGAGTATAGACTCAACTCAATACAAAAAGTAGCACTTTAGATCCTAATTAAATAATGTACTATTTATTCTAAAGCATTATAAATTTGCATAAAATTTGAAATAAAAATATGTTGAGCAAGTAACCTTTGACAGAACATTTGTTATTTTTTCAAAACAATTGTATAACTATGACAACAAATAATAACAATAATTTTAATTGGATTATGAAATTTTGAATTTAAAGGTTGCTTTGATAAAATTTCTAGTTTTTATAGAATTTACACAAATACAAATGTTTTTGGACGTCACTATGACAACAAAATATATGCTTAAAAAGTGACACTTTACGGCCGCAAATCACGGTAATAAAGTACCACTTTAATATGTAGGCGAATAAAATAGTACATTATGATGCTAGGACGTATGGCTAAAGATTTTGGACGGATGTAGAGTTTGCAAATCGAGGCGCTAGCCGAGATATGCACCCACATTAAGTCCAAAATAGCTGCATCATATACTATTTTTTATTCGCCGCAAGCAAAATATTTTAAGAAAAGTTTTTTATTCTAAATTAAAATTATAAATTTTCATAAATTTTAAAACAAAAATATGTGGAACAAGTAACCTTTGACAAAATATTTATTATTTTTTTCCAAATTATTGTGTAGCTATGACAACAAATGATAACAACTATTTTAATTGGATAATGAAATTTTGAATTTGAGGGTTGCTTTGATAAAAAATTTTATTTTTCATAGAATTTAAACAAATACAAATGCTTTTTACTTTTTTGGACGTAGCTATGACAACAAAATAAATAGTTGAAAAGTGATACTTTAAAGCCGCAAATCACAGTAATAAAGTAACACTTTAATATGTAGGCGAATAAAAACAATTATATTGCAATTATATCAACATTAAAAATTTCAATAAAATAATTTTTTCTATATTTTAAAATATATTTAAATAATAAAAATAATTCAGTCTTGGAAATTGCAAATTGGAAATAATCGAAAAAGAACATTTAAATAATAAAATTGGAAATTGCAATCACAATTCACATTAAAAAATACAAAATGATTGAAGACTTATTGGCAGCTTTATTCTTTATGATAACAATATCCACGAACCGAATCAACATAAAAATATCCTGTATGATATCCTATATGAAATGATGTTTCATATTAAGGACTTTTTTTATATGTATAGAAATAAATACAATCAAATGATATTTCGTTTTAGGGATTTTTGATTTTTAGAAATAAAACACTATTTTCCCTTTAATATTGAAATACCGGTATTCTAAAATGCTAATACCGGGTTTTCGAGGTTGGAAAAATTCATTCGAAAATCCCGGAATTGCAATCCCTACTTCATAAGATAATAAAATTAAATGGTTGGAGGAAAAATAATTAATTTTGTTTAACTTTTATTAAAATTGTTCAAATTGTTTAACCCTAGTGGGCAAATAAAAAGAAAAAATTACTTCAAATGTTAAACCAAATTATTAAAAAAATACAAACTATTTTCTCCCAAACAACTTTGCGACTTTTCTAATGATTATGAAATGATTTTTTGGTTTCAGAATGTCTAACGTTTCAATAACTGTAAAGTTACTCATATGCTTATTAAATTATTCAAAATTTTTTTTTGAATAATTTAGACCAAGCAATATCAAGGAAATTCTTGCAATACTTGAAAAAAACGCTAAATGAATAGCATTTTGCATCAACACCGACAAAACTAAGTTTTGAATAGCATCCAGATAAATGTGATTGCAAAGTAGAACTGATAGAAATATAGCTTTGCTCTGTTATAACACCGTCAAACCGTAGTCACTAACGCCTACAGAGTTTTCTACGCACATTCAAAACTTCTGTGATGAAAACATCACGCAATCTAAACTGAAAACATGAGTTATTGTACTTTTATTAAGATAAGATATACTTTTAACAGACATCAATAAAATAACTTTAACTGCAATTTTGCCAAAAAAAATTATTATAACTTTAATGTTGACAAAAGCGTAGTTTTGAACAGCGATATTAGCTCTTCACTTGATAAATAATTTAAACAGTTACAAAAATTACACATCGGCAATGTTAGCAGGATAGTTAATGGGAATATTTTATTCAGAAATGTTAACCAAACGAAACTATAACGTTGAGCAAAGAATTTGAACAGCAATATTGGCATTCATAGAAATATGAGCAAAATCAGGTGGTTTTTTTGCTCCCACTCCCAAATTTTCCATAAAATAACTAGTTGCTTTGTTCGTTCGAACTCCCCATATTGCCATCCAGGATGGAACGAAATACAATAAAGAAGAAAAAGGAAGGAGAGAGTTTTTTGTAAGCTAGAGTATTAGGAAAACTAGCGGAAGTTGTAGAAAGTATCTCGACCTGATCGAGAAGTTGAAACAAAAAAGAAAAGTTTGGAAATGGCCAAAGAAATAGAGTGGACAGTTGTCTGTAGAAGATAGTGTTTCGTGTAAGTAACTGAGTCTTGTGCTAAATGGTAGCGAAGGTTGAGTCGATTATTTCGTTTCTTCCATTTCTTTAATTTCTTTCGACTGCCTTTATAGATCAGGAAAAAGATTTGGAAAAAGAATTTGGCTAATTGCTCTAAAATGGATAGAAAAAATATCAAGAAATTCCTCCGGTACAAAAGTTATTTTCTGTAAAACAAAATAGTAATTGAGATATTAAATTAATTTTGTTGTAACTTTTGCTTCTTGGTTTTAATTTTCGAGGAAACTTTTTAATGATTATAATTTTTTTCAAAGTAACAAGTTCCCTTCTAAATAATCGTTCTTATTTTGTACGTGATAAATAAACTATCATATTTAGGTAAACATTACTTTTCCACTCGACAACATTTTGCTTATCTTCTCAGTTTCAACGTAACTATAATTATTATAAATTAACTGTATTTTATATACCCAAACAAAAAAACTCAACTATAACCAGAACTTCTATGAATAATTAAACATAAATTTTATCTTTTTTTTTCTTTTATTCTAGAAAACACCATAGAAAAAATATCAGCTCAACAAATTTCTCTATCATCATCAGGTGGTGATATAACAGACGAAAAACCAAATGTTAAAATTTCACTACAAACAAGTATATGTACGATTGATGAAATTTTAATTCCAGAAACGCCAACAACACCACCCTCAATACCACCACCACCGCCACCGCCAGCAACTAAAAAAACTGTTCAATTTAAAAATGATGATAACTACTACAACAACAACAAAAAATCATTTTCAAAAACCTAGACAGCAACCCAGCCTAGTGAATTTGTGATTTTTTTCTAATTTCTTATATATATATGAAGCCACCCCGAATTGTATAGATAGACTTAATTAAAGGTTTCGCTATGTATGACTGCCGTAATTATCTCAAATAAAAACAAACAAAAAACATTGAACATTTCAGAAAATTTCAACAATTTTCATTTTCTATTTCAATTAAAATTATATAAAATTATTTAGTGAAAATTCGTTTAAATTATATTAATTTATTAAGTTTTAAAATTTAAATAATAAAATAAAAATTCATTAAAACCGAATATTTGTTTTTAATTTGTGATAAGGAAGTTTTGATTATCGAAACTTTAAACCGTTTTAGGTGAATATAATATGAGAAATATTTTAGTACTATAAAGGTGAATATATCCCGAGAAACCAACATTTGAATACTAAAAATTTAGAAGCACAACAAGTTTTGAAAAAAAAGCAACGACAAACTGAAACAACAATGATAAAAGCTTTATTAGAGCTAAAAGTTTGAGCAAATTATATTTCAATATGGACGTCACCTTGTTTGAAATAATCTACCGTACTAATGCAGTTTATATTTGAAAAACGCAAACGCTGTTATTTGGAATTCAAATTTCTAAAATCTTGGATTTTGGCTTTATTATTCGTATCGTTACAACAGTTTGTTGCAGCTATTATGTTTTTTTTAAATAAAAAGTATTGTACAATAGGACTTACAATTTCTATCTCAACAATATATGGATACTTTTATGACAAATAGTATTACTTGCAAATATTTTAATATGGAATATTAAGAATACTATTTCAGTGCTCATTTATCGAGAGGAAAAAAATTTATAATGAACATTTTTTCCTTAGTTTTATTTCAATTATTACTTCGGTTTTGAAAAAAAAAAAAAAAGTATTGAATTCATGAGCCAAAAGTGAAATTCTTACCCCCACTTTTTTGGCATTTCTCGACGTTTTAGGACCTACAGATTCTAAAAAAGCAAAAAAAAATTATGTCTGTCTGCCGGCCGTCCGTCCATCATTACCTACGAAATCTAGAAAAACGCTGGAGGGATTTCAAAAATTTGTTTTTCTAAAAATAGGTATACTCAATGTGCAGGTCCGAAAGGACGATGTGTTTGATAACTGTACCAAAAGTGTGTCAAAAAAATCATTAAGTGTGTCAAAAATAGCAAATTTTAAAATTGGCTTAAAAAACGTTTATTTTCAGTGATAATAAGTAGTAAATTTGAATCTGGAGAAATCTGGATGATTGACATCCGTATGTAAGACCAGGACCTTGATGATTGTTTCAGAAGTATGTCAAAAAAATCGTTAAGTGTGTCAAAAGCTTGATTTTCATATATTTTGTTTCCCAATTTTTTTGAGAAACATATTATGGGAAACATTTCTTTGGTTTTCGACTTTTCGAGGAGTTTTTTTTTTTTTTTTTTTTTTTATTAATCAGTTAGACATGTTTAGCACACTAAATATGAAATATTCATTATTTAGACTCTTTGAATATCCGAAGATACCATGTCAACTATAAAGGAATGGAAGGAATGGGGATATAGGGATAACTATACTAATTTTTTTAGATGATGATGGACATTTTCTTTAAATGCCTGAGGAGAAAATTCATCGGGAAATACAGAGGAGGGCAATGAATTCCATAATTTGGCCACTCTATTGAAATAGTCGTTTTGGAAGGACACAGTTCTACAACGAGGTATTTGTACAACAAATGGATGGGATAACTCGGCAGCTCTTGTTTGTCGATTATACTGCGCACACGATGGAAGAATATTTTGAATTTCCTTAGAGGAGAATTCGCTAAAGTTATATTTATAGTAGATTGACAATTCAGCCACATTTCTTCTGTGCTGGAGTGAATCAAGCTGGTCCGTTAGTTCGGTATTACCAATCAACCGTATTGCTTTTCTCTGTACAGAGTCTAAACAATTTATTGTTGACTGACAAGCACCTCCCCAAACATGACAGCAGTACTCCATACATGGACGAATAAAGGACTTGAAGATTAGCAAAATTTGCTCGGGATTGAAATACTTTTTACATCGACTCAAGAATCCTAATTTTTGCATTGCAGATTTAGCGAGGTTGAACACATGTTTATTCCATTTCAGGTTATTTTGAATATCCACTCCAAGAAGTCTAACTGATTCAACCTCACGCAATTCCTCTTGGTTTATTTTAATAGGAAAGTTTTTATGTCGCTCTATTCGTGAAAGACGGCATAATTTGGTTTTGGTTGGATTAAATGAAACAAGATTACGATCACCCCATTCCATTATACGCTCTAGATCTTTGTTGATGGAATCAATTAGCAACTCTCTATCAGTGGTAACTGCAGTATGAGATCGAAATTTAGGAGATGCATGTGATGCATGTAATGTGCTGTCATCAGCAAAACTATGGATTGGGTGCACTGTGGAAATAAGTAAGTCATTAATGTATAGAAGAAACAAGGTTGGTGAGAGTGCAGAACCTTGGGGAACCCCAGCATTGGTTGTGAAAATATTGGATGTGATACCATCTAAATTAACATGAAATTGGCGACCTGTAAGAAAACTATGAATCCATGAGACAGTAAGAAGGTCTATGCCATAAGATTTTAATTTAGCTATAAGATTTTTATGCCACACTTTATCAGATGCTTTAGAAATGTCAAGTGAAATACTGAATGTTTCACCGTGGTTTTCCAGCGATTTGTTCCAGAGATGGGATACGTAGGCTAACAGATCACCTGTTGCATGACTTCTACGAAAACCATACTGCTTATCATCAATAATTCGCGACATTTCCAAATAATCTATCAAATTGTAGTTAACATATTTTTCAAATATTTTAGCTAAAACCGACAGAATTGCAATTGGTCTATAATTGTTAGGGTCTATCTTACTGCCTTTCTTTGATATGGGTTGAACGCTGGCCAGCTTCCAAGAATCGGGAAATATTCCGGTTTTATAAGATAAATAGAAAATTTTTGTTAAAATTGGAGCTAGTTGCCTAGCAAAGTTTTTAAGAATGAGGGAAGGAATACCGTCTGGGCCAGCAGATTTGTTGATATTGATAGAAAGAAGCATTTTCCGTACAATATTGCAACGAAAAATAATTGGTTTCATTTTCGTTACAACTGTGGGAATGAGTGTAGGAGAATGGGGGGGTTCAACTATGTTTGAGTTTTCTGCGAAAATACGACCCAAAAGATCCGCTTTCTCTTTCGAGTCGCTCACGGGAATGTCATTCAGAACTAAGGTTGGAATAGAGGATCGAGTAAAATTGCTCTGGACTGATTTAACTGCCTGAAAGAAACTACGTGAGCCAGATGGGTGCTCGGCGAATTTCTTTGCTTTCTTCTGGATAAACGCGTCTTTGTCCAAGTCTATTTTGAATTTACTAATATTTCTGGCTTTCTTATAGGCGCTATGGGTTTCAGGTGTTTTATTAGCGTTATACGTTTTGAATGCTTTGCGTTTATTCCTCACTGCCTCATCAACATCCCGTGTAAACCAAGGCTCAGTTTTAGGAGTGATTAATCGATTTGGAATAAACCGCCGCATTCCTTCTTTTATGATTTCAGAAATTCTTATTACCGATGTGCTAGGATCTTGATCAACACAACAAATAGTTTTCCAAGGTGTTTCGTCATAAAAGTTTCTCAGTCCCTCCCAGTCAGCGCGTTTATAGTTCCAAACCCGACGAGGATTTGCTTTAATTTGTGTCGGTGATGTAAATTGCACTATTGCTGATATTAGTAAATGGTCCGATGTTCCGAGGGGTTGTTCGACTTTTGTCTTCGTAGTATCTGGTTCGTTTGTCAAAAACAGATCCAGCAAATTGTTGTTATGATGTGAATTGTCTGCGATTCTAGTGGGACACTCTATCATTTGCGTCAAACCGTGATAATCTGCGAGTATCAGTTCGGCTTGTCGTCCTACGTCGTCAGTGCGCGATGAATACTTAAGCCATTCTTTATTATGAATATTAAAGTCTCCAAGAATGGCCAGTCTTGCTTTGGGGTAGTCCGTGGTAATCTTGTCTAGATTAGCCGATATTTGATCGAAAAAGGGACATCCTGGGGGAGAATTTGGGGATCTATATAATCCTAATATAAACATAGTTTCATCAACACCTGAGATCTTCAGTGCTATAGAATTATGGTGCTTAGAGTTCAACTCGTAGGCCTTAATTCTCATACATGAAAGTGAATCTCGAACAAATACACAGACACCGTGCTTGTTATAAAAGGAATGTTCCACTTCGTAACTAGGTATCCGGTATTTATCGGGATCCAACTTCGATGCTTTGCCACTAACAATTGTTTCGGTAAGAAACAATATGTCAGGCTTATTTTTTTCGATGTAGTGATGAACCTCGTTTAGATTCGAATTGAGACCTCTTATGTTGGTAAAGTCAATGCTAAGCTGTTGGTTCACTCTGCGGCCATTTTGTTGAGACAAAGACTTACCCTTTGACATTGCAGGCATAGCTACTGAAATTCGGCCAGGCCTAAATTTCAACACTAAACAGTACAAAAGAAACTGGGTATCTCTGTCACAAAAACACGGTAGCAGATTTCATGCAACAGTAGCACGATAAGAGAAAAGCAAAAAAAAATGGGGACACAAAATACACTAACAAAATTGAAGAGTACAAATAAAGGGTTAAATTTGAAATTCCTAAGTTTTGTCAAAAAAAAACATTTCATAATCAACTAACTGATATTTTCCAACTCTTAAAATAAGTCCGAGGTGGGAGGAGCTAGATCATGTCACAAAACTTCAAATAAAAAAAAAAAACCCAGGCAATTCAAAAAAAATCACTAACAACTAAAACAAAACTTTTGGGTTTCTATTACCAAGACAAATGCTTTAAAATAATAAATAAATTTATTACATCAAAGCAATAAAAGGTAAAATTTTACCTGCCTACCTCTTGGTAATAGTGAACACAAAATACCAAATAATTTTTTAATAAAGAACAATCTCACCAATTATATAATTGTACGCGTCCGTTCTTCAACACTTTTATTTTTCATAAACATTAACACAAACACTATAACACTTATTTACTTATTAGCTACTACACTTACTAACACTTATTAACACTTGTAACACTATTATTTATCTATTTTCGATTATTTTTGTTTTTTGTTCCTTTTATTTTAAAATTTAGGAGACGTCGACTCGTCTGACTCCGAATGATGAATGAGTATGAATGATGAATGATGAGGAGTATATAAAACATAAAAATAATTATTTGGATAAGGTGACCAGACGTCCCGCTTTTGGCGTGACAGTCCCAATTTTCAACAATTTGCCCTGCGTCCCGCGGCATTTTAAAAATGTCCCGATTTTGCAAAAGAAAACAGAATTTCGTTATTCAAATGAAAAAAGAATTTCGTTATTACTTCGGTCTGAAAGACCTAAGTAGTACAATCTCGAGCCAAAAGTGAAATTCTAACCCCCACTTTTTTGGCATTTCTCGACGCTTTAGGACCTACTGATTCTAAAGAAGCAACAAAAAAAATGAATGCCTGCCGTCACAACCGACGAAATCTAGAAAACCGCTGGAGGGATTTAAAAATTTTTTTCTAAAAATAGGTACACTCAATAGGAAGAGCCGAAAGGACGATGTGTTCGATAACTGTATCGTCAAGTGTATCAAAGAAAAAGGAAATTTGCATATTTTTTGCTTAAAAACGTTCAGTTTAAGTGATTGAGTAGGAACATTGGTTTTGGAGAAATCTTAATGGTCGGAATTGGTATGTGAGGCCGAAAACTAGATTATTGCATCATAAGTTTGTCAAAAAAATGTTGTCAAGTGTGTCAAAAGACAGATTTTATTTATTTTTTTATCCAATTTTTGGAAAAAAATTAAATTAATTATTTGTATGACATGAAATTTTATTATTATTATAGAGAATTATGGTATTATAAGTTTGTCAAAAAAATGTTGACAAGTGTGTCAAAAGAAAGAGTTTTATTTATTTTTTCGCCCATATTTTGGAAAAAAATAAAATTAATTAGTATTGTATGACATGAAATTTTATTATTATTATTAAGAATTATGGCATTATAAGTTTGTCAAAAAAATGTTGTCAAGTATGTCAAAAGAAAGATTTTTTTTTTTACCTAATTTTTTGGAAAAAAATAAAATTAATTATTTGTATTACATGAAATCTTATTATAATTATTATCGAGAATTATGGCATTATAAGTTTGTCAAAAAAATAATGTCAAGAGTGTCAAAAAATGGTTTAATTTTTTTTAGTCAATTTTTTGGAAAAAAAAAATTAGCTGGTTTTATGACGCAAATGTAATTGAACATGAAATTGGACATGGAAATTTTTGAATTTGTTATAGTTTTTGAAATATTTTTGGAATTTTGAAAAAAGTTTGTATTTTTGAATTTGTAATAATTTTTGCAATATTTTTAGAATTATGGAAAAAGTTTTAGAATTTTGAAAAAAATAGAATTTGTGTATCTTATATATATTTTAGAATTTTGAAAAAAGTTTCAATTTTTGATTTTGTAAGAATTTTTGAAATATTTTTAGAATTTTTAAAAATTGTAAATTTTGTAAAGAAGCGCTGATGCATTGGCGACCCAATGAAGTAGCTTAGCAGGTCGCGTTCCAAGCGAGGTTTATTTATAGCCCCTGACTAGCGGCAGCCTTGGGATCGAGTAAGAAATCCTGCTACTCCAACACAAATAATCGTAATGTACGCGAAATACATGATATATACGAAAATGGAAGATAAGCAAGTGAAAGAGCGAGACTCTGGCGACCCCATAGGTGAAAGAACCGCGATCAACCCGTCCAACCCCACATTTACACACATACTCACACACATGCACACTATCACTTATATCTACATCCATGCCCCCATTCATGCACACCTGAAACAATCCAATATCATTCTAAATTTCAGTTAGTACTAAATTTACATCCTTATCTCCATTATAAGATAATGGTGCTAAAAGTTCTGTTAAGTTATTTTTATCATTTTATCATAGGTTTGTACTTTAAGAAAAAGAAAAAAAAATATGTTCTACGTTATTACTTCCTCAAATTATTAGATTCATTATACTTATTATTATTATATACAAAAAAAAACAAATGTACAATCTTCAGTCAACGGTACCAGTTTCATTGAAGATAATTTACAATGTGGTGTTAATATAATTAATACATCATTATGCCCAATAAATATAATTTGAATAATTTGAAATTGATTATTCCATAAACTTGTTACTGATATAGCTGAATAAAAATATCGGTAAAAACTAGAACGAATGTGTCGTTATAAAAAAACAAGTTTGAAGATTATATTGTTTTTATATGAGAATTATTGTCGGATGATTTTCTTAAATGATTTTAATTATTTGCAGTATTGCAACTACTACTACAGCCACTACCACTACCATTAGTGGCTATAGTATTACTAGTAGTTGTAGAAGTCGATGAGGTTTAGTCGCATTTGAATTCATTTCATTCAATACCACTTTGGGTGGTTTTAGATGTAATTGACTATTCTTTAATGGGTGAGTTGGTAACACAATATCATCTAATTCAACTTCCCATAATCTCATTCCAGGACGAGTTTTTTTTTATATCCCAATCGGATGGTGTTATAAAAGCCACAACAAATGCACCATCAAATAAATCTTCATCATCATTTATCCAATAAAAAAAAACATGTTACAGTTGTATCAACATTCTGCGCTGCTACCCTTGGTGGTCCGGATGAATTCCACACATTATTCGTAACCACACATATAACCCCTTTTGTGGTTGAAATTGATATACATTTTTCTTTCTTTGTTTTTTTTCAAGCCTTGGTATTGCAATCTGATTCATAGGACCATATTTATTTAGTATTAGTTAAAAATGTACAAGGGTCGCGTTTGAGTAACTACACGCAACCCGAGGAAGTACTTCGTAATACAAAGGACATATAAAAAAATGTAATACGTACATAAATAGATGTAATTCTACTTTGTTATATAAGGGAAGTATAATATTGAAATTGAATCACGAACATACATCACACGAACCCCCCCACATAATCACTCTCATATACCCCCACATCCATACACATCCATACCTCTAAATTCAAAATTAAAAATAAAATAACACTCACCCCATTAGTTTATCCAGAACCCCAAATCCTCGTTCACCCTGAAGACGTCTACATCGTCTTTCCCAACAGCTCCATCCAGTTTAAGAAATCCATAGCCAAAAAATGCGTTACGATCACACACAACCAAAAATTCTGGCACCTGTGCGTCGTAAGGTGTAGATGTCTTACGCACAACGGTGTCGCTTGATGGTAATGTATAGATCAGATTGAAGTTATTACACGCTCCAGTATCAACACGAGGTGCAGCCGTTAATCTCAACTAGAATTCCTGAACCCGGCTGATCTCACAATGGTATAATTTAAACAATTGAGGCGAGTGTCAAATATCCACCAGTTCAATTCTTATCAACACCAATTAATTATAAAATATCTTAGGTGATCGGATGATACAGTTTAGTCACAATATCAAATAAATTACATAAACGAATTTTACTTAATAACAAATGATTGTATTACTAGAATGTTTTACTGAACAGAGTTCTCCAAGTAACAATAGTACATAAAAAAAACTTCACTATTATATAAATCTATTAATATAGCTTAATTACGTTCGAGAACATTACTCAAGAAACAAAACTTTTCAATTTTCAATTTAACTGACATTAGTCTTACAAAACTTAATTTCCAATTATATGTCTGTCTGTAGAAAACTTGTATTTCGTTGGTTTTTATAGGAAAAAAAATTTTAATGCAACAAACAACCGGTATTTATGATCATATAATTACTTTATCATTTCGGATTCGGTATGGTGACGGACCAAGCTTGTAAAATCAAGGTCTTAATACAAAAAAAAACCAATCAGTTCACCGTTATCGTAGGTTTATTACGTTAATGAACCCGGAATCAAACTTGCTAACAGTGCAAAGTACTGTAATTTTCATTTGGATGAAACCGAATCTTTCCACTGATTATTAGAAACCAACTATAAAATATGTTACCTGCATACCTGGAGTCAAAATTGTATGCCCAAGTTTTCCACGGCACAAATCGATAATTAAATTTTTTTTCTTTAAATAACTCTTTCGTTAATAATTCTCTAACAATTCAGAAATATATATCTATCAACTTTTCTTTTAAGTTATACTTTTCCACAATCACAAACAGATAAGTTATTTTTTTTGTTTTATTGAATCTACTTTACAACTAATGGCCACAAAATAATTTAACACAATTGATACAAAATACACAAATTTTAAAACTTTAAACTAACTAGCCATAATGGATTCATTTTCTTTTAAAAGATAATTACTTTGATCACAAATAGGAGTGATCATACCAACTCGACAAGTATCGAGAGACGTCAAATCCACATCCAATCAGAAAAATCTAATAGAAATAAATAGTCTGATGGAAAATAATCGACTAAGTCACAATGGACTAACAAAATATGTAAGAGAGCGAGGCCGCCTGTCAATTACTATTTATATACAATTAATATCGAAAATGCAGTTTCTATGGGGAAATTTGATTTTCGCTAATTCGTTAATATTATTTTACCCATTAAGAAATTCGGATGCTAGCTTGTAAAAGAAATTTGGAAAATTTTTCAAAGAAAGAAATTATTTACAAAACATTTGAACGAATTGTATATGTAAATAACATGAGTATGGATTAATGAGAATAACCCACCGTTTTTTATACAATTTCACAGCGACTAAGGATTACAAACCAAACATAGGAAACTACGGGTGGAATATTATTAATTAATAGATGATTGATTGTAGAAAATATATATTGATTAGCGGAACTACGGGTTAATTATATCAATTCTATAACAGTGATTAACGATCACAAATTGAGCAAATAGTGTTTTAATGAAAAAGACCACACAACCGTTTTAGAATAACAAATTTTATAGTGGTTAATGATTATATATTGGGCAAAGGAAACGGCATTGGAATAATATTGCACAACTATTTTTCTGATACCAAACTTATGTGGCGAAAGCTATAATAAATGACGACCATGAATTAAGTATAAGACCAAGTATACAGGACAGAATGAAAAACGACTATATACAAACTTATGCGAATGCAATTTTGATACGTATGAGGAAACAGTGTATGTCTACGGCATAACAATTTTTGATTTTATTATAATTTTTGGGATTTTGAAAAAGTTTGAATTTTTGATATTGTTATTATTTTTGCAATATTTTTAGAATTTTGGAAAAAGTTTGAATTTTTAAGAATTTTTGGAATATTATTGGAATTTAGAAAGTTTAGTTTTAGTTTAAATGTTTGATTTTATTCTAATTTTGGAATATTTTTTGAATTTTGAAAAAAGTTTCAAATTTTAATTTTGTTATAATTTTTGCAATAGTTTTAGAATTTTTAAAAAAAGTTTCAATCTTTGATTTTGTAATACTTTTCGGTATATTTTTAGAATTTTGAAAAAAGTTTGATTTTATTTAATTTTTACAATATTTTTGGAATTTTGAAAGAAATATGAATTTGTGATTATGTAATATTTTCTCGAAACGCTAAATGGAAAAGTTTTTTAGTAGATTGCTGAGTGTATCATCTTTTCACTAAAAACCATGTACTCATAAAAGTTTGTTGCCAAAAACTATATCAAAATCCCTAACCCAGACCGAAGCCTTGATATCTCAGAGCTTGAGATTTCAGTACCTCCATATTTTAAAATTAAATTTGGGCAATTTATTTATGCTAAATAAAACATTTTCTTTAGTTTAAATATATACATTAATCCCTCCGACTGCGCGGTTCATTGCGCAATTTTTCACTGCTAATGATGAGATGAGTTTTCAATACTAATTTTCGCACTGCGTGATTAAAATTTCCAACCGCGCGACGTTTAAAAATTTTTTTTAGAATATGTAGGTGAATTTCGAAAGATTAAAATGAAAAAAATAGAATTTACCATATGGGTCATTCGTTTACAAATCGAACAGATTTGAACAAAGTCTGACAGACACATTTGTGATTTGGCTTAAAAAATTTTTTAACGGGTATGATATCGAAAGAAATATACGTGTTCGAGGATTTTTTTTTAGAAAATAGAGGCGATCCAAATTTCGAGAGTTTCGTGATTTTTGGCTTGACGACCTATATTCAAAAATTCATAACTTCGGTTCTTTTAATGATAGAAGCTTTTGTTTTATTTTATTTTAAAGTTAAGAGATGGAATTAAAAAAATAAAATAATAAAAATAAATTAATAAAAACTACTTTTTTTTAAGGCGTTTATGCTTCATGTAGGAGCGTTGCCAGGCTAATCAGCTTTGAATATTCACCACGGTCATTCGCAACAGCGACATAATTACCATGGCAGCCGATTTTTTAAAGGTAGTTTATTACGTCAGTCTCCCATTGTAGTCGTGGTCTACCTCGCGGTCGCCTACTCTTTGGGGTACTAAAGTACATTTTTCTAACCATTCCAGACTGTGAATCGGCTCGTAGAACATGCCCAAACCAAGCAATCCCATTAGAACGGATACAACCTATTATATCAGGACCCTCAAGAAGGTCTCTGATCTCAAAGTTATACCGGGTTCTATACACTCTATCGTCTATCTTAAGTGGACCAAAAATGTAGCGTAGGATCTTACGCTCAAATACAGATAAATGCGATTCGTCGTTTTGTGTAAGGGTCTACGTTTGTGACCCATACATCACAACCGGTCTAATCAATGTCTTGTATAACTTGAGCTTGGTGTTAGTTGATACATACGGTGATCCAAGGAGAGGTTTAATTGAGTAGAAAGTTCGATTACCTGCAGCGATTCGTTTGAGTCAAGCATTGATCACAAATATTTAAAAGATTCAACTACCTCAATTCGTTCATCGCCGCACATCAAATCTTTCTTCTCAGCCTCTCTTGAAACATTCATATGTTTGGTTTTATTGTAGTTAATTTGCTGTATTGCCAATTTTCCTAGCACCACTCTCAAGCGACTTGAAAGTTTCAGTCATAACAGCTACACTTCGGCCGAGGATGACAACATCATCAGCGTAAGCAATCATCTGTACTGAGTTTATTGACAAGACATTGTTATAAGTCGGTAGTTTCTTTTGACGGCACACATATTCTAAGGCTAAATTAAAAAGTATAGGAGAGAGGATAGCATCACCTTGCCTAAGCCCGGAGTCGACTTTAAAAAAAACTTGATATTTCGTTCTCTACTCGTACACAGCATTGAGAGTTCCGTACTGTCATTTTGCATTGTGAAACCAGTTTACCAGGGATTCCCATTGACACCAGAGCAGACCATAGAGTCTCTCGCTCGAGGGAGTCGTAGGCCTGCCTGAAATCAATGAAAAGTTGGTGCACAGGTATGTTGAACTCTCGGCACTTTTCCAAAATCATCCTTATCGAGAAAAGTGCATCGGTGGTACCTCGGCCCCGCCGGAAACCACACTGATATTCTCCAAACAGTGGTTGAGCAAAAGGAGCCGCATAATTCATAAAAAATAGAATATAAAGAAATGAAAAATGGCAAAAAAATTTCTAAACGAATTCCCCTCGTTCGGTTATAAATTCTAATAATTTTTTGGAAAATTCCTCAAGCAAGTGGTATTGATAATAGCTCTGGGCCTGCCGAGTCGTGCTTTTATCAATATACTTACTTTCATATTAAGGTACATTCTTTGATTTCGTATTTATTTTATTTAGACTTTATATAGAAAAACTCCCCTCTTCAATAGGAATTTAATGATATGCACGAACGAGATCAATTATTTATTTGTCAGGAGTAGTATGACATTATTCAGAGAGCGGTAGTCCCCTTAAAGTCTACACTCACCGTCCTTAAACGAGATAAATAAAATTGACCCATGGTTACACGGTAGGCAAATAAATAACTTGAGACAACATTAGCTCGAATGCTATCTTTGCTATGGTCAGTTTGTCTGAAGCTAGTCTATGGTATTTATATGAAACTGGAGGTCTATGGGTTTCAATAACGTGAGTCACGTTGTGCTTGACTGGTTTAGCCATGTGATTTTTGGACGTTGATTTCAATATTAATTGACTAGTTGAGAGTTGTTAAAGACTCGACTTGTACTTGATAAGTGGAGAGTTTAGCGATGTTAGCCGCGTAGAGGGTCTAATTTCCGGAAACTATTCAGTTATAGTAGCGGAGATGAACTTCTCGAATACAACCAAAATGATTTAACCTTGCAAAACATATCTGAAAATTTAATAATGTAAATATTCGCCACATGGCGAACGGGAAGTCTGAGGGAAGTCTTGACTTTGTCGAAACCGTTTGTTTTGTTTGTTTTTTTTTTAAATAAAATAAAAATTACAATAAGTGATTCCAGTGATATGATATGTATGTGATATTTCAAATTAACTAGTATGTCAATAGCTGGCGTACGCGGGGTTGTCACGCCCGTAGATTTAAAATTAAAGAAACAAAAACAACCAAATATGATCCCTCTATGCAGAATTGTTGCATAAGTCATGATTTTGCAGACTGTTCAATGTCGACAAACTAAACAATCCAGAACCGTAGCATACCTGTGTCTTGTTTGTTCCGAATGCGTTACAAATCTACTCTTTCATAGAATAAATTTCCTATCGATTAATCACATCCTATCCATTCTTTTGATTGCTTGGTTTCCCACTCGTACTGTATCATCACCTCTTGATGGGTAATATCGTGCTTACATTAGATTGTGATACTGTTCTGTACGTTAGAATTGGTCAAGATTCGCTGACTAAGATTTTTTTTGATATTTGGATTTATTCACACTTTCAGATCATTTAGATTTCTTTGACTATGTTTGACGTTTGGATTATGTAGCTAGAGTTTCGTATGCAGTGCAATTTTGTTATTCTTTATTTAGAATATTCTTATAGTTCAATAGTGTAACTAAGCTTACAACATTTTCAGCTAAAATACTGTTATTAGAAAACAAACTAAATTTCTAAACTTTTATGACTCAACTGTTCTAGACACAGTATTTGATGTCGGTTCTACCATTCTGTACGTTCACTTCTGATGTTGTGATTCTGATCTTTTGATGATTCTACAAGTTTGTTAAACTGCACAATATATCCTCAAAACGTCAGCCCCATGGCTTGTCACAATCACGAAAACGCCAAATCAAGTGACTGTATATATACTCTGCATTCCTGAGTTGAATCCAACGGATGATGATCTGGGCTATTCACATTGTTTTGCATTCGCGATAGTTTTAAACATTAAGACATAAAAACATTTATAATTTTATTGCTGTCACCAATGTTATAACTTATCCTGGATTGGTCTACCAATTTAATATATATAATTCCTCAACCTACTCCAAAAAACGTGTTTTATATCAGAATGCCGTGTAACAGATCGGATCGTTTCCAATGTTTTTTAAATTTTTATAAATGAGTTTTATAAATGATCCCCGCATAAAAGGTCGCACCCATTAAATAATCCCACTTCTTTCTTATTGTTTTTAATTATAAACCATTATTGCAAAATTAAATGAGAAATTTTGTGTTCTAGATTTAAAAATAAAAATGCATCCAGAAAAATACTTGTAGGAGGATTTTAAGGTTGCCGGTTAGGAATATGTTTAAAATTTAAAATGGATGAGCTTATATGGCAAAATGATGAAGCAAATGTCATATTCTTGATATTAAGTGCTAAATTAAAAAGGATGGAAGTCAAAAAGGTGAAGTGAAAGTAGACTTGCATATAATGACTGTTGTGTTATTCACCTGGCTAATTAACGACTGAGAAAACTTTAGGCTCATGAATAACAATTAAACTTAGCAACAAACTATTCGTTGTTTTTTTCTTTCTGAAGAAAAAATGAACCCCTTTCTCAGGGTCTATTCTTTTATAGAATTTCACAGAGGATGCGCTTTGTTCTGCCTTTCGTATTGAAATAAATATTTTCGATTCATGATGTTTCTGTTTCTTAAGATTGGTCTTCGTATTCTTGATGCTGTTGAATTTATTTATTTATTTATTATATTAAATGTTGAAATATTCATCTGGTCTTATCATCTAACTCTTAACTATTAGTCGTTGCCCTATTTGTTGGTCCAAGCTAGAAGAAAATAAAACTTTACTTGCAAACATTCATAAAATTTTCACTGACCGGTTCGAAGGACCAAAAATTAATAGTGTATATGATGTTGAATTGTTGTAGGTTTTTGTATCTCTATTATGCCTTCATTGTGTGAGATTACTCAAACCATTCAAGGTTGAAAGTCGCTTTCGAATTTACCATTTTTGATAAATTAAACACCTTATTTTAAGATATTTAAATATGTCATTTGTATGACCGATTAATGATATCTACAAACCTACTCGAGTTCTGCTTCTACAAGAGTTCTGCTCAAATACAAATACAAAATATGGGATTTTTTGCATTAAATTTCTAGACAATACTTTTGAGTGAATTCATAGAATGGGGAACATTTCTATTCTAATTAACATCCTAAGTCACGATTGTATAGTCATTATTGATTGTTTCCAATCAATGTGAAATCAATGGCTGACGCTTGGTCAATTTGTTTGTCCTATATGTATTAACATTAGACTACATTAAGGGAATTTTAATTTATTTTTGGATTTTTGAGATCGATTAAACTCAAGTAAGTAAAGAAGTAATTGGAATTTTTTCAATTCAAAGATATGGTTTTGAAGTTTCTCAGAAAAAAACTCCAATTCACATTTTTCGTGTTTTGGATGGGATTCGAACCTACCCTCGTCAGTGCCTGGCAATTTAATGCAAAAAATCCCATATAATGTAAAAACATTTCCATAATATGGAGTCTAATGACAGTGGAAAAATTCAACTTAAGTAAAAAATAAATAAGTGATGAAGAAGTTTCAACTTTGAAATTTTCATCGCCCCAACGGCGTAATCGATAGCGTGTCTGCCCAAGGATTCGAGCCGGGCACTGACGAGGGTAGGTCCCCGTCCGCAACACGAAAAATGTGATTTGGAGTTTTTTTCTGAGAAACTTCAAAACCATTACCCGGATTACCGAAGGCAAGTCATGTCACTTTAAATGACTCAAGTCACATCGCATCAATTTTCGTATTGTTGAAGTCGTTTTTTACGCCTCAAGTCATTTTATACGACAGATGTCACTTTAAATGACATTTTAGTCGCCTAAATTTTTCATGTGACAATAACTTTTTCAAGCGTATTTAATTGTTTTTGTGAATTTGAAACGTAAAATGTAAGTTTTTTTAGTTTTGGAGTTTTTTCGTTTCAGAATTTTTAGTTTCGTCGTGACTGTTTTTATCGACTTCAATAATACCAATTTGTAAGCGACGTGACATGACTATAGTCATGTCACTTGATGTGACGCGACTTCAGTAATCGGGGTGCATATCTTTGAATTGAAAAAATTCCAATTACTTCTTTACTTACTTGAGTTTAATTGATCTCAAAAATCCAAAAACAAATACAAAAGTTGAGTGAAAATTGTTATATGTGTTGCAAATGACTCGAAACGCATATTTTTAAAACTTACATTTAAGGATGCAAGGTCCGTCTTACATTGATTTAAAATTTCCACAAATATGTCAGTTTTCTTAACATTCTTGAGAAAATTTCTATTTATTATTATCTAATTTTAAGGAACAATAACCGGCTTGAAGGACCAAAAATTATGTCTGTTTTATCTGGTATTTTATGTAAGGTTGAGTTTTTCTATCATGACTTCATTAGGTGAGATTACCAAACCAACCAAAGTTGAAAAGATTACCTTTACCTTTTTCAAAAATTATTTACCTTATTTTTAGATATTATGAAATGGCTGTCGTATGATCGATTAATTTTATCTGGCAACCTACTCCCATATTTTAATGATATTTTTCTCAAAATAAAAAGGAAATTATTTTTAGTTCTGTCGTTTTTAAAACTAACTGTTAAGTGTATATATATTGCGGCTGACTGGAAAATCATACTTTTAATATTTATATATTTGGATACATGAGTCTTACAATGTGTTAAAATATCAGAAATATGTCACTTTGTTAACAATCTTCAGAAAATTGCAATTTTTATCATTTAATTTTAACGAACGACACTTAATTAGCAGTAAATTACCGGCTCGAAGGACCAAAAAGTATATTGTTGACGACAATACCTAAACAACTAATTAAAAAACAATAATTTAATATAGAAAAATATTAGTTCATCTATCAGAATATAGATTTAGTGAATCTAATTAAAATCAACAAATCATAGAATAATCAATTAGCTTAGGTCAAAACCTTTCGATCATATTAAATTAGTAAAGTTCACCTTTTTTACAATAGATGTAAGGAAATTTAATTTATATTTGGAAATATTAAGAAAGGCTTCGATTAATTATTAAAAGTTTTTGATTAAAAAACTTGCATAGTCATCTTCACTTTATATTTGAACTTTCCTGTGAACGGTGAAAAATATTAATTAGCTGTGATTTTGTTAAAATAAAACAATATTTGAATATTATTTTATTGTTTTTATTTAATAACGATTTTTGGAAATTACACCCGGACATTCTCATCTCATCTGAATATAATAATTGAACCTCTGCTGTGAAATAGGAAACGCATCATTTTTGGAATAATTTGGTAATTTATTTGTACAAGCATAAAAGGCGGTAAAACTCAACAAATACAAAATAGTACAACTGGACTCGTCAAGATAAATTGTGGATACGCAATCAACGAGTGCAGCTGATATTATTCATGGTCCTTCGAAGTCGGATTTGCTGCATATAAAATCGTGAGTACAAGCCAAACTATTCTTTATATATATAAACAATTTATACAAAAAATAATACTTAAAAACGGTGAAAGGTGATTATTTAAACGTGCCAATACTAATGAATGAATATAGTGAACACGTTATAAACTTAAGTGAAATTATATAAATACATTTGTGCGAAAATTATAAATCAAACTGTGAAAGGTGATTCTTGAAACGTGTCATTACTGAGTGAATCAATATAGTGATCACGTTATACGCTGAAATAAATATATATAAATACTTTGCGCGAAAATTACTAATTAAAACTGCGAAAAGATTATTGAAACGTGTCAATCCTGCAGTAAATATATATAAAAGATATAGTGAGCACGTTGTAGAATTCTTACAAATGGCGGAAAATAGAGCAATAAAGCGCTTCTTGAAAACACTAGAAAGTATGAAAGTGCAAGTAAATCTCTTTAGCATTAGTACTCCAATTAGTGATATAAAAACTTGCATGGCTCTGTTAGCAGACGATTGGAGAGAATTTCAAGCGCTAGAAAAGGCCGTAAAAGGGAAATTTGATGAATCACAAATAGACAACGTGGACAAAATTGAAAATATGCATCTTGAGTTGAAACAAAAGCTTGTCAAATGGGAAAAGCTTTATGAAGAGAATAATGCACAAATACAAAATAACTTGATGGATGATTTTATGCTTAATCAAAGCAATTTTCTCCAGCAAATATCATCTATTCATAAACCAGATAATGAGGTTCGTTTACCACGAGTTAATATACCATCGTTTAATGGAGTGTATGCAGAGTTTCCCTCCTTTCGTGATCTATATGAAGCGTCTGTCCATAACAATAACAATATCTCAAAGGTTCACAAATTGCAATATTTAAAAGGGTTGCTTAAAGGTGAAGCCTATATGCTGATCAATCATCTGGCAGTGACAGAAGCTAACTACGATGAAGCGTGGGACAAGATAAAGACACGGTACAACAAGCCAAAGCATGTCATACACAACTTGTTGAAACAATTTCTGGAACAACCAAACGTACAACAAGGTTGTGCAAAGTCAATTCGTCGCTTAGCTGACGTTTCGGATGAAGTCCTACGTGGGTTGAAGGTGCTTGATGAGCGTGCTGAAGGCCGTGACCCCTGGCTAATTTATCTACTTATTCAAAAACTAGACCAGGAAACGAGAGAAGCTTGGGCGCACGAGACAGCGGGAGTCAGCTTCCCTACAATGGAGCAGTTGTTTATCTTTTTAAACAAAAGAAGTGATGCCTTGGAGAGCTTAAGTTCAATGCAGAAGACCAAAACGTATCCTCAAAGAAGAACAAGTGCTTTAGCTTCGCATATAAACCAATTAGTATGCCCGTTATGTGAAGGAGAGCATTATTTAAGCAAATGTGATCAATATTTACAGCGAACATTTGCAGAAAGGAAACAACTAGTAGTTGAGAAAAAACTTTGTTTCAATTGTTTATCTTCATCTCACCAGTCAGTGGTGTGTAGATCCAAATATAAATGTGGTAAATGTCGCAGGAAGCATCATTTGACTCTGCACTCAGAAGAAGATGTTAATAATCCACGGATCAATGCAACTCTCAACGCAAATGCATTGAATAATACTTTGGAACCATCTAGCTCAACCGATGTTCAAGCAAATGCAGCAGCCATACCAAATTTTCAATCTTTGCTACCAACAGCTATAGTTCTAGTAGCTGACAAATCTGGAAATTCTCAAAGATGCAGGTTACTGCTAGATTCCGGATCACAAGCCTCTTTCATCACAGAAGCTTGTGCGCAGCGTTTGAATTTACCGAGATCTCAAGCAAATGTTGCAGTTACAGGTTTAACAGCTGGAAAAGTAACCACCAGAGGAATTACATCAATAAATATTAAGTCGTTGTATTCGTCGGAGGAATCGATTCAAGTTGATGTTTTGATCATAAATCAGCTGCCAACGAGATTACCAAGTTTCAATTTCCAGCTCCAAGACTGTTGTTTTTTGGACGATTTAAAACTAGCTGATCCATCTTATAACCAAGTATCTGCCGTTGATATCCTGATAGGAGCTGACAGATTTTTTAGCATTATCAAAGATGGGCAGTTAACTAACTCAAATAATTCAATAGTCGCACAACGTACCATTTTTGGTTGGATTGCGGCTGGAGTTACCGGTGAAGAAAACGTCGTAAGAACAGACAGCAGCCAAGAAAGTTATTGTACTTTAAATTTCCATTTAGATGTAGACATTGATAGAACATTAAAACAATTTTTTGAGCAAGAAGAAATTCCCAATGTCCAGATTATGAGTCAAGATGATGTCGAGTGTGAAGAATATTATAAAAAGACGCACAAACGAGATGAAAGGGGTCGTTACATCGTCTCTATTCCCTTCAAAAATAATACCGCTCAGCTTGGCAACTCTATCAACGTTGCCAAAAGAAGATTTTTAGCGTTAGAAAGGAAATTTCAATCTAGTCCATCACTAAAACATGAATACGCTAGATTTATAAGTGAATATCTAAGTAGGGGATACCTAGAAGCTGTTTCTGAAGCTGATAAAATGATTGAGCAGTCTAAGTGTTTTTATTTGCCTCATCATTGTGTGATAAAACAAGCGAGTGAAACGACAAAACTAAGAGTAGTTTTTGATGGATCAGCGAAATCTTCTTCTGGGATATCACTAAATGAAACGATGTTAGTCGGTCCGACTATTCAGCCCACTTTATGGTCAATCTTATTAAGATTCAGAAAGCACAAAATTGCATTAGCAGCCGACATTGAGAAAATGTACAATCAAATTTTGGTTTGTGAAAGTGATAGTCAATTTCAACGTATTTTATGGCGAAGCGAAATAGCTGATGAGCTTAAACATTATAAACTAAATACAGTTACCTTTGGTTTATCTAGTTCGGCATTTTTAGCTATTAGAAGTATTCATCAGCTAGCATATGATAATCAAGATAGTCATCCAAATATTATTGATCATCTTATAAATGATTTTTACGTTGATGATTTTATCTCTGGTGCTGATAACATTGAAGAAGCGACGAAACTAAAAAGAGAAATGAATGATTTGTTAATAAGCGGTGGTTTTAATCTAAGAAAATGGAAATCAAATGTGCCTGAACTCACAGTGAATGGAGAGACACAACAAACCACTTTGTTCAATAATTCAGAAGAATCAAAAATATTAGGTCTACAGTGGAACGCAGCAGAAGATACTTTTACCTTTAAACTCGATTTGAAGGAGAGTAATGAGCCCACCAAACGTCAAGTTATTTCCGAGTATTCAAGGGTCTTTGATCCGCTGGGTTGGTTATCTCCTTCGATCATTTTAATGAAAATAGTATTTCAAAGGCTTTGGCTACACAAATTGGGATGGGATGATCATCTGCCAGCGGAAATATCAGAAATATACAACAAAATCCGTGTTGAGTTGAAAGATTTAGAAAAAATAAAGCTCAAAAGATACATTCCACAAGACGGTAAAATGGAATTACATGGTTTCTCCGATGCCAGCGAAAGTGCGTATAGTGCGGTGGTATATTGTAGAGCGGTAGACAATAATGGTGTTGTCTCAGTTAACTTAATGGCAGCTAAAACAAAGGTGGCTCCAATCAAGCAGGTGTCCTTGCCACGACTTGAACTATGTGGTGCTCATTTACTCACAAAACTTATGCGTCTTGTGCAAGAAACAGTGAAGATGCCAGTGGAATGTTTTGCCTGGACGGACTCTACAATTGTACTATCGTGGTTGTCGAGTCATCCAGTCAGGTGGAAAACCTACGTTGCTAATCGTACGGCTGCAATCATCAATCAGATACCGAGAAAATTCTGGAATCATGTACGATCTGAACACAATCCTGCAGATTGCGCATCTCGTGGGATTTTGCCGTCTCAATTAATCAAACTAGATCTCTGGTGGCATGGCCCAGCATGGTTAAAAAATTACCAATCGACTTCTGCAAAAGAGGATGATTTTGCTGTGAATCCAGAATATTTGAAAGAAGAAAGAAAAATAACCAAGCTTTTAGTTTCCAACACCCATTGCAAGGAAGATCAAATCAGCACATTAATTCAAAAGATATCTTCCTATAATAAACTGAAAAGAATTTTTGCTTACGTTTTAAGACTTATAAATAATATGAGAAATGACAAGTTGAATAGAAGCTCGGGTTCTCTTACGGTGATTGAACTTCGGAAGGCCAACCTCATAATCATCAAACATGTACAGAGAGAAGCGTTTGCCGATGAGGTTGATTGCCTTCAAAGAGATGTGAATATTAGAAAAAACAGCAGCATTGTAGCATTGGCACCATTTATAGATGCAGAGGGGATGTTAAGAGTCGGTGGCAGATTGAAACATCTGGACTGCCAATATGATTATAAACATCCAATGGTTTTACCAAAGGGTCATGCATTAAGTCGAATGATTGCAATACATGTGCACAAGAAAAATCTTCATCCTGGTTTGACTCTAACATTTCATCTGATAAGGCAGCAATTCTGGATAGTAGGAGGCAGAAGCAGTGTCAGAAATATAGTGAACAAATGTGTGGTCTGCTTCAGAAAGAACGCCAAAACATCTAAGCAACTAATGGGAGATCTGCCATTAGCAAGATTGAAAGCTACAAGACCATTCTCATCTTGTGGTGTAGATTATGCGGGTCCAATTGAGATTGCTACAAAAAAGGGAAGAGGTGCCAAGTTTATCAAGGGGTATATTGCACTCTTTGTTTGTATGGTGACCAGAGCTGTACACATTGAAGCCGTTACTGATCTATCTACAGATGCGTTTATAGCATCCTTAAAACGATTTATCTCAAGGCGAGGTGCTCCCGCACATATCTACAGTGACAATGGATCTAACTTCATTGGAGCACGTCGAAAACTAGGCGAAATTTTTGAAAAAATTAGCAATATTAATCACAATTCTCTAATTGCAGAGTTCTTAGCACAGGATCAGATACAGTGGCACTTTATTCCACCTGTATCTCCACATTTTGGGGGTTTGTGGGAAGCAGCTGTGAAGTCAGTGAAGTCACATTTACTCAAATATTCCTCAAATACTCACCTAACGTTCGAAGAGATGACAACTATGCTTACTCAAATTGAAGCCATTTTAAATTCAAGGCCACTCTACACGACAGCTGATGATGATGCTTCTATTGATGTTTTAACACCAGCACATTTCTTGATTGGCTCAGGAAATTTTTATATTCCAGAAGAAAACATTAGTGAAAATACACCGACCAGCAGGCTTTCTAGGTGGCAAAATGTTCAACAGCGTGTTCAATCCTTCTGGAAAAAATTCAGTGTGGAGTATTTCCATAATCTACAACAAAGAAACAAATGGCGTGAATTACAACCTAATTTTAAAAATGGAGACGTGGTGTTAATTAAGGAAGACAACTTACCATCATACAAATGGATGCTTGGGAAGATCATAGAGTTGCATCCAGATGATCAAGGCAATGTTAGAGTTGTCACTGTAAAGACGTCCAAAAATATATTAAAACGCCCAATCGTTAAAATCTGCAAACTACCACAACAGGATGATGGTTAACGACTAAGTCGTTAACGAGGCGGAGTATGACGACAATACCTAAACAACTAATTAAAAAACAATAATTTAATATAGAAAAATATTAGTTCATCTATCAGAATATAGATTTAGTGAATCTAATTAAAATCAACAAATCATAGAATAATCAATTAGCTTAGGTCAAAACCTTTCGATCATATTAAATTAGTAAAGTTCACCTTTTTTACAATAGATGTAAGGAAATTTAATTTATATTTGGAAATATTAAGAAAGGCTTCGATTAATTATTAAAAGTTTTTGATTAAAAAACTTGCATAGTCATCTTCACTTTATATTTGAACTTTCCTGTGAACGGTGAAAAATATTAATTAGCTGTGATTTTGTTAAAATAAAACAATATTTGAATATTATTTTATTGTTTTTATTTAATAACGATTTTTGGAAATTACACCCGGACATTCTCATCTCATCTGAATATAATAATTGAACCTCTGCTGTGAAATAGGAAACGCATCATTTTTGGAATAATTTGGTAATTTATTTGTACAAGCATAAAAGGCGGTAAAACTCAACAAATACAAAATAGTACAACTGGACTCGTCAAGATAAATTGTGGATACGCAATCAACGAGTGCAGCTGATATTATTCAATTGTATTTATAATGTATTTTATGTTGGGTTTTGTATCTCTATGATCTTGTGACTTGTCTAACCGATTAATGATATCTGAAAATCTACTCGCATATTTTAATAGAATTCTACTCAAATACAAAAGGAAATTATTTCGAGTGCCGTCGTTTTTAAAACTAACTGTAAAGTGCGATATGTATTGTGAATGTAATGTTATAATACTTATAAAACGATCAACGTTCTGACAATGAATTTAAATATTTAGAACCCAAAAATTATATTTCAAATTGTTATTTATTTAAACAGTTTTTAATGAGAAAGCTTAAAATACAATTTATTTTTACAAAAAAAACTAATATTATCAATATATATAAAAATTGTATCACTTTATTTAAATATTTTATTAAATTTAAGATTTATGAAATCATTTATTTTTATTACTCTTTGAGATACGATGATTGATTTAATTTCATTGTTTATGTATATGGTTATTGTTATTATTATATTTAGTTTCATTATTTATTTAATTAATTTAGCTAAATAAAAACAAAAATGTGAATTTACTTGTTTGTAAAAACAAAATGGAATAGCAGAATAAAACCAAATTTTTAAAATAGAATCACACAAAAAAAATTATTTTTTTTTATAAATTTTTGAGATACATACTTTTATCTATCTATATCTCATAATAATAATTAATAATGTTTGATATATTTATATTTTTCTTGAATATTTACATAAGTTTTAAATTAATGATTTGATTTAGTAATTTGATCAATTATTTATGATCCCGTAACAAAATTATTCGATCAAAACGATGAGTTGTTTCTAATAAAATTTGACCAGCAAAGTATAAAATAAACAAGCTCAATAAAGTTAAGATGACAAAATATCAATGTATGTATGTATGTGTATTTAAATTTTTTAAAAAATGGAATCACCGGATAATAATTTATATTTTAATTACAATCTAATTAATGGAATCTTAAGAGTGTCAGTTATTTGTATATTGGAAGTTTTTTTTTTAATATTTTATTTGAGTTCCAGTTGCTAATAAGCTACCACTTAGTTCTTACGATCTGCAATAGAATCATAGCTGTACACTTAATTTAACGTTTGCTCTTTGAATCTGCAATGCTTAATTCTAATCAAATTCACTGTTTCAATATTCCAAAGTTATAATTTATGACCTATTGTAATATAAATGAATTTTAGTCTTGATCTCTTTAAATATATCATATAACATGGTAAAATAATATTTCGAGAGAAATATAATGAAATAATATTAAACTATTAAATAATAATGGAACTTATTTTGGTTGCTACATTACATTAGAAAAAGTTATCATAAAATGCTTTTGGATATCAGTTACAAAGGTCTGATTACTATTTTTTAAACCAACGCACTTACACAGTTTCATATAAATTGTTTCATATAAATTGTTAATAAATTGTTGGAGTTAATGTTACAAATAATATTAATTAATATTCGATATTTGTAATACATTTTTAATTATCACTATGGATTCCGGTAAATCACGCTTTTAGTTTGCTGTTCATATTCTTAAAATTATATTACAAAAAAAAATCTTATTTTTATACATGGTTTGACTAATCGGTGAGACCTTGTGACACTAATGCTAGTTGATCTTTTAAGATTCGGAATGATGGCCTTTCTTCAGGACTGTGCGCCCAACATTTTTTCATGACCTGAAATAAATAAAAAAAAATTAATTTTACATTTACGCATTTTACACGAGAACAAAGTTTTTGTGCATTTTTTAATTCTTGTAGATCAGTAAGAACGATTATAAATATTTTTTGCAATTCACGTCAGGAACTTTGTCATGGGTTATGATGCTTCAAGAAAGAGGTTTGATGACACGTTAACTTTTTTCAAATGGGAATGGAATCTCTAGTAAACGAATTTGTCAAGATCAAGCCACACATTTACCTCCTATATTAGCTTTTCTAATTGTGTGTGTTGTGCAGTAGGAAAAAAAAAAGGTGTTGATGGCGCAAATTTTTCCTTTTTTTCTTGTTTTTTATTATTTTAAAAACAATAATCCGAACATATACAAAACATAACGTAGGCCAATATTTCAGAGAAGAGAGAAAATAAAAATAAAATCAAAGGTAAAGAGCAAATTTTTTAAAAAAATTTGTTGGAGGGTTCAAGTCTTTGCTTTTTTGTATCATGAAATAAAGCAAAAAACAAATATAGGATTGCCAATAACCCAGCTAGTGGCATATTTCTTGAGCTTTACACACACTACCTGTCTGTTTTTTGGAGCAAGCAATAGCGTGTCATAATCTAGAAATTTCCACAACTATGATTGAAGGTGCTACCGTTGACTGAATACAGTTCACCCGTAGGATATAAGCTGGGCTAGTGAAAGAAATATCACTGCCAATGGTATTTGATATCTCGCGTTAACTCATGTTAATCGCAGGGACGGGGGTACGCGGGGTTATCAAAACAAAAATACTTCACAAATCAATAAAAACTGGTCCCCCATGTGGCAGTCAAGAAATATCAACTTCCACAGCAGTGCTACAAGATTACTGTTTGGCGTATACTCGAATCGCAAATGTAAGAGAGTGAATGCAGAAGAAATACTTCTTATACCTTAACTGAAGTGATTTGCAAACTTTAAAATGTTTATGCATCATCAGAACGTCAATTATGTATTGTAATTACGAAAAAAAAAGTTGGACGACGAACTAACTGACCGTTTTGCACTTCACGATCTATGAATTGTGGACATCGGTTTCGATTTATCGTGGCTTAACTACAACAACAATCGCGAAGACTTCACCCAGGACTCGAGACGGAAGGTTATCACACGGAAGGAAGAAAACTCCAACAATCGGGCAAGTAAACGTGAAGTGAACCAGAGAGGCCACAACGTCAATAAAAAAAGCGGCGAAGAAGGCTAGCAAACCATTAACTAAATGAGGAGCCACACCACTTAAAGCCGGGCACTAATAGCAAGTATTAAGGTAACATTTCTGAAGGAATACTATCACCAAAATATATTGTATACAGAAGAGCTAGGGATAAGATATATGGATACGCTCGTCGTCGTATCCATAATCAGTTAACTGACTCGCAACCAGCTAGATCATGTCGAAAAATCATATAGAAAAAAACACATTTTTTGTCAATAAACTACCTTTCATGTTCAAGTAACTGATATTTTCCAACTGCTAGAATAAGTCCGAGGTGGTTGGAACTAGATATGTCAGAAATTGAAGAATGAAGGATTTGTGTCGATAATTCGTGCGAATGTCGAAAATGGGAGAAGATATCACGATCCCCTTTAAGGTAGAATATTTTTCATGAAAAGTGCTGCTTAGAAAAAAGAAAAATCCTTCCCGTTGTTAACAAAACTATGAAAAGAACACAACTAAATTAAATGTCTTTAGTAGTCGGGATAGGGGTACATTAACCAATTTTCCAATTGATCCAAATTTGTAAGGTTCCGCAAAAAATGATTGAATCAGAGTTGGGTCCCAATAGAGGGGGATAAAAGCTGCCATAACGGCCCCTAAGGGAATCAATTGGGCAAAATAGTTCATACACCCAAAGGTGATCTTTAGAGTGGTCAAATGTATGAATAGGTCCTATTAATTTTTCTCCCCAATATTCCTTCCGAATATACCTACCCTCTATCTGCCACCCTTTCGCGGTCCCCTACAAAAGATTAAAACCTGATCTTTTGTGTAAATTCGTTGTGATTGCCCCAAAGTGACCCCTAGATTGATCAAATGTATGACCAGATCCAAATATTTTTTCATTTCCCACATTTCCTCCCACATATCCCACCACCTATCCGCCACCCTTCTGAGGGTTCCCATACAAAAAACTCAAAAAATGAAAAATGTTAAAAAATAATTCATAGCTCCCCCTAGGGTGACCTCTAGGAAGGTTAAATTTATCAATAGGTCATATTATTTTTTCCTTCCCAACATTTCTTCCAAACAAACCTATCCCCTATCTACATGCCTACCCCTACACAAACACCCACATTTTGGGATAATTCTCGTCAATCTGGCACTTGTGCTCTCTCGGGGAATACTATCGCTGACCGCATTTCTGTGACTTTGAAATAATAACGAGTGTCTAATATATCGCGCAATATGCTGAAGAATCAAGACGCAAACCACAAGCTAACGATTTTGCAACAGCTGGTGTTTGTTATCTAGATGCACGCTAATAAGCTTTTTTATTGGTGTAATTGTAATTGGAAAAACTTCTTCAACAGAATCGATTGACTACCACCAAATGCAAGTTGATGATATTGACGCTGATGCTCCGCGATCGCTCTGACCCCTCAAAGGAACAAAGAGCTCTGTTGAATGTATCACCGGACTAATGGTATCTTGTTTTGACAAGTCAAAAACAATTGACCATGATGCGATTCACACTTTGATACCCACTGCAGCAGATATAGGACGCGAAGAAGATTATCCAGGACCTGCTCCTTCAGCTGGCCCTGTCGTGGTCACTCACGGCGGAGTAAAAAACTGATAATGAAACCCAAAAACGTCAACGAAGACTTCAAGAAAAAGATTTGAGCAGCTTCATCACATCGAACACAAAAAACTTTATCATTCTTGAAGTATCTCATTTGGCATGACCTCGACGACTATATAGAAGCTCTCAAAATTGTCAAGAATTTGCAAGTGGTCAACGACACGGCTGAGAGAGACGCGAAGAAGAGTTTTAAGCCGGAAAGAAGAAGAGTTTTAAGACTTGCTATTAGTCTTCGACAATTATAAGGCGCAAGTCCCAACAAGTGACAAATACAATCTTATCTAATCTTATTTTCCTATATACGCATTTTCATGCTTTACTTATTAGTTTTCGATGTCATTTGAAATAAATGCATTTAACTGCCTTAGAGCGCGAAAATATCTAAATAGTAGTTTTTATATAGATAAAATCCACTTGTAGGTGTTTTGTGTAGGAGGACCTTCAGAAGGGAGACAGGTAGGGGGTAGGTATATTAGGAAGAAATGTTGGGAAGCAAAAATGAATAGGACCTATAAATAAATTTTACCCCTCTACACATTTACCCCATTTTACCCCACGGGGTCACCCCGTGAGAGCTATGAATTATTTTTTAACATTTTTCTAAGGTGTAGGTATGTTGGGGGAAATGTTGGGAATGAAAAAATATGTCCAATCATACATTGAAGTATCAGGTTATACATTTGACCCATCAAAAGGTCACTTTGGGGTAGTCACAGCGAATTTAGACAAAATATCAATTTTTCAAATTTTATAGGAGGACCCTCGGAAGGGTAGCAAATAGAGGGTAGGAATGTTAGGGAGAAAAAAATAATAGAAACTGTTCACAGATTTGAGCCCTCTAGGCGTCACCATGGAGGAACTATGAATTATTTTCGTCTTTTGCCAAATTGACCCCCTCTTAGGGACCGTTATGGCAGCTGTTGCCCCTCTCCTATGCCCCTCTCCTAACTTCTGCTCAATCTTTTTTTACTTTTTTACTTAACTAAACAAAATTGGCCCGTAGAAGCTATCAATATCGCGGCATTTTTTCATACAGCACAAAACCAGCAGCCAAATTCTGTAACTGTGAAGTGGGGAAGTGATAAGTTTTTTATCACTTCACCGCAAAAATATTTAAGTGAGTGAAGTTTTAAAACAATAAAGTTAACACTGACGTTTTGTTTGGCAATGAAATGAAATCGTTTCTTTTGTTGTTATTGACATTATGTCAAAAAACAGCAAAACGTCAATGCGATTTGATTTTTAAAAATTGCATTTCTAAATTAAATGCAGATTAGTTTTACAAATTTAATTTCTAAAATAGTTATATATATCTAAATTTGTAAAAATTTACGTTCAAATTGTGTTGAAACTTAAATTAAACATTTAGTTTTATGTATATTTGACGTTTGACAGTGCGCGGCTTGCTATTAAATTTTTTAACACACTAATCGCATATAGAATCGCAAAAATGGTAAAATGATAAAAAATTAATGATAAAATCGAAATGAAGAAATTTTTAACACTTCACCACTTCACAGTTACAGAATTTGGCTGCAGGTTTCTAAAGATCGATGAAAATTAGAAGAAAACTATATCGATAGAAGGATATTTTCTTCTATCGATATAGTTTTCTTCTAATTCTCAACTAGCAGTTTGGTAAGGTACTTAGGCCACGAAACGGCTACTGGAGCACAACCTCCGAAATCACTTCGGTCCCAAGTGACAGTTGATGCTGTCCAAGAAAGTGGTTACGGAAAAGAGCGATTGTAGCCGTAGCATCGCAGATGTTATCACGCCCGCTTCGACTGTAGTTGCTTGAACATTAACAAGGGAACATTTAACACTCCCAAGAACCATTGATTCACTAAAACCGTTAGCAGAATCTTGCAAACCGCGGAGTTAAAATACAATGGAATACAAATACAACTCAGCTATAGCGTACATTATGATAAGAAAATAAATTAATTAATTACAGATATCAGAAGCATGGTGCAACAAAAACATGAAGGTAATAAACATATGGTTGGCATCGGTTTTGGATAGCATATAAGGAACTGGTGTCCCGGATGAGCATTCCTTATCGGATCAAAGAACTATTTTGTTCGAACTAGAAAGCACAATTGAGGAATAAACCTCTGCTCGTTATCCAGGAACATAAGGTAGAACTTATTTGAGAAAAACTAGAAGAAACCCACTCACAACAAGTAACAGTTAGCTATTTGGTGGAGCAGTGAGCTGTCAAAAAACAAAACAAAATAACAGTTCGGAAAGCTTATTCGAAAGTGCTTATCACATATAATAAGAAAATCAGGAGTGCAAAGAGAAGTAGTTTCAGAACAAATATACTGATGTATCTATAATTCATGTTACCACTATAATCTATAAACATCGGACGAAAAACGATGATAAACTTAAGATTTCGATTAAAAGACAGGATTGGACGTTTACGGAGAACAAGCAGCAAACAGCGAATCTTTTTTTAAAACGCAGCGTTCTGATGGCCATTATGCACGTGCAGTTTAAAACGAATATAAGATCAAGCCTAGAAAACTCGAGAGCTGCTATCGAAATAACTACCGTATTTGAAAGTAGATGCGCATAAGCGCTGGAGAACTACCAAGGTGACATTTATATCAAAAGTTATAAGTGTTAAGATCGTCTTTGCAAGATAGTCAGCACGTATATAGAATGGACAACGGAAACCGCAATGTTCAGGTTAAAGAAAGAATTCGTGAAACCAATGGACAACAAGGAAGTTATGACCTGTGCCTTTCTATACAAGCCTTCGCAAATACACTCTGATGCAGCTGTTCTTTCTCTGCCGTTTACATCAAATAAAGGGATTTTGCTTCAATTCATCTCGTTCGGTGACTAGTTTATCCCAGTTTTAATATTCTATATCACTAAGAGCTAGGATTATGTCTTCACGCCAGCGTTGCCGGATTCTTTCTCTCCGACTAATTCGACTGGATTTAATAAATCTGATTACATCGCAGCTTCCAGGAGCGGTCTGATTTCATGATTCATTCAGATTCTAAACTGATTTTCAACAACTTTACATGGACCATAAAATATTCGTATGATCTTCCTCTTGAATATTGATAGAATTCTACAATCGGTGGTAGTCAACGTTAGCATAGGACCAGCACAAGTCGGATTAATGCTTTGTAAAGTGTGAGTTTAAAAGACCACGAACAATGTTTTGATCGCAGAAGTGTTGAGTCTTTAATGATGTTACCACAGACCCGATATATTTGAAGTTTTCCATGGGTACTATTTCATAATCGACAGTACCCAGATTTCCGGTATATATGTCGCTGGATATTGTTAAGAGTTTTGCCGGTGTTGGTGCATAATCAAAGTCGTTTAGCATTTCTTTAAAAATGTGAGAGACAATCCTTGATATTGCTTGCTCTAACTCCGAGAAGTGCAATCTCATCTGGATAGCCAAGAATTTGACTAGATTTGTTAAAGATGCAGTATTGTGTTTCGATTTATCGCCTACTCAAACGCCAAATTAAATAGTACGGGCGGGTATGCATCACCTTGCCGAACAGCTGATATTATATCAAAAGGATGAGAAACTGACCCTTCGATTACTATTTTACAATTTGTTCCTGGTGTTGTGAGTTTATACAGAGAAACAAGTTTGTCTTAGATATCAAGGAAACAAGTTTTTCTGGGATTTGGCAAATGATCCGGTAAAGGATGTGTCTGGTGAATTCTACTTACCACATCATGGTATAGTGATGGATTGAAGCCCATCATCATGAAGGTTTGCTTAATTGGATCTGCACAGGAGACTAAATATCTCGGAGGAAATTCTCGATAGCAACTCCTGTGGAAAAACCACATGGAGGAGGTGGTAAGTAAAGTCGTAAGAGCTCTGATGGTATGCAAAACACGAAGGTGCAGCCCAGGTATCCTAAGATGTATGTAGACCATGACAGTGAGACCAGCCTACAATTAAAACAAAAGTGCTCAGGTGAGCAAAAGTGCCCAATTTAACGTTGGGAAGATAAAGTTGGAAAAGGTATGTATGTGCATCACGGGGGGTCAGGAGAACATCTTCTACCGCGTCAATGGAGATGCTGTTAGGATTTGTTCCACTCTACTTGCAGGTTAAGATCGTAGCCAGGGAAACCATACAGAGATTCAGCATGCAGGGTATGGGAAAGGGACAGATCATCGAGTCTGAATATCGAGAAAGCTATTCAAGGGAGAATCCTTGGCTTGAGTTATCTCTAAAGACGGGATGATGTACATCAATGTACATCACAGTATATTTGGCAGTATATTTGGCGTAGTATACTTGGCGAGTGACATATAAACTGAAAAGTGAGCCCATTTGCATGCACCCTGCTAAAGTTTGAGCTTAATCGATCAACGGGTCTAGGATTGGCAGCATATTTTGTCGATTTATGACGTTACGTAGCAACCGTTCTATTTTTAACTAATTTTGATTACATGGAATGGAGATCTAGAGCTTCCTGTCAGCATATTTTTTTATTTTTTTTTTTACAAAACATTTGAAAAATATGCAAGGGGTTAGTTAACCTATCCTTTAATAAATCCAGAAAAAAGAGTAGTCGCAATTCTTGGTAACATATATGCAGAACAGCAGAGTGGAGCAGTGAATCAACTACGTACCATCTGGGTAACGATGTAATCAAATGGTATGCGGATGGTTCAAAGACCGAGGTAGAAGTTGGTGCAGGAGTATATGGATCCAAAAACCAAATACTTTGAGCCAATGAGCACCTAGCTCAAGCGATTACCAAGCCGAAACATCTGCTTTCAAAACGTTCGCAGACTTCAGATTAGGAAGATAATATACGAACAAGAGAATTGCTAACTTGTAGGAAAGCTAAGCAGCAGTTAATGCGTTAAAAGCTTATATACCATCCCATCCAAAATTGTTGAAGTGTGTGAGCAAGCTAAACAAGCTTGCAAATAGTAACAAAGTTGCAGTTTACTGGATACCTGGTCATGCGGGTATCGCAGGTAATGAAGCCGACAAATTAGCAAGGCGAGGTACTTTAACGTCTTTTCGAAAAAAAAGTCCTTTTGCGGATTGTTGACAAAACCCATCCACGAAAGGATGAGGGAAGTAATTATGAAGGAATATCATATCCAAAATTTAGAACATCGCGGGCTTAAGGCAGTCCAAGGAGTTGATTGGACCTTATATTCAAACGAGAGCAGCAATATGTTCTAGGTTGAATAAAAACAACCTAAGAATACTGACAGGGGTTCTTACAGGACATTGTAAACGAACAAAACGCCTTAAGAACATTGGGGTTGATCCAAAGGACGAATTTAAATTATATTTATTGGAAGAAGAAAACACAGCCTATCTTTTCAAAGATTGTGGACCCTTGATCTACAAGAGAAGGTTGCATCTGAGCGAGTATAATACTGACGGGCATAGCTTTCATAAACTTAACCTTCATAACCTGCGTAAAGTGCGGCAGATATACACAACAGAGGTTAATTTTCCCGAACCGCGCACTAAACCTGTTCATATAGAAGTAGTTTCCGATCTAACAACAGATGCTTTGGGTCAAACAACATTTCACGATTTATTCAATTTCTTGAAACAAAACGTTAATTAAATTTCAAATTCTCTTTTATTAGATACCATTAGCCTGGCACTTTCTTTCTACATCGGATCCACAGTTCGGATGTTTTTGGGAGGCTGCTATAAAATATACAAACTAAAATTTATGTCGAGCTTTGGATTCAACGATGCTAACCTATGAATAAATGTTATGCCAAATTGAATATATGTTAAACAACCGCCCTCTATGCGCAATCAGTGATGGAGACACTGATAACCTGACACCACATTCAATTTTCTCATTGGGTACAAATCAGCATTGATTCCTGACATTGATTTGAAAGACGTTAAGGATTGTTACCTATCACGGTGGAAATTACTACAAAAGCATACACAACATTTCTGGAATCGATGACAAGAGGAATATTTCATGTCATTACAAGCAAGAAATAAATGGTTTTAGAAACAAGATAATTCAAAAAATGATGTCGTTTTAATTAAGGAAAATCAAGGTAGTTAATCGGCTTTTAAAACATTAACGCTCTTAATGCATTAGATTTTTATGATGCCATGTTCATTTGTTGAAATAAGTGATTCAAGGCGGGCGGGCTGTTCAGAATCTACATAAAGTAAGATTGTTGCTAACCAATGACAAACAGTAAAGAGTGATTCTTTTTTGAAAATGGACTGTACAAGTATCAATAATGCACGTGCAGTAGACGGGTGTAATAAAAGAAGTATAAGACCAAGCACAGAAAAATAGAGAGCTGTTGAGTTGAGCATACTGTATAGCGCTGGAGAACGACTACGGCAACATTTATACCGAAGATGTGTAATAAGTTATCCGGTAAGATCACCTATGCAAGATAGTCAGTAGTCAGCACGCGTACAGAACGGCAAGACAGACGAAAACCGAATTGTTCAAGTTGACGAAAGAATCGGTAAAGGCAATGGACAACAAGGTAGTTGTGGTATGCACCTTTCTAGACAAACCTTGGACAACCATTTGATGCAGCTCAACATGATTCATATCATCATGCGAAACATAATAATTGTATATTCACAGGATACAAAATATTGAAGTTATAATTTAAACAAAAATAAAATCATTAAAATACTTACATCATAAATTTCTTTTGCACATGCCTTCGGTCTTTCTAATATAATACCACGTTGAACTCGTTCAACGACTTCGGTATTCTTTAGTCGTCCATACGGCATTTTTCCACACGTAAATACTTCCCACATGAGTACTCCTAGAAAATCAACAAATTTAACAAAACAATTCTAAAATAACATCTGAAAACAAAAACAAACTAACCATATGCCCATACATCACTTTTTGACGAAAATCTTGTATAATTTAAAACTTCTGGTGGCGCCCATTTAATAGGAAATTTTGTGCCACCAGAACTTGTATATTGATCATCAAGAACGTATCTAGCTAATCCAAAATCAGCAACTTTTACAACATTTTCTGAACCTACCAAACAATTACGTGCTGCCAAATCTCGATGAATATAATTATGACGTTCCAAATAAGACATTCCTTTGCATACTTGTATACACATATCTAGTAATAATCCCATATTTCCTATCAATGATTGCTCATGTCGTCGTAAATAATTTAAAAGTGATCCATGTTTCATATATTCCGTTACAATATAAATTGGACGATGCTTCGAACATACACCATACAATTGAACTAAATTTGTATGTTGAAGTTTTCTATTAAATTAAAATATGATTAAAATAAATTAAAATTATAGTACAAAAGTGAGTGTGACTTACGTCATTACTTTAGCTTCTTCAATAAAATCATCTTCAGACATTGTTCCAACTTTCATCATTTTAACAGCAGTATCTATTGAACCACGCCATTTTCCGCGACGAACAACTCCAAATTGTCCAGATCCTAATTCTTCTAATAACATTAATTCCGAGGGATGAATTTCCCATTTATCATGCGACAGTCCTGCTGTCGGTGGTACCGGACGATCACAAGGTGAACATTTTAATCGACATGCTAAACCACCAGAATTATGTCGATGATAATTTATTAAATCTGGTATTGTTTCACAGCAATGCTTTTCTGACAAATAAAACTCTGTTCTTGTATTTTGTTTAATGTGATAATGTTTGACATGAGATTGGGGACTAAAACAAACAAAAAATAAACATGAAAATAACAAGAACATTTCTAAATATAATTATTTGCACCTACACTTTGGTATGAAGCGATAGTGTATATAACCCTTTAGTTGACGATTTTCTAACCACAAAACAACCTTCTTTATCACCAGTTTTTAGCAAAGATTCTGCACGTTGTCTTGACATATCTCCAACATACCATTCATACTTTTCTAAACCAAGTAATTCTATTGGTTTAACATAGTTGCTAGGAATGAAACCGATATTTCCATGCTGATCTTTTACTTTCCACCAATGTTCCTGAGAATCATCTATGACTTCATATTCCGAATTCTATAAGAAAGAAATGGGATGTTACTAGTAAATAAATTGATGTAAAAGTGTTTGAGTTTAGTTTTAACCTTTTCTAACGATAAATCTCCATTCTCTATTGCTTTAAACGGATACAAGGCAACAACTGTTTTTATTCGTGGAGATGCATCCTTTAATGAAAAAAAAAAGAAATTATTATTTCGGGTCTGAGTTCATCTATGAATTAAACAAGCAAATTTACTTTTACTTTTGAATTTGGTGTTCCTGGAGCTGCAGTTCCACCGGGCATGATGACGTCTGGAACACTAACTGGTGTAACAGATCCGTTAACCGCAGGTGATTTAAACGTTGATACGCTTGACTGAAAATGGAAATGACAAATGAGTTAAATTGATGCAACCTCAGGAAGCAAACATTAATTGATTCAAAAATAATAATTGATGTGGTTCATATGGGAGAAAGTCATAAGCTGGTGACACTGTGAACATGTTGCGCAACAATATCCACTACAGCTTATCTTGCAAATAAAATACGGATGTTATGAATGGTGTCAGATATATGCATATCTAATGGGGCACAACACTTAGAAACTGATATTCATAAAAAATACATTCTGCTTGTTTGATAGTAACTCAAGAATTTTTTCGTTTCTGTTTATATTTGTTATATTTGTAAAAAACAACAAGATCAGCAACAGTACGAAGATGTTGTAGGGTTTCAAAATTTAATGTTAAATTTCGATCACCCACAACTCGTTTAGCACGCTTGTCAACAGAGTTCAAAAGAGTCAGGATGGAAACAGATTAAGCACCCGAATCTTGACTACAATACTTTATACAGAGACGAGTATATAACTTATAAATGTGGAGTGTGATTAATACTATAATTATAATACATCATATAAGTATCGTTCATAGAAAATTAAACTAGAAAGTGTTTCCAAAATAGGACTGTTAGTGTATGTATGTAGTGCTGCAGAAAGCTACTGCTTATCACCAAAAACTTAAACAGTTTTATAAAATTTTAAAACAAATTCTGCCTTGCAGCAGATACATTAACGCAATGAATAAACGCACTATTATTTATCTAACCCACAAACAACATAATACAACATACGATAAACAATTGACTAAAGTATTGGAATTGGACACAACAAAAAACAGTTAAACTATCTTAAAATTAGAAAATATAACTTTTGAATTACCTGTTGCAGTTGTGGTAGGGATCCTGTATTGTTATTTAAATTACTCGAACTACTATTATGCTGTTGAGTGAATGAATTTGTTGTACTTAAATTTGGACTAATGCTACGGGTAGAGTTTTGTGCGGGTGAACTACCCGTACCTAAAAATAGACAAAAGAAAAACAAATTATAATATAAAATAAGCATCATAATGTATAAGTAAACCATCACTTAACGATGGCGTTTCAAAAACAGCTAGTTACTGCCAACAGCTTTTGAAAAAAATAAAAAAAAAGAGAAATTAAAATAGATTAAAAATACAATCACAGCCATTAATCGATTTTAATAATTTGCATGTTTAAATTGCTCATAATATTGTTATAATTGTTTATTTTATTATTTGTATTGTTTCAATCCGATGAGGTTCCAGTAAATTAACGGCACAGAAAAAACTATTAAATAAAATACCTAATCATTATCGTTGACGTTAGAAAGAATATTAAATTAATACAAGAAGTAATAATATAAGATATAACAATTACTTTTATAGTAGTTATTGACGCAATTGATCTTTACCAGTACATTTTTTAGAATTTATGATTTCAGAATTGTTCTTTTCATTATCATTTAGAATGTAGAGTAAAATAAAACGGCCCACATGATATCGTTAGAGTGTGGATATCCAAAACTAATGTATTCACTAGTGGGAGTCATTGAGCCATATTTTTATTTGCCATAATGATGAACAAGCATACAGAGAAAACTACTGCTTATGATGAGAGATAATCATCATGGAAACCAATTAGTTAAAAATTGAATTTCGTAACAATTGGTGACAGTTGTGAAATCAAAATGAATTTAAAATAATTAAGATTACACTGAACAAAGTTTATAGAAACAAAAGACATGAAGGGGCGCGTGATTCAGAACTTGCACATATGATTATACAGCCGTGCAAAAACTGAAAGTGTTGAAATTAGTTATAAGAACAGAGAAACCGAGGAAAACATTAAAAACAAAAGCCGAATTTCTGTTAATAGAAAAAAAACAACACGAAGTTATCACTAAAAATTGCAAGCATCATCAAAAATTGGTTTGTTGCACGCCTAGTCTTAAATCAATTAAATGATCTGAAAAATAAAAATAACAAAGATGGAATGAACTCTGAAAAGTCATCGGATGACAACAAATGGGCACGTTTAAGCAAAGGATTAAAATTGATTTGTTCGCAAGTTACATAAATTTTAATTCTATAACGAATTAAACCAGTGGAAATGGGGCTTAAGAAACTCTGGCTACCAAGTACCTTCCACTTTGTATTCGTCCCTTAATATAGCGACGGCTCTGTGAACCAAGACCGATTCTTCTCAACAAACATACGAATGCATTGCCGATAAGGGTTTAATCTTCTGCGTACTGTCCAAGGAAAAATAAGAAAACCCGTCTGCAATGGTAGAAACACTCATAAAGTATTGTCATGATAACCACAACTTTGTCATAAATTTCAAATAACTGAAACCGAAAGATGCCTAGTAGAATGGTAATTTCGGTAGGGAAAAGAAATAAATTTCGATAGCACTTCTATAGAATAAAACTGACAAACGATTGGAAAGGAACAGTTGGAAAGATCTCTGCAGTACGATAGATAGGCTTCCTGATGTAGCTCTAATCCAAAAAAAAAAATGTTTTCCTCTAACCAAACCAATTTTATGGGCTAAATCTGCAAACTAGACCAACTTAACTCCGTTAGACTAGATGACAAATCAAAAACTACGATTCTTACAAATTGCCTTGTGGGCGATTGTTGTGGACGATTCTTACAGCTTTACCGCAAAACGGTTTAAGCACCGTAGTTCTATATCTCTTGAGTTTTGACGAAGCAAGTTTCTGCTTGCCTCTACACTGAAAGAAAAATTTCAACCATTCGGTTGGCGAGATTTTGTGGTCACGATGACATCACTTTTGGTACACACAACCGAAACGGTATCACAACCGAATTCAGTTTGCACTAAAGAGGGTTTTAGAAACAGAATTTTTTCTTTCGTTGTATTCTCCAGATACGAAAGCAAACCAGAGTCGTTGTTATATGCAAACCAACGAAAATTCCAAATTAAAGAAACTCATAAAGACCAACAAGTCTCACATAATTTCTACTGAAACAATAGTAAACGTATGCTAAGCTATCAAATTTGTCTAGGATGCCTTGAAAAACTCATTTAACTCTACCCAGCACGCTTACCAGATAGGCAGATTTACTTAAATAGAATTACACGGTAACAACAGCTATATTAGGGGAAATGTCGTTGACTGTTACGGCACCTGGAACCTGGCCTAAATCATATTTCTATCTGGTAAAAAAAAAAATATTTTATGTAATAAGATTTAGATTTTCTGTAATAAATTTTTCAGCACTAAGACTAAGATGTATTTGCCAATAATCCAGGTGGTAGTATATTTTAAGATATAAACCTGTATGATGATTTAAGGTATGAACTTGTATGATGATTTAAGAAGAATTTAACCCACGTGAAATCATCTTTAATATCCGGTTTTTAACACCGGAGTCGAATTTGTAAGTATTAGCTAAAGCATGGGTAGCATAATGAAAAAGACTTGTTATTGCACAAATTAAAAAACTTTTTATATTTTTGTATAACTTGATGTACATTTCGTCTTCTTAGGACATCGTCCGGAGTTTCAGGAGGAGGCCTAAGAAGACAAAATGTACGTCGAGTTATAAAAAAATATAAAAAAAATTTTTATTTGCACAACAAGTGTTATTCATAATATTGAGTCAAGCTCACGGCAGTAAGTGTTAGTTTTAAAGCAAGGGTAGTTGTTTGTTTCGTTCAACAGTCCAACACTGGAACTAGTGCTTGCCACCAAGTGTTCAATACACCTCCAAACCATGGAATCAATGATAGTTTTCATGGAAACAAAAATATTTACGATAAATTCAAACGTATATAATATACAAAAACCAGCAACTATCTTGAATGGTCATATTTATTATTTTCGTTTTCTTTAAATGATTGGATTTGAGTTTTTGACATAATAATCGTGTAAAAAAAAGTATACACACCTCGGGAGAGAGCATGCTATCTACCTCGGTGAAATGTCAAATATCAAAAAACGCACTTCTCTTACTTGGTGTATAATCTACTATTGTCAAGTCAACGAACGTCGATTACTTAATTGATGAACACATTCATTAAGTATTTTCTTACGTAGTGGGAATGAATTTATGGCTAAAAAAACACATAGAAACTACATATTCATTGTATTAAAGTATGTACATTGTATCTAGTTAATAAATTTTTTAAAAAAAATCTAAATTTTGAATACTGTTATTTTCTATTGAATTCAATTTTTCACATAAATAACAAACTCAACTAAATTGAGTGAGACAGACCCGATAAAAACTATTATGTGCTTTATTTATAAATGAAGCCCACAATGAATTCATTTTATATTCGCAACAGCATATTTTGTAAAACAAAAAAATTAGTTTAATACATCACGTTTAAGTATACTTAAAAAACAAAGCCTAGTGCAAAAGCTTTACCAATTGCAATATTACATCAGGTTCTAAATATCAGGAAAGTTAGGCTCAAACATTTTATGTCTTTTATATTTATTGTCTTTTAAAATGCGAATTTCAATATTTCCCTAAATCTTTTGTATTTTTAACCATTGCTTATACTGAAATGTAAGCAACTTATCAGCTTTTCCTATAAAAATAGCTGAGAAATTATTTTTGAAGTTTGTATGAATTTTGAGTTCTTATGTCAAGTTATTTTTTTTTCATATAAGGGCTATTATTTTGAAAACGTACATTTTTTTGTTGATTTTTAAATTTTTGATTTTTAAAAAATCTGAAATTTTGATATATTGTTGGCATTGACGAAAGGAAAATAGTGATTTCTGCTTTTATTTTTTGAGTACTCTGAATCGGAGTTATGCGCGGTTGAATTTTGAGGCTTTTTCACGTAGTTTTTGGTAATGGTGGCAATGTTTTGTGAATAGGTGCCACAAATTTCATCCGACTTAAGTATATTTTTGCAAGTAAAAAGGAAAATAATTGAATAATTTAAATAAGTAAGTTTAAAATTAATAACTTTTCTCTTTTCCGCTAGGCGGCGCGTAAAACCTTGGTTTACTTCAAAGCTCATATCTCAAAAAGTAGGCTTTTTTTTTTGTTTTTCACAAATTTTAAAGTAAACATATGCAGCTATGAAATTGAGAAATAAAAAGTCAGCAATTCAATATGGATTTTTTCTTACGATTTTTTAAAGTTTGGTATATGAAAAATTCACATGTGTTTTTTTATTAAGTTAATAATCCTGTACTAAATGTGGATCTAATAAATTAAACATTTCATATTTTAACACCTGCAATAAATTTGAACCATTTTCTGTGCGGTTAAATGGTTAAAAACTTATTAAAAATTAATTTAAGTTAAGTGGTAAAATAAAGGAATTTAAATTATTAAAAGGGTGTGTAAAATGTTTATTCATTTTAAAAAATGTCTATTCAGCCCCTTTTTACTAATTAAACTCTCATTAGAGACTCATAATTTTAACATTTAAAATTTCTAATGACGCCCACAAACGGTTTTTGACCAAATCATACTTGCATCCAATCAAAATATATTAAATTGTACCTACCTAATTTTACGTGATTCTACCTATGTCAAAACTATTTCAAGGGTATATATATACATATATATATATATATATATATATATATATATATATATATATATATATATATATATATATATATATATATATATATATATATATATATATATATATATATATAAATATATATATATATAAATATATATATATATATATATATATATATATATATATATATATATATATATATATATATATATATATATATATATATATATATATATATATATATATATATATATATATATATATATATATATATATATATATATATATATATATATATATATATATATATATATATATATATATATATATATATATATATATATATATATATATATATATATATATATATATATATATATATATATATATATATATATATATATATATATATATATATATATATATATATATATATATATATATATATATATATATATATATATATATATATATATATATATATATATATATATATATATATATATATATATATATATATATATATATATATATATATATATATATATATATATATATATATATATATATATATATATATATATATATATATATATATATATATATATTATATATATATATATATATATATATATATATATATATATATATATATATATATATATATATATATATATATATATATATATATATATATATATATATATATATATATATATATATATATATATATATATATATATATATATATATATATATATATATATATATATATATATATATATATATATATATATATATATATATATATATATATATATATATATATATATATATATATATATATATATATATATATATATATATATATATATATATATATATATATATATATATATATATATATATATATATATATATATATATATATATATATATATATATATATATATATATATATATATATATATATATATATATATATATATATATATATATATATATATATATATATATATATATATATATATATATATATATATATATTATATATATATATATATATATATATAATCAATTAT